>QEYC01000001.1:0-62301 GCA_009935795.1 Pholiota adiposa
CTTAGCCTAAAACAGATGTGAGCGCACCAATATGATTAGGTTTTCATTTACGAACAAAGAGGACAGAAACTTGTAACAATGGAAATCTATGACATACCGGTAGAAAATATGGTGTGCACTTGATGGGCACATGCATCTACTCCTCGTACATCCCTATCAAATTGGAGGGCTAACACAGGATCCAATATTCCCTTTCCGGTTTATATAAATCAGATATGGTGCAAGTCTTCCTTCTAGCCTCTAGGTAACATCAGCCCTCTGGCCTTCAACATCAGAATCCTGATCGCAACGATGTTCATTTCCACTTCACAGCCTTGCGTACTTGTGCGTATATATAAGACTCTAGCATAAGTGCATAGTTTTAAAACTCCACTATCAAATGTCGGAATTAAATGCAACCGCCCTTCATGACGCCTTGTTGCAAGCAGGCTATACGACAGAAATTGAAAAATTAGAGATAGGCAATGCCCTCAATGCCACCATATTCTACGCGCTTTGGATGGGTATGTTCGAACCTTTGTATATATGTAGAGTATATTGCAGGTGCTCAATAATGTATCGCAGGAATTTATACCGTCATTTACGCCGGAGCCATATATGTGTACTGTAAGTTCTTATGTTTTTCCTTGGAGTTTAAAGTCTGCTCAATGTATCCCTCCCAGTTGCCAGAGCTTTATCCAGGCAATATGTTGTCCCAACCGTTGTTACAATCCTCTATTGCTGCAATCTGGCATTGTTTGCCCTTCAATGGGATTCCACAAAATTGCAATTCATTGAAAATGGAGACAGTCGAGATTTAGTCTTCTTATTCTTGCTATTTGGAACTCCTGTTCAGATTTTTATTGGGCTAAATGTTTTGACTAATATTATTCTTGTGCTTGCCGATGGATTGCTGGTAAGTACATGCTCTTACTCATAGTTTCTCGGATTTCACATTGTCAATGCACAGATATGGCGATGCTTCCATGTATGGAATCGTTCCCTTCGCATCATATCCATTCCAGTGCTTTTTGTCGTGACAGAAACAGGTACGATTTGTCGATTTATTTGAAACGCTGCATGCAAATAAATGTTGGTTTTCATTTAAAGCGTTGCTGCTTACGCAAATAATAGGAGGTGCCATCTCCTATGAATTGCCTAGGGCGGCTACATTCAACAAGATTTCATCCGCAGGGATTATAATGACAGCTTGCACCACCATTGTGACCACATCCCTCATTGCGTGCAGAATCAGCTCCTTCTTAAAATCCCAAGAAATGTCATCAAGAAAGTTCAGGCACATTATCGATATTGTCGTGCAATCCGGGGCAGTCTACTCGCTCTCTGTCCTGACACTTGGTATTTCTGCCGCAGCTGGCTACACGAATCTGCGCATCTTCGAGTTTAAATTGTGGACTACTGTCATTGTTCCTCCTCTTTCAGTACGCTAGAAATTTCTGCTACATTTTCTCAACTAACTTTAAAATTTAGGGAATATCAGCCACCCTCATGGTGGCCCGTGTCGCTATTCTTACTGATGATGCCAATCCCGCTTCATCAGCCCATTTGACTGGGCTCCAGTTCCGACAACGAACTACCACCCGTACCGGTACGGGAGCCCAGTTCACTGTCGACATTGCCGCCCACAATAGTAATACTGCAAGCGCTTCAGCCGGTGAAGCAGAGGAGATTCAAGGTAAGCTTTAAGTCTCCTTAATTGTAACGATTTATATAAATTTTTAATGGCATTGAACTTAGGCGAAAAAGGGGGTCAGGGTGTATAAATATTGTTCCTTCCTCCGATCAGAGGCTGCCTTAACATTTCCATTTGTTTCATGTAAATGCTCTTTTTGCTTCTGTAGTCATATATGTATATGCTAGTTCGTAAATTATCTGCGAGACATCTATTGAATGTGTATCCTCCTAGCTCTTAAGTCGAGACTCGTCCCATCTCGGATCAACTAAGGGCAATGAACTTCCGTGAATTGTGGACTGAGGTGAGCCTGTTGCAAGTGTTTCAAAATATTACTTGCCCGGCTTAGTTAGGTCTAATATGGACATTGTCAATGTAATATCATGACCCGCTCAACTCTTCCTCGCATCGCTCTCCTTCGTCTCGCCTCTCGCACTCGTCCTCGCATCAACCCTTCCTCAAGACCACGACTTCAACGATCGTCCAACAGTCGAACTTAGCGTTTCCCGCCCTTCCATTGTCCTCTCCAATCGCGGTCCTAACAAGTAACGAAGAAGAGTAACAGAATTGAACGTAAGTTCTGGAACAACGACTCAGCATAAGTATTTATTCGGCGAACAATAATAAAAAAAGAACGCTGCCCACTCAAACGCGTGCCCGAGTACACATTTCTCGGATAAACGAGTTCCGAACCTGTACGCCGACGAACGAATGAAGGATTGATTGCCCAAGCCCAGACAGGGACTGGCACTCGACCCAAGGGCCAAGGCGGTGCATGCGGGATTGGATAGACGCGCTTGGGTGGTCGGACCAAGCGGATCCCGCCTTCCTCATCTCAACATATTAAAATCATTGCCCCTGAAGTGGGCCCGAACGCGCAGAGACCTGGTACGCTTCGCCCTCAAGGGTACCGTTCCTCTCCCTTCCAGACTGTAAACAACGCCCAGCGCGTCGATGACGAGAGACTCGGAGTCTTCCTAAGTACGTACTTTACTGCATAGGGGTTGTCACTAAGAGGTGGACCAAGATACACATAATAAGAGGACCAGGTCGGCATCACTGAGCACAGCAGCTTAAGGTTTGGGAATCGCCCGACTTGACATCGTGAGCAAGCGCCCACCTGGCTTTCGGACACTCTTCTGCCCCTCTGAGCTAGCAGTCCGTCGGTCCCAGTTCATCCATTCAAGGTCAGCGCAAGTCTCGTAACACGACATGCATTGATACCCGCATGTTGCGAAGCACAAAGGCGAACGGGGCAGAACAGAATGAGTGAGTGAGCCGTGTAGACGCTTCCACGCCTCACAATTAAGTGACATAAATCGTAATCACCTCTGGTCCGGATGGCATACGTCTTGAAGTGCAGTCAATGGTCGGCACTAGGAAGAGGAAGCGAGGAGCGACATATACAGTCCGCGAACATACAGATCGGGAGCAGGAGCGAGAATGCAGAATGCAAACCGCAACGAGGACGCATATATGCGATCCCCCTGCATGATAAATCGCATCCCATGCAGCTCAGATGCGCAGTACCCATTCCTCGTATCCTCCCCCCATCCGCACCCGCGCCTCCCGTAGATAATTCGCAAGTGCGACGCTACTCACTCCAAACCGGCATATATGCGCCCCTACGCAGCTCCGGAGGCCAAAAGACGCTCGGGTTACGGCGAGCATACATACAGCCTGATCATTAGAGCTTTAGAGGCTGCAGTGCTGACGAATGCGCAGAAAACACGGCCGGAGGACCGATAAAGGCTCAGGCTAAATCACGGGCGGCAGAGTTGATGAACGCGAGGATGGCGTAGTGGAGGCGAATGGAGAAAAGCGTATTGCGGAGGTCCGTGGAGGGGGTGGGGTTAGGAGGGGGACAGGCAGGGCAGGGCGACCAATGGACAGCCCAAGAGAGGAGGAGAGCGCAACAGCGGTCGCTTCCTCCCATTCCAAGACGCTCCGCTTTCCGAGACACGGTTCCCATAGAGCACGGTCGATTGAGAGCACTCGGAGGAGACCGGAGCGCGTATCGTTGAACGGGCACGTTAACTTCGAGCACCCAAATGGGAAGTGGGGAGTAAAGAAGACGAGGAACGAAAGGTCGCGGTGGCGCTCGCAAACATTCCCATTTTCTGCGACGCCCAAATTGATCGGATGCGAATTGGGAGTGGAGGGAGGTGGCAAATTGACAAGGAGCGAAGGGGAGCGCATATATGCATGCATACATTCCCGGTTCCACAATGCCAGAGCTTCTCTAATGGCGCTGAAGCCATTCGCCCCTCCATCTGGCCGCAGATGCAAAGGTGGCGGGTTCAAAATCACATATATGCGCCGCGACACGGCACTCGAGGCGCATCGGATGACGTTGAGAGCCGATGGAAAAAGTCCCGACCCTACCGAGAGTACGCTGAAAGGGGAGCGAGCTGAAGTGTCCGCATACGTGGAGTAGGGGCCGTCCTGGATGCGCGTTGACAGGGAGTGGAGCAAACGTCGGGGTCTGGTTGTATCGTAAACAAGGAAGGGATCGAGGACGACTTATGCCGGTCGACGGATTCGAGAGAGCCGCAGCGAAGGCGAGAGGAGTGTGCCCCAAAGGACAGAGGGGAGAGAGAGTAGGGTAGCAGCGGCGAGAGATGGCTGCGCAACCAGGTGGGGAGGAGACTGCTCGCTGCCGAAGGCATAAGCGGAGATGTGCGCAGAGGTGGATGCAGTACCGGATTCGAGGTCGGGATTGTGAGTGCACGTGAGTGCTGGCGCTGCGGCACTGCTGCCTCAGGCGTCAGACGGAATCGGAGGCATCAGCCAAAGCAGGCAATTGGCAGACGGTCAGCTGAGGGAGACCGAGTAAAGTTGAATGTGAATCAGACCTGAATGCAAAAAACGCTAGCCTCTAGGCGAGGAAGAGGTACGGCGCGTACGAGAAAATGCGGTGGTGGACAATGAGATCGATGAGAATGTGCGAAACGGTCAAAGAGGCGCGGGGAAGGCCGGCGATGAGACGTACGCGTACAGAGTGACAGTCCGCCACAGGCTTGCCCCGCAAGCCATTCTTAACGTCGTCATCGTCCAGAGACGGAACGTCCTTATGCCTATAGACGTCGCCGATGTGGAGGAAGAAGAGGAGTAATAATAACATTGAACGGAGCTTGGACGCGAACTTCCGACGTCACATGTCCGCGCATCAGTGCGCACAGACCTCTAAATCAGAATTCTCCACTTCCCTTCCTCCGCGCCCATTTCGTTCAACCCAACACTACGAGTTCCCGCTCTCCCGTCTGACTTTGATTCATTGACAGGATTTAATGGCCCCGTAGATCAGAGCTGGCAAGACGCAGTGTCATTTATTTGGCGTTGAACGTTGACCTCTGAGCCAAATACTTAATCGGCTTCCCATCCCCCTGACGTTCACCTGCAACTATTTTCACGAACCTCCGTTCGCAAAGTCCCGACTTAATAATCGACATTTCTCGCGAATATCACTTCGTGTCTTGCTACGAGAAGTCCACCGAAGTGACTGAGCGCAGCATTTACTAGCGCGTGTGTTTTTTAAATTTTTGACGCGCATGAGTCCTTATATCCTTATCTCATACCTTCATCGACGCTTCATCTATTCATGTACTGCATCAGTGTGCCTACTCCACCATTTAAACTTAAAGAACACCTTCAGGTGAGCTCTGATGAAACAATATCGGTTCCGAGCGCATGATAAGCTTATTTGAAACTCGATAAGCCTGTAGGATACTCGACGATAAACATTATGATCTGTGCCCCCTCAAATGATACTGATCCCATGGCTTTGATATTTGATATTGATTAGAACTGCAGACACTTCCAACTTCCAAGTTATCATATCAAAAAAGTAGTAAATTCAATCTCCAATGACGGCACCGGGCTGAATGATAAGGACATGGAAATTCCCATGATATCTTCACAAACTTCGTCTATCTTTCTGTCTCTGAGCTCCGCAGAAATCCAGATAAATCGTGATTTCAAGGTACATAACGTGCGTCACAGACAGCCAGCCAAAGTGGGTGATGGCAGACAATCCACGGATGGCGAGCAGCCATAAGTGATGCGGGAATCTACTTGCACCTGCGCCGTATACGTACTACCATGCTGGAGCACCCCACGAACTTCCCAGAATCGCAATCACAGGCTTCTAAAGCGTCAGAAACAAATTTAAACGCACGCCTTTCATGATACATACGTACCGGGCATGACGGAAAGCGTTGGGATTAAACATAGATAGAAGTCAGTGAGCGAGGCGTGGACGGAAGTGGACCGTGTTAGATATCGATATTGGTGTAGGTAGGATGGGAACAAGGCGCAAAAATGATCATTCGAAGCACGCTCTGTGAAGTTGGTGGGGAGTTTTCAGAAAGCTAAGTAGTCGTATAGGTAGAGCAGACCGTGGACGAAGGTAACATGAATTTGAGATCTTTGGCGCGCTTCGTTGCTAATATTCGTTGCAGCTACCGAAGCAATATTTCTGAATTGCGGTCCTCAACATCAGTCCCCCAAGGATGCTATTCACTCATAGGTGTGTCTACTCTAAAAGTTATGCCGGTATCGTTTTTTGATGTTTGAATGCTTTGATGATCATTGATCAATCGCATTCTTTCCTGATCTTTCTTTTGTGTTAGATCAGTTATTATTAGCACTGCAGCGGGGGAATAGGAAAACCTCCTCGCAGAAAATTTGCATATATATATGACTCTACTGGAAAGTGAGTGTGTCGTGCTTTTCGTACTCAACACCATCGACATGTCAGCCCTGAATGCCACCAACCACCATGTATCCTTGTTGCAGTCGGGCGTTACGACAGAAATGGAAAAATCGGTGATCAGCGCGGTCCTTAATGTTACTATTTTCAACGCTCTATGGATGGGTATGTTTAAATCTGTGTATACCCTTTTTCAGACGCTCAATTGAGGATCATAGGAATCTATACCGTCGTATACTGCGGGACCATGTATGCCTACGGTACGTTCTAAAAGTACTTTGTTGATGATATTGTGGTTTTACTCACGTACGCATTTTCAGTTATGAGAGTTTCATCTAGGCATTACATTGTTCCAGCTGCCGTTACGGTTCTCTATTTGAGTAACCTGGCAGAATTTGGCCTCCAGTGGCAGTCCACGAAGGTGCAATTCATAGACAACGGAGACACTCGAGATTCAGTCTTCCTGTCCTTGTATAACACTCCGTTTCCAATTGGCGTTGGATTAAATATTCTGGCCAATATCATGCTAGTGCTCAACGACGGATTGCTTGTAAGTGCATGTTTTACTCGAGCACTTTATTAGATTTTACATAGTCGATGCACAGATATGGCGATGCTTCCACGTATGGAACCGTTCGTTCCGCGTTATATCCGTCCTAGCATTCCTTGTATTAACAGAGACGGGTGAGATTTTTGTCGATATATCTTAACCGCTGTCATGCACAACTCAATTAAATTTCAATTTAAAGTACTGCTATTTGCCCAGATGATTGGCCTTGCGGTATTCTATTACTCGCCTAGGGTGATCACATTCAACACGATCTTATCTGCGGGAGTTATCATGGCAGCATGTACCACCCTTATCACCACAGCCCTCATCGCGTACAGAATCAGTTCGTTCCTGAAAACTCAGGAAATCTCGTCACGAAAATTCAAGCGTATCATCGATATTGTCGTAGAATCTGGAGCCGTCTACTCGCTCTCAGTACTGACTCTTGGTATATCTACCGCGGTCGTAGGAAATGGCAGCACTATCGCGGATCAGCGTAGCTTCGAGTTTAATTTATGGACGTCCTCCTTTGCTCTTCCTCTTTCAGTATGCCAGAACCTCTCCACTACAGTTTCTCAGTTAACTTCCAGTCTAGGGAATAATGACAACCCTCATGGTTGCCCGCGTCGCTACACTGACTGCTGATACCAACCCATCATCATCAGTGCATTTGACAGGGCTCCAATTTCGACCGCAATCTACCACTCACACCATTACAGAAGGCCAGTTTACCGTCAACATTGCCGCCCACGATAGAACTGCAAGCGCTTTAGATGGAGAAGCAGATGAGATTCAAGGTAAGTTCTAACTGTTCTTATAATTTGAATAACTTTTGATGGCATTGAACTAGCCGAAAAAGGCGACCAGAGCGTATGAATATTTGGTTTTTGTTCTCCTTCAAAGATTTTCGTGTAATTAGGCGGCCCCATAACTGTCCGTTTGTTTCATATATATGCTCCTTTTTTGCATCCATTGTATACGTGGCACATGCTAGTTCATAAATTATCTGCGACGTTTATCGAATGTGTATTCTACTGCGAGAGTCAGAGCGCGTACCAGCCGTGAAGTCGAGACTCAAGATTCATCACATCGGCGAGATCGTGAACTGGAGTATGGTTTTCAATTTATTTTCAAAGATTATCTTGGAACAAACCAACACAGGATGTCATAGGCTCGACGAGCTCCCCACGTTTCCGAGCAGCATACCACCGACACCCCACCCCCCCAAAAAAACAGAACTTCATCGAACAAAGGTGAAGACTCATGCACTGTATCACAGTAGGATAGACACGGAGCTGAAGGCCATCACTCAGACTCGCGAAACCGTTCTGGGGGCGTACATGGCTATCAATGGCATGTGAGGTATAGAATTTCAAAGAAACGCGAAAGGCAAAGGAAACTGAAACCGCAGTGGCGAAGGACGAAGACAACAACAAAAAAACACTCCTCACTCAAACACTCATGCACGCCCGAGTACCCATTTTGACGATAGATGGGTTCCAAGTCTGCGCGCTGACGAGCAGTTGCACAAGCCCAGCCACCAAGGCGGAGTATGCAGGGTCGAGCGAACAAAGTTGGGGCTGTCAGAGCAAGGGTGTCCACACATCCACTATTATCGTAAAACATCAAAAACATCACCTCTGTAGCATGAAGCTTTTTTTTTTTTTGTTGTCAATTTAAGTCTATTAGAGTGAACTCTATGTCAGACGTAACACATTTGAATACTACATAATACCAAGACACTGTGTCCAACTCCGAGCCCGAGGATTCCGTCTGCACTGCCAAGGTACGCCTGTAGCGCACTGCTCCCTGGTCAGCCCTGCATAGAAACGCCGTTTTCGGGACATCCTCTCTTGACGGGCGGGGTACATGAGTATTCGGTCTTGTTTTCATTTTCGGCTAATCAAGTGATGGTGATCTTTCTGCTAAGCATGAAGCTTAATGACGTACATAAATCGGGATGATCGAGCGTCGAGAAGCTACTGTAGGTATGAGTTCGTCCTCGCAGCTACTACTCCCCTCCCCGTAGAGCTATCGCCCACTGCTAGTCCGTCGAGGATAAGGCATTCAGAGCCTTCAATCCATACGGAGAGGCCGCCACTGAGATTCGGAATGGGGTACGCATATTTACCAAGCGGATCTGGTCGATGTGACTGAGCGAACCAGCTTATCCTTCCCAGCCACAACGTCAATGTAGAGCTCATTCAACCTCGACGCTGACATATTTCAAGACCCACATAGGTGGGACAGAACAGAAAGAGGGAGAGGGAGCTATGTAGAGGCCGTATCTGATCACCAGGTCGTCTAACTTTAGAATCATAACCTCGTGGAATGCCTGTCGATGGATGCAGCACGCATTCATCGAATCCTTTCCTGATGCTCCCGCCCACGCCCTCCCGCAGATAATTCGCAGGGCATCCCGCTCTGAACTAGCATATATGCGCCCTACCGCAGTGCCGAAGGGCAAAAGGCGTGTGGATTGTGAAGGAGAGAGTATCAGTCGGACCATTAGAACTTTAAAGGGTGACAAGCTGATGGATTGTGCTCGAAGAATGGCTCGAGGACGAGTCACGAGCAGCGAAGTCGAGGAATGCGAGGGCGGGCGCAGTGGAAGCGGGCAAGAAGCGTATTTCGGAGGTCGAGGATGGTCAGCACCAGGGCAGGCGGGACGGGGGGATCAATGGACGCATGGACGCATGGGAGATGAGACGAGTCGCAACTGAAGTCTAGTCCTCCCGCCGCAAAGTGCATTCCGACGTGGTCCCTATGGAACGCAGTCGACACAGGGCAGCGGTAAGCTGGAGTGGGACACGTTGAATGGCGTGTATCGGCTTCGAGCGCCCAAACTGGGAGTGGGAGTGAGGGTGCAATAAATGGCGATGAGCGAAAGGCGACGGGGACACACGCGTATATTCACTGCTCCGCAGATCCAAGTCTGATGCCGCAGCTGTCCTCTTTATGCCATTTTCCTTCCTCCCCGGGAAAACTTGCAAGTGGCAGGCTCAGAACCAGCATATTCGTCCAGCCGCAGCGCCCGAGGCGCGAAGAAAGCAGTTGTCGGATGACGTGGAGAGCAGACCGACAGAGGTCCAGTCAGATGGGGTACCGTCCAAAAGGCGTCGCATACATGAGTAGAGATCGTCCCGGATGCGCATTGATAGGAGTGGATCGAACACTAGGGTCGAAGGAAGTGTGACAATGAAGTTCAAGTCACGGGCGGTAGAGCCAATGAACGCGAGGAAATGTTGCAGTTGTGGCGGAAGAGGCTGTACGCTGGGACTCAAGGAGGTTGACCGGGGGACGAGAGTGGATGACCGAGAGATAAGCGAGGTGAATGCGCCACGAATGCGAACATGCTGGCCTCTAGGATCCATGCCTATAAGAAGATAAGGTGGGCGATGACGAGGATGTGGGAGACAATCGAAAGACGTGGGGGGCGGCGATGCGACGATGCGTAACGTTTCGACGGGTTGATGACCGATGTCGATGGTCCTCTACAAGCCTGCGCGGCCAAACCTTCTCAACATCGTCAGCTTCCGGGACATCCAGGAATGAGATCTGAAATATATTCAGGCCTACAAGCGTCGTCTGTGGAGGGAGCACGAGAGTAATAACACTGAATAGAAGTTTGGACGCGGTCGAACTTCCGACGTCACATGCTTGCGCATGCATCAGTGCGGACCCCTTCCTCCGCGCCCACTTCTGTCCTACCCAACACTCCGAGATTTGGCTTGCCCGTCTAAATATTGTTCTGCAGACATGCAGACATGTTCGTATTCAATATATTATCCCCCTGACAAATCAGCCGAACTGGGCGATGTGGACAATCCACGGATGGCGAGCAGCTATAAGTGATGCATGGGAGTCTAAGTGCAACTGCGCCATACTGCCACGCTGGAACACCTCCCCGAAATTCCCAGAATTGCAATCGCAGACTTCTAAAGCATCATAAACAAATATAGACGCCTTCCATGATACCTACCGGCATGACGGAATGTGTAAAAATCAAGATAGATAGAAGTCAGTGAGCGAGAAGTGACGGAAATGTCAGATACCGGTGGATGTAGAACGGGAACAAAGCGAGCGAAACAATGATTAAAAAAACACACACTGGTTATTCTTATATGAAGACAGAGAAATTGGTGTTGAATTTACTGCTTTGAATTAGATCAGACCCTTACTCCTAGGATCAGAATCCGTATCGCACATCCTGTTGTAAACCTTGATAGGAAGAGAACCGATACAGGGTGTTCTGAATCCTGCTCAATGTTCTACTTCTGCTCATCTTGTGAAACTGCGCATATCAAATCAATTGATTATCCATGGAAGCACCATTTCCAGCCCCTTTTCCCTTGCTTGTTTCGTGGATTTTTGTTAGACAATCTGATCAGGGCTACAGCGAGGCGAACAGGAATACTGCACCACATATCTACGCCATTTCACACGTGCATGTATAAAAGACTCAAGCTGAATCGTTGCTTCTTAGATCTCCAACACTATTACCATGTCAGACCCAACGTCCCTCCACGCAGCCCTGTTTGCAAGCAGGCGTCACGACAGAAATGGAGAAATCAGACATCAACACCACTCAATGCCATGATATCAATGCCCTTGATAGGTACGTCCAAATTCGTGTATGCTACATAGTGCACATCAGTAAAATAACACAACCTCTTTTCACCCCTTTTACAGCTTTCAAAAGCCGTAAAAGGTCCAAAAGCTCAAAAGAGGTCGACGCTTTGAAGGCCAAGCCCTTAGGCTTTCAAAGTGGCTATGAACTTTCAAAAGCAGTAAAAGGACTCGAAAGTTGCTTGAAAGGACTATAAAAGGATCTCAAAAACACCTCAAAAGTATGACATAAAATAGTATATTGCAATCTTTAGGGCTTTACAACTATATACATCGTGCACAACACTATAGCCGGGATCACTTGCCCACCAGAACTCGTACTCAGTACCCTCCTCCCCTCGCTTCATGCATGCTCACATTCCCCACACTTGCATTCACCGCTCAGACCTGGTTACAAGTAATCAAGGGTGAATGGAGGGTGGATAAGGTAGGACAAGCTCACCGGAGTTAGATCACAGCAGCTACTAGATAGATCAGAGAAGGTGATCAGTCACAGTAATTGTGAATAGGAGTTATAAAGTACATACCCACCCGGAGGGACCATTTTGCACCGCGCCCTTATCTTATCCTCGTGCATGCAGCATCTGCAATGGTAGTGAGCGGAGATACATCCGGAAACAAGCAGTCACACTTACCAGTGGGTTACCTAGTGCAATTTGCTGCTCGAAGTGGCGCTCAAGCCCTGCATTCCCGACGTCGGTTGGATGGCACTGAGATCTCGTGCGGGTCTACAAGGTGGTATCGAGAGCAGAACGTACTCCGCGATGCGGCGGAGCTAGATGGGAAAGCGAGTGTCAGCAGGGAAATGCGGGTAGTCTGTGACGCACCTATTGGACCTTCCCTAGGACCCTATAACTTACCTAACAGTATATGCAGCGCCTGAGATGGAAGCAACTGTTCCAGAGAAGGTAAGCATGAGTAGAGGGGATGAACGTGTACTCACTCGACTGAACAGAGAGTTCCGCATGTGTATGCTGTAACATGCCCATGCCTGCGCAGTTGACTATGCGAGGCAGCGAAGTGCGAAGGAATGAGCAGAAAGGTAATGGAGGAGGCCATCACCCTTTCAAAGCCATAGTTCTAGGAGGAGCGGCGCCGAGCATGAAGGTGGTGGTATAGGTGTGGTATAGGTGTGGATGCAAGTTGGAAACGCACAAGTCCATGACGGCGAGTGTCGGAAACAAGTAATCAACAACGTCAGGTGACATGCCGTCCAATTCCGACATGTCCTACCATTGTGCTGAACGCACGCCGAACAATCCAATCTTCAAAAACAGGTCGATATTTAGGTTTGTCTTAGCGTAATCGAAGATTATTGCGTGAAAATATTACGGTTTACAAAATCCTCAAGTCAATTAAATTCATAAGTTGCGAAAGTCTTATAAGATCTGAAAGCGATAATAAAGACACTGCCGAAGTGGTCGAAAAGCATTCTAAAAGCGAAAGCGGTAAAAAGTGAAAGCGAAAGCGCCAAAAGGAAAAGCAGAAGGGGATGTAATTTTACTGATGCAGACACTCAGTAATATATATTCCAGGAATTTATACGACTATTTACGGCGGAACCATGTATGCTTACTGTAGGTCCTCTAGTTTTCGTGTACATTTTTATAAATTGCAAATTTACTGAACGTGTTCCAATGTTCACCAGTTACGAAAGTTTCATCTAGGCACTACATCGTTCCAACCACTGTCACGATTCTCTACTTGACCAATCTGGCAATATTTGCCCTTGAATGGGATAGCACGAAATCACAATTCATCGACAACGGAGACAATCGAGATTCCGTCTTCCTATCCTTATTTGTGAATCCTCTTCCATTAACTATTGGATTTAATGTTCTGTCGGTAATTGCCCTAGTGCTTAGCGATGGATTGCTTGTGAGTGTAGGCGTAAGCCGGTATTATTTGTCGTTTACATGGGCAATGCACAGATATGGAGATGCTCCAACCTTTGGAATCACTCTTTGCGCATTATATCGATTCCACTGTTCCTTGTCACAGCAGAAGCGGGTAAGCATCATGCCAGTCTTTCAATATTTTTCTGGAATTAATGTTCTATGTTTGAAGTATTGCTCCTTGCCCAAACAATAGGCGTTGGAATAGTGGACGGATCACCTGCCAACGAGTCTAAATTCAACACGCTAGGATTGGCAGGAATCATAGTAGCAGCTTGCACGACCGCTACGACAACAGCTCTCATCGCCTACAGAATTAATTCGTTCTTAAAAAATCAAGACATCTCGTCAAGGAAATTCGGGCATATCGTCGATATCATCGTGCAATCCGGCGCAATCTACTCACTCTTATTGCTGACATACGGGATAGCGGCCGGAGTCAGCAGGAACGTAATCGCTTTCCCATCTCAGCGCCTGTTTGCGTTTACCATTTGGACTCAATCCATTGTTTTCCCTATTTCGGTACGCGAGAATTCTTCTTTTCAATTTCTCGACTAACTCCGAGGCCAGGGAATATCGACAACTCTCATGGTTGGCCGAGTTGCTACACTGAGTATTGATGCCAATCCCTCATCGTCGGTGCATGTAACTGGGCTCCAATTTCGACCATCCACCCGTACTGGTACAGGAGCCCAGTTTACTGTCGATATTGCTGCCCATGATAGTACTGCAAACAATTCAGCTGGCGAATCAGATGAGATTCAAGGTAAGTCCTGACTCAATTGCAACAACGTGAATAACTTTTAACAACATTGAACTTAGGCGAAAAAGGTAACCAGAGTGTATAAATATTTTTTCTTACTCCGTACAAAAATTCCCGTGTAATTAGGTGGTACTGTACAACGTTTCCATTTGTTTCATATCTATGTTCTTTTTTAGCTTCTATAATTATATACTCGCTAGTTCGTAAATTATCCGCGACGTCTATCGAATGTGTACCTTTTCCCGAGCCTCAGGGCTTACAAGCCGTCCAGTGGAAACTCATCACACATCGTTCAGTAGATCGCAGATATGAGTATGATTTTCATTTCGAAGCGAATCGACAAGCTGATTTTTGAGGTCGAAGACACACCGAGGGCTATCGTATTCTGAGAGGGTCGCAATCTTCACCTCCGTGATCTGTGAACAGATTGGTTCAACATACAGCCAGCCCTTCAGGTTTAGATCCCGCCGTGAATTTGAGTAGCAACAACACTCCATTAAGTAGAAGCGAAGACTCGCTGCACTGCATCACAGTAGAACAGGCGCGGAATCAAATTCAACCACACACAGATACCCGAACCCATACGGTCTCCAGAAAGGTGAAGTAAAATGTAATGGTGAGGAACAAAGACAAGATAAACATACCTCACTCAAACACACATGCACGTTCAATATACCCATTCCGCCAAAGAATGAGTCCCCATGACCCCATGTTTAACCCCCGTTACACAATGACAAGCAACTGCGCAAGCCCAGGCACCAGCACTCGAGTCCCTGCTCTGACGGTCCACCCACCCACATGCCTCTATCGTTACCGCCAGCACGACATCAAGATTCTCGCTCGTGCTGGGTCTGAAGCTTCTGAAGCGTGAAGCTCGATCGCGTAAATCAAGGAGAAAAGCATATTACATAACGCCGACATAGACGACACGACATAATGTGCGCCGATATAAACGAAACCACAAGCTGCGCAGAAAACCAGGTACGTCGTCCTCGAGGTTCCCGCCAAGATAAAGATCACTAGCCCGACAACTCCATCAATACCATTTGCATGCATATTTCCCAGATACCTGCCTGATGTAAAGGGCAGAAGCGGATGCGGCGAGGCGAAGAGGATCAGTGAGGTGGTCACATAGGGCGAGTTTGTAAGGGCGAGTTTGTAGACCCCCTCATCCAATAATCAGGTGGCCTGACTTAGAATTATAACCTGAAATCTAGAGACTAGGAGACTGGCGCTGGGCCAGATGTGATACACATACGGCGATCAACGATCCCCGTGCAACGCCGTGATGGAACCAGAAGCTGGAGGGCGGAGCGGCGCAAGCTGGGATCGTGGACAAGGAAGGGATCGAGGACGACTCATGGCAGTCGACGGATTCGAGAGAGTCGCAGCGAAGGCGAGAGGAGTGTGCCCCGAAGGACAGAGGGGAGTGAGACCGGGAGCGTGGCGAAGCCTGGCAGCATGGCGCTGCATGAGACGGGCAGAGGTGAGTAGTGGGTTCAATGTTCAAACGTTCAGGTCGAGGGGGTAGGGCTTCAGGCGATTGCGGATGGACCAGCCGAAGCAGGGGAATGGCCAATTCGTAGACGGTCAGCTGAGGGAGGCCGAGAGCTGAGTCGAGCGCGACACGAATGCAAAAATGCTGGCCTCTAGGCGGGGAAGAGGTGCTGTGCCTATAAGAAGATACGATGGCGGACGATGAGGATGTAGGAGACTCAGTCGCAGAGACGCCGGGAAGGCCGGCGACGTATTGAGCGGTTGACGATCCTCAATGACCTTCTCAACATTGTTATCTTCCAGGACGTCCAGAAATGAGACGTCTTCAGGCCTACAGGCGTCGCCGATGTAGAGGAAGAAGGAGAGTAATAGCACTGAAATTGATTGAATAGAAGTTTGGACGCGGTCGAACTTCCGACGTCACAATGCACATGCCCGCGCATCAGTGCGCACGGACCTCTTCCACTTCCTTTCCTCCGCGCCCACTTCTGCACTACCCAACACTCCGAGATTTCGCTTGCCCGTCTAAATATTGTTCTGCGGACATATTCATATTCAATATATTGCCCCTGACAAATCAGCCGAAGTGGGTGATGTGGACAATCCACGGATGGCGAGCAGCTGTAAGTGATGCATGGGAGTTTAAGTGCAGCTGTGCCGTAATGCCATGCTGGAGCACCTCCACGAACTTCCCAGGATTGCAATCGCAGGCTTCTAAAGCGTCAGATACAGATTTACGCACCTTTCATGACACGTATCGGGTATGACGGAAAGCGTAGGGATTAAACATAGATAGAAGTCAGAGAGAAAGGACGGGGTGGAAGCGGACCATTAGATATCGGTGGAAGTAGAATGGGAATGAGGCGACAAAAAGTTGATTTCAAACACGCATTGGGTTATGTATTACTATATTATTGTGGCTGCATGTCTAAAAATTGTTCACATACTATCTCTTCACGCTGTTTGAATGAAATGATGATCAATAGAAGCGTTCTTTCCAGATCTTTTTTCTTTGATTTGTGTTATCAACGCTTCAGTGGGGGAGTTAGAAATTACCTTCGCCGATAAACGATACCGAAATTCGAATTTACACGTATATAAGACTTTGGCTAAAGTGATAGCATTTTTCTTTTCATACTCAACGCGCTCAGGATGTCAGACTTGAATGCAACCGCCCTCCATGCAGCCTTATTGCAATTGGGCATTACAGAGCAGCTAGAGATATCACAGATCAACACCGACCTCAACGTTACCCTTTTCAATGCTCTATGGATGGGTACGTTTGATTCTGCGTATCCCTGTTCAAGGTGCTCAATACGTATCGTATTACAGGAATGTATACTGTCGTCTACGGCGGGACTATGTATGCCTATTGTACGTTCTGATTTCTTTTACTTGTGTTGCGAAGTCACTCGACGCATACATTTTCAGTTATGAGAGTTTCGTCGAGGAACTACGTTGTTCCAACTGCCGTTACAGCCCTTTATTTGTGCAATCTGGCAACATTCGCCCTTCAATGGGACTCTACCAAAGTTCAATTTATCGACAACGGAGACAATCGAGATTCAGTATTCCTGGCATTATATAGCACCCCACTTCAAATTGGCATCGGAATCAACGTTCTGACCAACGTTGCTCTAATCCTCAGCGACGGATTGCTGGTGCGCGCTTTATGTGATTCGCACATTGTTCTATTTAACATCGTCGATACGCACAGATATGGCGATGCTTCCATGTTTGGAATCGTTCGTTTCGCATTTTATCCATCCTAGGATTCCTTCTCTTAACAGAGACAGGTAAGATTTTCATTGAATATACCTATCCTAATCGCGAATTGATATATTCTCAAATTTGAAGCATTGCTGTTAGCCCAAACCATAGGTTTCCCCATATTCTATAACGGCAACCCAGCCAGGGAAGTCACCTTCAACGCAATCTTATCCGCGGGTGTTATCATGACGGCTTGCACCACCATCATCACCACGGTCCTCATCGCATACAAAATCACTTCATTCCTGAAAACACAACAAATCTTGTCGTCCAGAAAATTCAGGCGCATCGTCGACATTGTCGTAGAATCCGGGGCGATTTCTTCGCTCTCACTGCTGACCGTCGGGATATCCACCGCACTATTCGGAAACAGCGGCGTTTTCACCTCCCAGCGTGTTTTCGGGTACAATCTGTGGGCGTCTTCCTTTGCCCTTCCTCTTTCGGTACGGCATAACTCTCGACTCTCGTCTACGATTTTCCTCCACTGACTTGAAGGCCAGGGCATATCGACAACACTCATGGTTGCACGGGTCGCTACGCTCGCTGCTGATGCCAATGCTACATCACCGACGTATTTGACTGGGCTCCACTTTCGACCGCAGTCTACTGCCCGTACCAGCACAAGAACCCAAAGAGCACAGATCACTGTTGATATTGCGCACAATTCTGCAAGCGCTTCAGCGGATGAATCAGATGAGATTCGAAGTAAGTTCTATTTCACCCTAATTACAAGAATTCAAATAATCTAATTTTTGACTGCCATCGACCTTAGGCGAAAAAGGCGATCAGAGCGTATAGATATTCTTGATTTACTCTATTCTTAGTCCGAATTATTTTGTATAACTATGCAGCTGTAAAGTTCGTAAATTAGCCGCGACGTCATTCGAGTATGTGCACATTAACAAACCTCAACGCGCTAAGTTAAGCATTATTTTCGTTGTTTAATTCACCTACTCGCGCAAACAATGCACGAGTATTATCTACTTGTTATGGACGTCGACCAATAGGATCATGGCCTCCCGCAACAACCCACTCGAGATACTTAGCGGAATTCTTGAACTACTCTAGAGATGTAGGCCACGAGACAGCTGCATGAAGTTCAATCGCCTACATAAATCGAGTTGTCCAAAAACCGAGCGACTAAGTACGTCACCCTCGAGGGTTTCGCTCCGCTCCGCTTTCGTTTAACTATTACCCAACACTAGCTTGTCGATGATGAGAAAATCATAGTCTTCTAAGTAATACGTAGAGGCTAACGCTGAGAGGCAGAAATCCTAGATGCATAAAGAAGGCCTGATCGCCGTAAATGAGGAAAGCAGCATAAATTTCGGGAGTCTAGCAAATCGACCTTGCACCTCTCCTGCCAAGCAAAGCACGCCCCGCCTGTACTTTTCCGATACCCCATTACGCTACAGGTCTATCAGTCGCAGTTCATTCTTCGAGTCCCCAAAGTCAAAGTGTGGCAGACTCGTACCGCCACATGAATTGCGATCAACGGCGCTGAGGGGCCAGAGCAAGACGTTCATGCGCCGAATATTCCAAAAAGAAGCAGACGAGTTGAAGAGAAATAACAGCGGATGAGGAAGCTGACAGCCCTTCTTTCCATCACTGCTGTTTCCAAGCAGCACCTTCCCACCACACCCACTCGTTTAAACATATGTTCAGACTCCAGTGCCTCATCAAACCATCCGTCGACCAGACCCTCGACAATTTTCTTCCGCACTAACAGTGTAACACATCTAGTTCAAGTGCGCGTTTCAGACGCATCTGCGCACCACAGCTCTGGTCATCCAACTGCAGAAGGTCAAGCGAGCGAGACGCGATTTAATAAGGAAAGGTGCGAAGGAGGGTCGATCCATGTGCAGAGACAGAAATTATCGATGAGCGACGAACGAGTACAGCAGAGTGGATAAAAATGAAGTCAAGTTGGATAGGACAAGGGGAGAAGCAGGAATGGACATTGTGCCGAAACGGGAGCCGCAGAGAAGGGGAAGGGTAACGGACCCCATCTGCACCTAGTTGAGCAGCAAAAGTATGAGATGCGGTGGATGACTTACTTTCTTGCACGATGCCGCTGGGTGCACTGGTAGCTAATATATAACCGTACGATTCAAACGTCTTCTTACGGTCGGCATAGAAGGTCCAGTTCTTGACAGAGTAGTTTGAGTAAGCAAACGGCCCCCCAAGTTCAACTCCTCGAGGTGGGGATGCCAAATGCACGGAGTGGCATGAAGGTCGGGAGGGTGGTGTAGCGCGAAGGTAGTGCAAAGTGGGGATGAAGTTTGAGGACGGCACATGTGAGAAAACGCGTTATTAGACGATAAGCAGGGACATGGCCTCGTGAAGGGTTTGAGGAGATCGAGGAACTTTAAGATGCGTTCGCACTCTGCTATAACACCTCCATACCTCCGTGCGCACGTACAATTGAGGTCCGAAGTCGCACGGAGGACAATGGGGAGCGCAAGTACCGTCTATAGAGGCCTGCTGGGTGCGCTTCGAGCGTAAAGAGTTGAATGCGGATGTAGGAGCGCAACGCGGAGGTGGAGGTGGAAATGGGAAAAAAAAGAGTTCAGCAGCCCGGATGGGGGCCACGGGGAAGAGACATTCAAGTCAATAAGACTGGACGAGAGGACGATTGGGCTATGAAGCAGGAAGGGAGAGTCAGACGACGAACTGTAGAGGAAAAGGTGAGAAAGAGGACGTACGATCGCGTCAACTAGGCGCGTATATGCGGTTTCCGTAGAAATGAATATCCGACGTCTCCTAACCCGATGTCGAGGGAAATCCCAGCTGAGGATGTGCACATCAGGAATGAAATAGCTGGCAGACAACGTCGCGTCCAGGACGCGTTACAGATAATCACTCAAGGTATTTTGAGCTAGAAAAAGTCCTAAGGGACGGTCACGAACTCGAGGACAAAAGCAGGAGCACGACCGGCAGCGGAAGAAGACGCGGCGGAGAGAACGAACATTGGAAGGAGGGCCACCTGCACTGAGATTAAGAGGACAAGAGCCGAGATTAAGGTCGACAGGTATTCATTGAGGAAGGGGGGATGCGGGAGAGTGGGTGAGGCTGGAGGTGTCGACGTTGACGCGACCTTGATAGAAATACAGTTATACTAGGCGAGTCAAAGGAAGAATGACGAAAAAATAGAGAAGAACAACGTACGTTCAAACCGACGAGGTGAATATATGTGCTTTTCCTGAAGCAGCAATCCACTACCTCCAACGTCCATTGTATCTTGAACTCGACGTCGTCCATAAAATATCCCACTTCCTCCTTCCATTTCCATTCCATGATGCCATCCGCACCTCAGACCGGATCCCTCCCATAACCACGCCATTATTCCAGTAGACGCTATCATGCAGGAAAACTGCCTGGAATGTTTCAAGCTTTAGACAAATTATTTATCCCTGGAGGGTAAGGTTGAAAGCGTCTAAGTTCGTGCTGAGAAAGTTGAGCTACTTGAAGAGGTAGGCATAGAGGCTGAAGAGTTACAGGTCAACACATGGAGAGGGGCATAGCGAGATGAAGAGATAACACACTAGGATAGGAGCGGCATACATATATGGTGGAGCGCATCGAGTTTCACCCATACACAGGGGACAGGCTACTGCTATGATGCCACCGTAATGGTCGAACTTCGTACGTTGTTTCGATAAGAGAGTTGGAGCTCCAACAAGTATCTGCGCGTTTTCTGAGAGTCGAAACTTTCCATAGTCGGACGTTGGCTTCCGAAGGCCATATTGAAGAACCCAGCGGATTTGGAAAGCAGAAAAGCAGGGAAGGCAGGTCGCAGGCAAGATGGATATGACTCACTTTGATTGATACCTCTGCAGATGTCTGAGCAGCCATGTCGCACTCCGTCTTTCCTCTCCTGACGAAGCCGGTTAGGCTATCCCGGAGGAGCACGGCCGTCATGATGTGAGCACTAGGTGCTCCCTCTGTATGAGTTGAGAACCAGACAGATATTACAAAGTTGAGGCGCCGCCGCGCGGTGATTCAGACAAGGAAGATGGTACTGAGAATGACAGTCAACCTGACGCTTCACGCGCGTTTGATGATCGATGAGGTTCGATGACAAGGCTGTCGGCTGGACGGCTTTTGATGCGTGGGAACGACCAAACAGGGAACGTCCCGGTGTGCTCCTCCGTCCCTTGTCCTCCGAGTTCTGCTCGTACTCTCTACGCCAACGAATAAGTCGCTACTTACCACCTCTACAACTAGTAATGGATCACTGCACCCCCACCCTTCTTAATGCTCTTCCGACCTCCTTTACTTCACACTCAGGACTTCAACTGGTTTGATGCTGTTCTGAATCGAAGCGCATATTGTAGTTATCATCGAGCATGCGTCTGGTTCCCACATTTACTGGTGGAGTCCATTATGCGCTTCTTGCATAAACTGTCTGCACAATACTTGGACAGGCGTAATTCCATGTTCCGCGGGGTGAAGCACGAGGGATTCAGGGCGCTTGGGATACTCTGTGCATGGACGGGATGCAACCGCTAGCCTCAGGCTCTACAAGCCTCCACTTTGCATTCGCTGTGGGAGACCTCATTTTCCTCCCTAAGGTCTTCGTTTTCGAATGCTCCTGCACTTTTTCTATCTCGATCCAGAGTCCTAGTGGTCTACTTGTCTGGCTTCAGGAAACCGTCGCTCCCATCCACTCTGTCCCTGTGGAAGGTGGACTACTTTGCGACATCTGCTACATTTAACAGCAAGTACATCTACATCGCCACTATCCAGCTACTTATCACAATGCTTGTTTCAGTGCAGCCTTAGTTCTGGAGGCATCGCACCTCTCTTGACCACATATCTTTGTCCTTCATCATTCCTACATGAAGGAACAAAATTGACGGTGAACTCCTTCTAGTGGACGGCTCGTGGTCTATAGTGCGAGTCGTAGATTTGTCTTGATTTTGTACATCGTGATTAAAATCTTTTCCGCATAACAATTGATTGATAGCTCCGAATGTAACAGTGATGCTCTGAAGTAGAAAATTCAACGCATGCCCTCCAGCGGTAATGATAATTTACATAGCAAGCAAGTGGAAGATTGTGCGATTTGACTAGCACAGTAAGGCGTGCCGCGTACATGTGTTCTCTACTCTACAATATTCTCCTCCGAGTTCGACACTGTTGTTAAAGCTTCAACAATGAAAACTACTTATGATATATGACAGACTCCAACAGACCATACCTTGTACTTTTTCTCCTCGATCGTTATCTTCAGGGCGAGGAGTGTCTATTGTCCCCTGAGCCTCCGAGTCTGTATGATTGGTAGTGGCCTGGAACTGGAGTCCCGATAAATTTAGGTGAATCACTGTCGAGGGACTGGCATTCTCTGCGAGCATTGCGACGCGAGCAATCGTAATGGTTATCGCAATTCCCTAATTGCGAGTTGATAGTTAGTTATAGTGCACAACAAAATATGAATGACATACTGAAAGGGAATACACCATGTTTTGCATCCAGATTAGAACACCATATATGCGTACATTGACGAGTCTAGTTGAATTGATGACTATGGCGAGGGATATACCATACGCCACTACTGTGAGCTTACACACTACGCCCGACTGAACCACAATATCAATGATGTGCCG
This sequence comes from Pholiota adiposa, assembly GCA_009935795.1. Classification (NCBI taxonomy): domain Eukaryota; kingdom Fungi; phylum Basidiomycota; class Agaricomycetes; order Agaricales; family Strophariaceae; genus Pholiota; species Pholiota adiposa. Next base: position 23,097 of record QEYC01000001.1, read on the forward strand.
AAACCTTCGCGACATAAGGCCCTTTTGCTTTACAACAGAATGGATTCGATAGGTGATGAGGGTGGTCGTAATGAGGATGGTAAATGTTGCGGTAATCAGTCCTGCAGCGGCGACTTTGTTAAGCCTGTTCAGCAAGACTTCATTGGAAGGGTGAACTACTCCAGTGCCTATTGCTACCGTCATTAGTAGTGCTTTAATTTCGAACTCATGTCAGTTTATAAGTGATGAATGATGTGGGGTGAACACGTACCCATTTCCGTGATAACAAGGACTATGGGGGCGGCTATAACACGAAAGGAACGATCCCACACATGGAAACAACGCCAGATCTGTTCATGAGTGTGTGAATTCTGGACTATCTCACGCAGGATAGGTAGCATGCTCACAAGTAATCCGTCTGCAAGCATTAGCATGATAAAATTCAGAGTATCCCCAGCAATCTCGAGGCTCTGCGGAGATCCAAGTAAAGCCAGAAAAACTGTATCTCGGCTTTGTCCATTGTCGACGAATTTCCACTTTGTCAAATACCACTCGATGCCGAATTGAGCTAAACTGCACAAGAATAGAATCGTAAGGGTTGCTGGAACACGCCTCAGGTAGCGAACAGCGGAGGTCCTTGTATCATCATCATTAACTTGAATAGTTGCATTAATATACAATATGGCGGGAGAGTGAGTAAGAATTGAAACTTACAGTAGATATACATTGTTCCACCATAAACAACAGTATATATCCCTATAGTAAGTACTCAGTTTCTGAAGAATTAAAAATCACTGGGCTCAGATATAATTACCCATTAAAAGAGCCCCAAATATGGTCGCGTTGAGGTAGGTCGCGATATTTGCTAACTCTATGGCTTCCGTGACACCTATCTTGGACAGGGCTTGTGGAGCGCTGTCGCATTTGAAGTTGACATGCTTGTGAAGGGGTAATGTTGAAGTTCAAATTCAGAATATAGTAGTCAAGTGCAAGTCTTATATATATTCCAGTTCCAGTGCGGACGCAGATAGTACAAAGTATACATGATGATCAATCTTTTTAGAATGGAACAGTACATGCTGATAAATAAATTTCTCCGATTGCTTCCCAAATCATGATATATTTATCGAGATAAGGATAAGAGATTCGAAGAATGGGCAGTCAACTAGAGTAATTGAGGCGGTTCGTGTTCGTGTTTCAAATACATTCCACAAATGATGAAGGAAGCAGTCAAGCAGTGAATGGATCTCAGGATCTTGTTATTCCAGTCCGCATTCACTATTCAAATTTCGAGACAACTCACCGTGAATCTTTTCTTCATCAGGTGATGTCGTTCTACCGAGGTCAAAACACCTAACATGCCGGTATTGAGGTTACTACTGAACTTATATTCTACTGCATTTGAGTATGCGCTGACTTCGGAAACTTGCAGGCTGGACAGGATAATGTATTATGTGCTGTAGGATATACCGACATGCTATCGGAGGGTGGGGGGATGCGACCGAAACTTATATTGAACTCTTTTATACATTAATTCGCACCGATAACTTTCAAAAATAGAATCTCCGATCAAAGATGGAATTCCCCCTTGATTCCCCCATTGCATTGGATATACTGCAATGGACCATTGTATGTGGCATCCGTTATCACTGACCACTACACAATTGGGAATCGGGACACAATTGCTCTGTTCAGAAGAAGGAGATAGCTAAGGTCATCAACTGTTCCGTAATTAACGGTGAGAGCAATGAGAAAAAGGATGAGAAACCCTCGAGTTCTGGATATTAGCGTATACCGCCGGGGCCCAGCGTCCTGCGCAGGTCGGGGAATATTATTGTCAATGGTTCAAACGTTGATCGACTGCCCTTATTATATTCATTTGAGAAAACATTGTAAAACAGAAAAAAGTGATGAAAGCAAGGCAGAGAACATTATTCCGTCTACAGAAGGGAAAAATATTTATATCGAGACGCCAACACGGACTTCACGGAGAACAATTTTTGATCGGTTTCACACCTTATTCGAGAGGAAGGCCTGATTAGAGCATCCGAGATGTGTGAAATGGAAAGCGCCCAATGTATATCAAGCCTGTTTACGGATAAATCTATTCGTGAACCTGGTTCACAATATGAACCCCACTTCACGGACGGGATGAAGTCCGATAATTTCATCCCGTCCGATAAATCGATTGTCATTTGTTTATTTGGTCTGTCTAGAGAGACTAGCATATAGAGGTACTTATCGAGGAAGCGCTCGAGCCAAGCATGCCGTGACAGGGTGGAAATGACAAGCACGCTCCTCCAATGTGTTTCTCCATTTTTACTTCCAAATCCTAACAGCCCTCAGAATGTCTTGAAAGACGCCTTTGAAAGGCCTATCGCAATTTTGAATATCACAAGACCGCCTGTAACGGAGGAGTACATCGGGGAGCATCGGAGTGCCCTGTTTGGCCGTTCCCACGCATTGTCTCCGGCTCTTCATCGTCACGCAGATCCGTATCTCTGTCGCGCGTATTACTATCCGTCGTACTCTCCGCTCAGAGGCCATGAAGAATGTATTCTCCTGTCATCTATTACATGTCGGCTTCTTACAGGTACATCAGTATCTCTTTCTTATTCCAACGCAACTATTTAACGTCTTCCATAGCCCGCTCGTCTGAATACGACAGCAGCATAAATCAGGGATCTATTCTCCTGCTTGCTCGAAAGTAACAAGGAGCACTGCCCTCTTCCGCCCCGATAGGTATTAGCATCTCCAATCGTAGCCCTGCAGCATATATACTTACATTGATCCAGTTGCAACGCTGCGAACGGAAACGCGCTCAAGACCACGGAATCTTGCAAGGGCTGGACTTACGGATGGAATCTCGTCTCGTCTTCGTTTGTATGCATCAATCATTATATCTCAGATCCGGACCTGCAACTTATCTCACTCCCGTCCTCCAGCACGACCTCATCGAGTAGATACTTCACTCCATTGTTTTAACACGCAGCCGGACGCGTAAACTGTTGCTGTTCCTGCTCCAAACCCAACGTCAAATCACGGACGACCCTTAACGACATCGATTACTACAGTCTATCAGGACACATTCAAGTAGCAGGAATGCCAGTGCACACGGTAGTACCCTCACCTCGTATTTTAACTTGGAAACGGGGCAAATATCATATTGAGTATCTTTAAATCGACACCCAGTTATGTAACGTTCAACGTTCAAATGTTCATGCGTCATAATCGATGGCAGTCGTTTTCCATCTCACAGGTTACCAGCCATACAACCATATCTCACCTCCGTCTCATCATACGATCATCTGTAGCCTCAGTTTTAATTTCGGCGTTCAATGGGATTCTACAAAATGGCAATTTATTGACAATGGAGAAGATCGGGATTCAGTCTTCCTCTCTTTCATTGATGCCCCGTTGCAACTCTATTTTCGAGCTATTCTTCTGGATCCCATTGCGCTTGTCCTCGGCGATGGATTACTTGTAAGCCCTTTCTATGACATAAATTATATTCGACATATATGCTTGCATCGTCGAATAGATATGGCGATGTTTCAACGTATGGAATCGTTCGTTTCGCGTCATATTTATTCCGATGCTCCTTGTCATCGCGGAAACTAGTAAAAGTTGTGATATCGACAAACCTTGCCGCTCAACTGACGCTGCACTTAATATCAAAGCGTTACTGCTAGCTCAACTAATTGGTGCTACAAAATTTTTCACATCAACCAAAAGGCTCAGATTCAACAAAGTTTCCGCTGCAGGATATATAATTGGAGCTTGCACCACGATTCTCACGACAACACTCATCGCATACCGAATTCATTCATTCTTAAAAGAGAAAGCTGTTTCGTCGAGAAAATTCCGGCACATCATTGATATCGTAGTACAATCAGGGGCAGCCTACTCGCTCTCAGTGTTAGTACTAGGCATATCTGGTACAGTCACAAACAACAATGCTATCCCGAGTGCCCAAATATATGGGTTAGCTACCTGGTCGCAATGCTTTGTGTTCCCTATTTCTGTACGTACGTGCGAAATCCATTTTCTGTATTCGTATCTCACAACGTACCTCAGGGCATATCAACAACCCTCATGGTTGCTCGCGTCGCTACAATCAGCGACGACCCAAATCCTTCGACGTCGGTGCATTTGTCTGGGCTACAGTTCCGTCCAAGGTCAACTGCACGAACTGGTACTGGAGCGCAAGTGACTGTAGATATGCCTGGAGACGGTGGTAATACCAGGCTTTCATCAAATGGGGGACAGGTTCAAGGTAAATGTCGTCAGCTCGAACTGAGGGCACTTGAATAACCTATGTCCACGCAGCACAGAACTTGGAGGTCAACTTAAAACTCAATCAAAACGTTTAAACGTTTAAACTGTGGACGTGGACAGTTTATACTTTCGAGAATTTCACGGAATGATTTATATTTATCATACATATGATGCTGGCCATATATTCATACATACTCGTCATAAAAAATTATTATCAAAGCTTTTAGGTTAGTCTAGAAACCTACAGTACCTTCAGAGTCCAAGAGTCAAAATTTACTGACAGCTGAGTTGATGTCCCTCGTCCTCGCAATCATGAATCATCCCAATCCTGTAAGGCATTGACCATATCGATTCAAGGGAACACAATTCCTAGTCGAAGTGCAATGCAGGATGATGATACGAGCGGTAGTTTGAAATGGTACTGATGGGCGACCACACCTTTCTGTGCGTATCCACGTCCGCAACCCTTTGGGAAACAACGTGAATGCAGGCATAATAATTTCCTATTCAACCAGCGCTTTCTGCACATCGTCCAAGGCAAAAATAGTCCACCATAAGCCGCGGGGAGTCCATCAAACATTCGAAGTAGTTCAAGCTCAAAATATGGTGCAGAAGACATAGTATTGGCGCGAAGCCGTGTCCTTTCGAGATACATCGGCTCATTGAGAGGACGAGCAGAGTGGCCAATTGCACACTGGGCGGACAGCTAGGGTCCAGGGAGACAAAAGACGCGTGTGTAGCTTTGACGATGGGGGAGGTCAATATCGTCATATAGACAGGTAGTTGAATGAAGGAGCAGTAGTTAGGTGGAACCTCTTCCGATACCTCACTAGTACTATGCATACGAGTTCCATCCTGCAGCTCTGGAATGCGCATCTCAGTTGCGCGATTTGTTCTCCGACATTTATCCATTCCATCTATACAGGACCCTGCTGGAGATGATTCGTACTTGAGTATACATAGGTCTCCGTCATAAGAGTATAAAGAGGCTGCATATATATGCAGTTGTTACAAGGGCAGAGAGCTAGTCAACTTCCGGGAGACGAGCAACAGAAGGCATTGAAATTCGGATACAATGTATAGCCAGAGATTTCGAGGACGACTCGAGGTGATATGCCAGGTCTTGGCTGGTTGGACTCAGCGGAGCATGGGAAGAACAACGAGATATAATATTGAGGATATAGTAGTCAGCAAGTCACAGGGAGCGCAGATGCCAAACGAGTGTTGTTCGCAGGAATGAGAAGAACTTAGGTGAAGTCTTGTGGAGTAGATCGAATCAGGCGCCATTTGAGTACATGAGAGACAGGAAAGAGAAGGAGTTAAGGAGGAGCACATCCTACGGGAACCATGAACAAGGATGGTGCTCTCCCTATTATGCGGAGCAGGTGTGAGTTGCGGATAGCGATAGGATAGTTGTAGGCGTACATTAGAGGAGTGTACGTACCGAACTCCCCACACCCGTCTAGGGTTCTGGCTTAGCCATGAGCTCTCCAAACTATACACGCAGCGTGTATACCTCACCATCAGAGCATACGGGAAGTAATACATGAGGTGCTCGTGTGTGCTGCCCGTCACCGTCCAAAAAGTTGAACTCTTCGCCGGCTACCATGAGCGATCGTTAGTTTTATGTCATTCGTGTTGGTCTGAGGTCGGGTAAATGCTTAAGCGACAGCATTAGGCGGGTAGACCGTTGAGTCGAGAGGAATGAGGAGGAGGATTGTCCAACGCCTGCCTTAAGTGACGCGAATGCGTAGAGGAGATCGTTCTGGGCTGCGAAATACAAGTCAGCGCATTCGATAGACGAAAATACATCGAATCGACAGTCAATGTCAACGCCGACTTACAATTGAAGCACCCCGCGCACTGGGATACCAACGCCCACCCTAGATACCGTCTTGCCAGACACTCCTTCGTGCTTCCGCAAATTTCGCTGGGAGGCGTCGAAAGCCTAGTCGTCTTCAAAGAGATATAGATCTCCAAGTGATTTCGACAACGGTCTACCGCGCGGTAGAGCGATAGGGAAGACCTGGAGCCATATGAAGAGCATCCTGGAGACGAATATTGCCCACGCGGGCTCGCCGGTTGGCCTACTGCCATAGGCATGGTGTGCGAGGGGCGAGGGATGGCGGGCAAGAGGGGCACGGGATGGCGGGCAAGAAGGGTGCTGGCGGGGTGGGGACGACGGGATGCCAGCTACTTGCATAGCGTCATTAGTCTTATATGGATGCGGAGGAAGGAGCGAGGGCTCACCGGCACCTGGGGGACAGAAACATGGCGTCGTTGCTTTACTCCAATCGCGGCGATACGTGTCGTCCCAGTAGAACACAGGATGCAAAGCGATGTGAAGAAGGGCTAAGTGGGCGCTTGAGCGCTGAGCGCTAAATTACTGATTCGTAAGACGGTGTGCAATGATCATCGAAAACATGTACGGCATACCTAGAGTCTTTAGTTCATATCAGGGAACTCCCCCTTTAGAGTCCAGCTAAGATTGAATGAAGTATGCTAGCAATGAGACTGGTGAGGCCCAGGTGAGAGATAGGCGCGATGTTTGGCGCCGATGAAAAAGGGTCTTCGAGAGAGTCAGCGTCAGCGTCAAGCGCTTCAATGCGTTCGAACGTCGGAGTCGGCGCGTGGGAACAATTAAACAAAGCCCGCGCTCCGATGCACTCCTCCGTCCCTCGTTCCTCCGACCACCTTCCGATTCTCTTACGGCGCCTTCCTGCCAACAAAACTTCCCCGAAAATGGTCAACAGATTCGCATTCCTCTCACCGCCTGCATAGCCTCGTCACGGTGTACAACTTTCTCCACTAGTCTCTGCCACGCAATCCAAATACCATTTGATATCAAGACGCTCTACTGACACTGTGCTACCCACCGTTGTACTAGTATCAGATTTCCATCGCCCCGCTCAGTGCTCTTACTTAGAACAACCTATCATTGGTTTCTTCGATGCTTCGCCAACCTGTACATCACCTCACAGTGTTATACATAGATCGTGGTGGTATTCGATCCAAATTCTGCCTAAATGCGCTTTCCACGTTCTTGACATAACTGGAATCAAACGACAGTGGATCTCTACCGTCACTGGAAGGCCGCTGTCCTAGAATAAGGCCGTCCCGACTCATGTTTTCGGGGACACGTGTATCGTGAGCGAACTCCCTGTGACATCGATGCATATCATAAGCGCCTGTGAAGGTACGATTCAGCGTTGACCGATAACATTTTCACTGAGCAAGTACAACTCCAGCTCGAAACCTCACTACGACTCACTACGACCGACCAAAACTCCATTATGTCAAGAAACGCCAATTGGAAGGGTCTCCTCCAGGTCGCGCTGTTTTCGTACAACGACAAGAGCGAAAGGACCGAGGACAGAGATAGATACACTGCCATAATCCATTAGGTTTCCACAATCTTACGAGGTGAGTACCACGCTCATATACCTTCACGATCAGTCGGTTTAACAATCATATGTGTAACAGGACACCCTGGCGTCGATTCAACGAAGTCTGGGGCAATACCTCAGGCCTCAAAGGTGGCCCAGAGAGGATCGACTCCGTCGACATCCTCTATCCTATGGCCAACATCAACGACAAATGGATCTGGCATGAAGCTGACAGGGATGGTTGGGACCTCATCGTCGAACAGCCCTTGCAAAATCGGCGGGTACTCGCCGTTCGACAACGGGGAACGTTGGAGTCCAAAGACTCCCAAACGGAACGGTTCTTCCCTAGAGGCCCGGTGATTCTCACTCAGGGATCCCCCGTTGGTGGATGATTGACGAAGTGGACCGATGTCCCAGCTGCGACGAATCCCAACTTCGCCGCTCAGATTGACCGGCCTGTATCTTATAACTTGAGGTGGGCCTTTCATCCTGCTTTCCTTGTCGTTCCGACGGAGTCTGCTCTAGGAATTTTATTCATCGCATTTGATAGAATGCGATTGATCTGGTTATCACGGGCGTAAACGCGACGCATTTCGTGATACCTCCTGCATATCAAGGGATTGTCCAAGGATTGTCGGTAAGTGAGTGGTACCTCCAATTGAATACACCGTTAACCTGCGATGATGTAGATATCAAGGATCTTGATAGAGTTGCGTTCAAATTTTCTTATTTTGCGACCGAATTCGGTAAACTTCCCTTGACGGATATTTGGATAGAATTTCCCGCTGAGGCGTATGAAGATGACAATATATGGTGTACTATCGTTCCAAAGGCCCATCACATCTTAGGGTATAGCATGCATGAACTGGGATCAGAATCATCAGATGGTACAGGAGAGAAGTCGCCGACGATGCCACCCCGCCAATACAATATTCGGAAATAGGGTAATTAGAGATCTACCGCCCGCATCATTGTTCATTAAGATCTACAGTACTTTTCCGTTATGCTATACAATATCCTACACTACTCAGAATCAAGTCGTATGCTAAAACATGCGTCAAGCCATGTCGCCATCACCGGCTTTCTTCTTCCAAAATTTGGAGGCTTGGATGATGTCCTATATTTATTTACTTCGCAGTCAGTAAACCGAAATCGTGTGCGAAATGAAGGACGCGCTTTTTGTGTGCCCAGGACAAATGCAGCGACGCAGGGTACTAGATGTAAGCGTAAAATCGATGTTTGGTATAAGCGTCTACTGCGGGTCTGCACTGGCTAGAAGTACTCACGAGTTGCCCACACGACCTGAATTTCGGCATTTATCTTATTCATAGATGGGATACAGTAGAGGAGGTACACCCTGGATGCATCACGTATGTACGTCGTGAATACGTGCACGAGGAGTTCAAACAGAAATTGAACGCTTACCCAAAGCACACTCCTGCCCACAGCGAAAATACCACGACCCGTTTGAGTATATTTCGAACCAAGTCTGCGTTGGCCAGGACAGCGGGGGAGCTGTCGGTGGGAATCCGACGAAGGAGGCGAAATGTTAACCCTAGTTTTTTCATGAGCAGCTCGAACTATGTGCAAACTGGACGATCCTACCTTCGAAAATGAGAATTATGACCAGTGACGCGATCGCGAAGCCATCGGAAAGGATGACACTAAACGGTTAGAATTAGCGAAATTGACATGCGAAGTGGGTGATACACTCACGCCAAGGTACCGTTCTGGGTATCTAAATTGCAATACATGCCCGAAGGGTCCCGTTGGATTGGGCTCGGTTGCACTATCTTCCCTACCTATACACACTTTGGCGTTATAGAAATTCATGGCATCAAGACGCCAACTTACTACGAGAACTTCTACGAGGATCACACAAAATATTGTGATCGGAACAATATGCAGCTTTTAATCAAGGCTGTTAATGATACTTCGTTCGGACAGGAATGAAATCAAATTACACACCAATATCGTCCATATTCGATACCGATGAAACGAGGATGTAGGAATTAGTGTGTAGTAGATCTGAAAGGGATGTTTTAATTGTTAATTCGGATGAAGCGGTAGTAGAACTCAAACCTGAATCATGTACCCCGCACATGTCAAGCCGGCGCTAAGCAGAGAAAGAAATGAAGTCGGTAAATATACTAATTGGAATGCGAGATAAGTTATGCGAATATTACAATGCTGGGGATGCATAGATGGTCATGGCTTGTATCAAACAAAGTGTTTCATTCGGGGCAGAGCCGGATTGCTGTCCTATTATGAGTAGATGCGCAATGGCCTCAACGAGCCATGAGAAGACCATTAGAAAGCAAAGGTCCCTGCGCCTTGATTTTGACGAGAGCCATGTTAGGATGACCAGCACTAGCAATAGTGATATCACCCCAATGATATACAGCACGTCGTAGACGATGATGAGCGAAGTAATTGGCTGCGGCGAAGTGACTTGTGAAGATGAACTGGCGGTAACTAGTCAAAGTATTAGTGTATTTGCAAGTATGCTCATTGCTCACTGACCTCTCGGAGACCCGTCAGGAGAGGGCATATTGATACCAGACCAAATGCAGGATGCAACAATCGCGGGGGGAAGTTGGAGTTGGTCAACTGACCACGCCAACCTATACGGCGGCGCTTTATATCCTAAGCTTCTCAATATGTATATAGACCACTTAGAACCGCACCTGCTTCTATCATACTTATCAAGTTACTGTTAATCAAGTCCGAGCGCAGTTGATCATACCATCAGATATCGAGGGAAAGACTCGCCGCTACTAGTGGCTACCACTACCGTTCCTTAAGTATGATTTGCATATAATAATACACTTTCTCTACCGTATTCGAATGTCTGCAGTAGGCATTACATCATTCCAAATGACGCCCTGCTCATATGTGGACTTGCGAGCAATACCAAAGCAATACGCCATTGAACTTTGCCGTCGAGGAAGCTTAAAATTTAAATAGCGCCCGTATTGAATGACAGGTCATCAAATTTGCTGTGGACGTGTACAGCCTTGGTCTCCTTCATACGATCAGCTCAGGACGACAGGCTCTATCTATTTCTGTATAATTGTTGGTAGTATGGAGCTCCGAGCAACGTTCGACGTTCGTGGCTTCGTCGAAACGATGAAATACAGCTTATAAGAAAACAAGTTCGTGCTTGTAATGCTAGATGGTTGGCTCGACCTCTCTCGCCTCTGAAAAATAGGAGGAAATTTGATTAAAAAGCACAACTGTTGGCGGGATGCTCTCAAGTATATCAACAAGCTTATGTGAATTCTACAAATTTCAAGCCCAGGTCCAGAAGACGCAGTGGCAAACTTGTCAGCGCTCAGCTCATTACTTACTTATTATAGGATAGGGCTGTACAGGAGCGACATTCGGGATGACGTTGACAGGTAGTATGATGTCCTGTATCCCATGCACACCTTTGTGTCAATGTAGAAGGATTTATTCACCGGGGACCGGTAAACGTTTAAATTAATGTTTAACGTTAAGACAGTAATTCATGTGAAGGCCTCAGCGAAATATAATCTTGATCTTTCTACACCCTGGATAAAGAAAAAAGGAGGTTTACATCTCCGCATCCCCAATTCTCCGACAAATACTCTTAGATGAGTCGTTCAGGACTTAACCTGTTGCATGTACTCGTACAAGCCCATCTAGTAACGATTGTCTCGGAGTTCTCAGGACTCAGGAGCGCAAACGCCGTCCTCTGGTCACTAACAACAAGCTCATAGGTACATGGGATGATAAACATATATCACCCGAACGTGTTGGTAAATGGCGCGTGTGCCTAACCCAATTACCCTGTGGTCAGTGCTTCAATTGATGGAATAGGCGCCCGTGTGCACACAAACACGCGTTCATTTACATTCGGATCGTGTTGACGTGGTCTCCGATAGGTTACATCATTCAATATATATAGTCCTGAAACCTGAAGCACAGCGACTCCAAAGGGTCTATTAAATAGTCGTCCAAACGTAGGTGGACTTGCAACGCAGAGTTAGTAACAATCTAGTATGCATGGAGAAAACGCTCTTATAAATAGGACACGCATTTGGACGATTGAGCGACCCACATGGTACGATCACCAGTTGGCTAGATCTATACAATAACCAAAGGCGAAGTGTGAAAACGTGGACGTTTCGACATTCAAACGTTCAAATGTTCGACAGTCGGTGCCTCGTATTCAATGATCGCCGTTTGTTGATTGTGCCATTTAACTGTCTATATTTAATATTTATCAGTCATTCCACAAGACTTCGTGAGTTTTCATTCGGAAGATCTTTCTGAGGCAGCTCACTGCTCAGTAGTCAATGCCCGCCTGGACCTCTAAAGATATCTGTACTCTACACGATTTAGCCCAGCCATTGACGCCTGACCACAGCAAGCACCGCCCCCACGTCATCCGAATGATTTTGGGCGCAGTTAAGAAAGGCGTTAGGGTCTATCATCGACGATGACTCACAGGCACTGAGTACTGTCAATGACCATTGGCAGATGATGCCTCAGAGTGCCATGTAGCAAATGATGATCATGATCAGTCGCTGATTAGTGCGGACTTTTCACTGAAATATCATAGGGAATACATTCATTTAACACCTTGAGCCTCATTCAGTACTATTCACAGGACAATTTGCCTTGACATATGAAGCTCGGTCGCTTATCCCGAAGAAAGAGCGCAAGGGCACCATCAAGAGCGTTCGATGACCGCAACTAAGAAAATTGACCGTGACCGTCCGGCCATACTTAGAATAGGAAGATTGAGAATAGTTGCATTGGGTAGGCATCTGCAAAAGACCCCAGTATTTCCATAGACCTCGTTCAGTAGTCTCGCTATCATGCGTACAGCCGATAGAAAGAGAGACCACATCACAAAGAAGGTACAGTTATAATGAGAATCTCGATAGCACTGTGAACATCTGTTCCTGATTAATTATAGCGTTGACTGCATACCTTTTCCTCTCCGTTCCGTTCTCTCTTAAACACGTACCACCATCGTGTCAGAGACATCACAGAGACAGCCAAGGCCGCGGCCCACATAGCAACACCTATAACCATGCAGTCGAAGAATCACTGGAGCGCAAGCGTCTCGGACGTCAGAGGTGAGTGTCATCACACTCAAAAGTTCGAGAATCGTTGACCAGGTAATACAGGTGTTCCCAGAGACAGTATACTGTTCAGCACGACAACGCCCTGGATCCCCAAAGCCATAGGTAGTAGCGGATTTGGCAAGCAGAAAATTCCACGACATTGGGGACAGCCAAGGGTACCCCGCACGTCGACGACCACCGTAAACACAAACTGCGGGGATTACGTTCAGCTGTTGCCCCAAGAGCTCGTAAGCGCGACAAGCTTGGGAAGTAGGAAATGTTTCGGCTGATGTTCCCCACCTGAGCGCAGATAAACTGGTCAAATTCGCCGCTACCCAGCGGCGAAGCGTCACCACTATCAGCAACTTCGGTCGCCGAATCCCGTCACCGTCACAAGTATTCAGGTCTAGAGAGTACTTCAGAAAAGGCCTCTAGAAATGTACATTGGCAGGACACAGATCCATCTCAGATTGAAACCACTCACCTTACAGCGCAACCCCCTTCACTTTGTTGGCGCGCACCAATTGCCCTCCCTTCGCTCTCCCCTCATACACGCGTCCAAGTCCACCCAATCATCTCCTATCACTCTACCTCATCTGGTGCTCCTGTATACTGGGATATATCCCTCCCACCTTCGAACGCGCGCTTGGCGACATCACTGACGTCCGTGTTCGGTTTACACTGGTCGCGCGAGGCAGCTATAGTCCCAGGAACTTTATCAAGCTTGACGATTCGGATTATGGGTGTCGAGCGCCCGGTAGTCGTCTTCCCCGCTGAAATGGGGCCCTATTCGAATCATAGACGTCCTGCGGGAAATTCACGTTGCCCTTTGCCTGGAAGCCCTCGGGTTCGTCTACGACCGTGCTGCTGGCGGAGGCACAAGCAATGGTATACGCGAAGTGAGCATGCATAAAGACGCTGTATCAAGCGCTATTCGAGCGTACTTTGATGGATATGTATGGTGGGGTGGATTGCGCGAGAGCTCCGATGAGATAGATGTGTGGATTCTGGAGCTCTACAGTGCAAGGGGTATCGGCGATGAACGACCGTACTGAAAGTCGAACTTTTGAATCTTGACAGAACGTTGACAGAACGTAACTTCTGTATTTTCTAAATTGTCATTTCGGACGTTCATATGAACGATAATAGCTTACATCAATATTCCAGGAGAGCTAGCATTGTGTGTTGGGCGTTCAGAAAGGAGACGTCGAACGTATGAGTCAAGTGCGAGTAGACGAAGTTAAGCCGTCGAAGATGTTCGTTGCAAGTTCGTTTTCTGTTCTCAGGCTAGTTCCGAGTCGTTCGTCGATGCGGCAGAATTCATGACTAATATTAGCACTGCCACATCGGTCCAAGACTCCAAGTCCTCGCAAAGTCCTTGTGCATTTGCGTTCAAGTTTATATACATACTTAGTGCTGTATAAATTTTGAACTTACATCCAGAGACGATCATCCCCCGACATCATTGTTGGTAATAAATAATTTACCATTGGGTGACTAGTCAAACTTGACGCACTTTTCGCGTGCCGCAGCATCAGGAGTTTAACATTTTACTTTTTCCCGGTTGTGCAACCGTAAAAAGCGGCCAAAAGCGTGAAAGGAGCAAGTAAAAAAACCCAGGTCCCCTTTCTGAAAAAGCGGCAGGCATTTTTGGTTGTTCAAAATAGGACAAAAAGCAAAAAAGCAACAAAGTCAAAGATAACAACTAAAACTGTTATATTGCGAAAAAGTATTCTACGCTTCCAAGTCGACAAATGCGCATATACACAAAAGTGAACAAAATGTAACAAACCAGACTCAAAGTGAACTTAATCGTGACTCGTGAGGGCGAGTATACTACACAATAGTAAGATGCTCGCCACTGTTTGAATTCCCCGTCTCTCTCATACATACCTGTGAGACGTGTCCATCTTTAGTCTTGAATGCAATGCTGGCCCGTATCCCTCCAATGAGAAATAAATCAGTAAGGGCCCATGTTGGGGGGTTGGAAGGTGCCAGATGGCCTACGCATCGCGGTCGACGGCGACATCAGAGTGGAAATGGACAGTTCAACCACGTACCTTGTAATCATCCGCCTTGTCATGCATGCATAGCTCCCCTCCCATTTGCACTACCCATCGTTTCCGTCGTCCATGCGCGTGTCTGGTTGGGTCCTACAAGCCTGGTGTCGATGTGTCGTGGTTTGGTCGTGGTGGAGGCAAGCAAACTAGTGACTAACTAGTTACACGTAGTCTAAGTTTGGGTGTCACATCATACTGATTCCCACCGTGGTCCGTGCACATTCTCAGAGGTATAAGTACTTGGCCTCGTCTTTGCTTTGACTTCGCTGGGCCCCATGCTCAGATCTACAAGTAGCTAGCACGCTTTTTAACTTATTCACTTGCCAACTTGTTCTGAATTTAAGAAAAGCTGAAAAGCGGCCAAAAGTAAACAAGTAAATTGTTAGCCTGCTGATGAGTGGTGAATCAGTCTCTCGACGCATGCGTATCGATTGGCAAAATTCGAATATGAAAGTGGTCATGACATTAGTCTTCCCTCCTCGCTTGACCTCGTCAATTGATTGTAGGATGGGATGGAATATTTTTAAAAAATGATATACACTTTGAATTGAATGCTATACTACAAGAATGCGAATGAACAGCCAACTACTGGTACATGTACGCGGAATATAAATAGGAAGATGCAGCATACTAGTAAACTACAAGAACAAGCAAGTCATTCAAATTGACAATTTAAAATCATGGATCAAAAATCTGCTGCATGTTCTGGGCAATTGGAAAAATTTGATCAGACGCGGCGAGAGCGAAGTAGAACGGCGCGAACTTACCATTGGGAAAAGGCTAGACAGCTGGATAAATATTATAAGGACTAGTAATATTAACACGCAAAGGGTAGAACCTCACTTGTGGATTTTGGAAGTTGTGCATCTCAACAACCACAGTATTTGAATCATCAGTCACTTTCCCATTATTGCGTGCAATGTTCATCTTTTTCTTATACGCCCGTGCCTTCTCATGAAGCTCACTAACATAAAACGAATGGATATCATGACTGTCGGATCGAAATAAGTGTGAGGTAATGAATAGATATATTGGTTAGCGCACCTGATAGAAGTCATAAGGTTATGAAGCGTCGGATTCGGTTTGGTGTCTGTGCAGTCGCGCAGTCAGCTCCGATAAGTCATATCTAGTTATATTGAAGCTTACTAAGGTTCTTGACGAGATACTGCGAGAAGACGATAGTATTAATAGTAACCCACTAATGAAAACGACGAAAATATCACCTGGGTCATCGATTTCCCCATACCGTCTTCCCATGCTAATTCGCTGTCTTTCGCGGCGGAGATACATACCTGAGTAAAATAAGAAATCAGTCTAAGAATATCGAAGAAGACTAAAACTGAACGTACGACTTCCACTCCTGTTTGCGCCTCGCTGCCCATCGAATTATGAAAGAATTTGTCTCTACATGTACCTTCACAGTAGGCGTACAAGGCTACAGGCGACTTGGCAAAGCGATCGGGAGAGACAAAAGCCGCGAGTTCCTCTGTGGGAGAAGCCTGGATTATATCGATGGCTGGTACATTGCCGTGCTCATCGAAGCTCGGATGGCGAGATATATGGCTTTGGGGTGGGGTTGGATATGATGCCGCGGTGTCGATATATAGCGGGTGAGGTTTCTTGTGTTCCTTTTGAATTTGAGGCGATTCGGACATTATGGTGAATATGCTTAGATCGAGCGGTTGAGGTTCCACGGCCTCGGGAGGCGTGTGCATCCCTTGAAGGAAGTTGAGCTGGCCGTTTGATTACTGCGAGGATTTCAAAGCGCTCACCATCTTCTCTGCGCCCTGCAGAAACGGTTCATAAGAAAATTCTGAAAATAGGTTCATATAAGAACTCACGATCGGCCCATAACGTCTTCGTCCGTCGACGGCCCTTGTTCAACCAGGGCACGTATACATCGTTACATCGAGCATGAGGAAGATCTAACGAACAAACCGAGGTAAGTTCACGTTCGAAGATAAATTTCCCGATTTCAAGCGCACCCAATAACGAGCCCGAATGACAGCAGTCTAAAACTGCCTGGGTATCCAGACGTTTCATATCAACACATCTGTGTGAGGATATCATCAAGGGCGCTCACCGTCAAATGACATTTAACCTTCTGCAGTGGGTCGACCATTTCTATCTTGAGTTCCTAGAGTATGGGGCGCATCTGAGCGATGAGTACACACTGAGAAGAAGAATAAGATGTACGTTGTCCATGATGCGAAAGCCGTCCGAAGTGAGCAAAACTAAAGGTCAATGAGCCCATATTCAAATACTGAGGCGCATGTTCGAAAGCCACTTACATTCGTTCTTTCCATCCTCCTCCGCAATGTCATCTGTGTCCTCCTGATCGGCATGTCCGGCATCTTTTCAGCGACATAATTCATCAGCAAATCAGCGCTATCAAACGGAAGCGGAGCGCACACGCGCGCTGAACTCACAATGAAAAAACAGTTTGTCCCCATCTTGGACGTCCTTCACGAGATTCTTAATCTGCGCTAACTTGAAACGCGAGAAAACCAATGAGAATGCGAGTGGCGGCGAAGAAGAGACGTTAGGCGTACAATGTTCTCTCTGGTGGGTTGCGGATGAGTTGGGTCACCATCATCGATAAGGACGACGATGTTGTCCGGGTCGTATCCATACTTGTCTAAAGGGGTTATATTACAATTCAAATAGAGATAGAACGTAAGTCAGAGAGTCAATAGAGATGAGCGCCGAGAAACATACCTATCAGGAGCGCCCGCATGGCTTCGACGTCGAGATGGGGACCTTTCAACGCTGCCTCTCGCTCCGGGGAGCAGGATTTTGGTTTCCTTGTTTTCGATTTCGATTTCTTGCG
Source organism: Pholiota adiposa (assembly GCA_009935795.1). NCBI lineage: Eukaryota > Fungi > Basidiomycota > Agaricomycetes > Agaricales > Strophariaceae > Pholiota > Pholiota adiposa. The sequence goes on from QEYC01000001.1 coordinate 40,729, forward strand.
ACGTGTCCGCATTGCTCGAGGTCTTCCTAGCATTAGTGACTGTGAGCTGTCCGGCGCGTCTAGTGCTGCAATGACCATGGCCGTAACATCTTGCGGAGGTTCAGCTACTTGCTGGATACCAATGAGGAGCGCTTTTTTCCTGCCGTACACCAGCCTGTGCAACAGCTTTCTCAAACGACGAGCGGCCGGCGCTGGCTGGCTGGTCAACCACACAATGAACTTCTTCAGCGTCCTGATAAACGTCTCTAGATTGGCTAACCCGGCGAAGAGATAGAGATATGCAATAGTGGAGAGCTTTCGTGGTATCGAAAACACGGTGGACAGACGCATCCGCGCGAGGGAAACGATAAGAGGAATGGGAGGCATGAGAGGTTCGTGTTTCGCTGACGATAGCTGTCGATATATATAAGCCTCGATATGTTATAAAGAGGCTTACGAAGCGTGCCTTGTCTAGCGAAGAGATTGATGCTCCAACTGATTGCCGAGCTTACGGGCGCTTTGAAGTGTGGGTTTTGAATGGACCAGCCGTTGTCCGAAGCTGCTAGGCGCTCAGCGCTCAGCACTCGCCAAAGGCCGGAGAAGAACTACTTAGGATGGGCAGTATTCACTCACGGGAGCTCACAAAGGCCGGGCACATTCTCAGCGTGAGGTAGTAGGTCTTAGCGAATCACCTGGTGTTTAGCTGGCTTCCATTCACATTGATGGAGTGAACCAACAGAGAGGTAACTTCTAGTAAACATCGGCGAAGTGATAAACTCGAACACATGTTAGATATAACTTGTTATAGAGTATGTACCATGGCATGGAGAAAGAATCAGTGACGGCAAGTATAGACAGAATCTGGCACTTCGTTCCTGAGTACTGAGTCCCTCGCTTCCCGACACCTACTAATTCCACATCTGTACGGCTGACTCTCGAGTCGAGTGCACAATTTATTTCAAAGAAATTTTTGATGCAATACGCTGTTGAGATACGAATCGGTAAGCGCACAATGCGTCGAATTTGACATCAGCAAGATGCGCAACACGTGCCAGGGTTCATAAAGTAGTATTTCTACGGAAATTACTTATATCTCAGACATTGATCATCGCAACGTCCATGGCGTCTCAAAGCACACAGGGCGCTCGCAAGCCCCGCCAGGTCACTATATCACATCCAGACGATGAAGCTTACTTCCAAGAAATCGCAACTCCCAAGAAAGTTATCAAAGAAGTGCGAACGCAATACACGACGATCTCCTGTGCGGAGTGTAGAAAGCCAAGTGCGATAGGGGAGAAACTACAGCGATGTTCGAAGGTACATTCAACCTTGGATTAGGAATTTTTTTATTCATAACATGTTTACTTAGTGTAAAACGTCTGCGTATTGCTCAAGAGAGGTATGCCTTTCACAACCTACGCGTATTCCGGGAAGTGTTCTCATGACGTTTGTAGTGTCAGAAAAAACACTGGTATGCATACTTCAAATCTACTAGAATCGCCCTTGACTTAACCTAAATATTCTTCAACAGGCCTCTCCACAAGCTCGCCTGCGTACAAACGACTTTCTCACCTCTCAAGATTATAAACTACTTCGTCGCTAACGCTGTGCTCTCTGAGTTCATCGCGGTCGCAGCAATTATCTTATTTGGTTTAGACACAAAACCTGCTCCCCTCGATGCACCGCTCGTCGCAGAATGTCACACCCGTATGACCCCGAACTTGAAGTATCACATGGACCTCTTAACCAACTCGCTCTCGCCCGCTCAACTAGCGGAGGGAACCCAAGGCTTGCTTCAGTTGCATTCATTCCATGTGAACCCGACAGGCTCTGTTGGCCTGGCCGGCCAGGGGCGCTTGGAACTGTGGAATTACATCAAGGCCCGAAATGCTCCCAAGTTACCCAATATCACCATCGTATTGGTTGACTTCTACATCAACGAGAGCATTCAGGCCATTAGCGCAGGAGTAGCCATCACCGATAGCGCGATGCAGATGGTGAAGGAGAATGAGGGGTTCGTAATCGAATCAGCGGTCATACGAGGGCAAAAGAAGGTCGTGCCAATGACCGTAGATTCATGTTTGAGGTGTGTAGCATGTCGAAGGTCTCCTTACACTTACTGATAATTTTCCGGACAGTTTTATCAATAAACACATTCGTTCCGATGAACACAATCAACTGTCTCTGCGAGCGCATATGACGAAAGATGATATTGAGGAGTACCGGCGAGAAACAGTGGACAAAAATATCAATGGATATCCAGACGTCGATTTCTGTACACCAGGCTCATGGCATGTCTAGTAATACGGTCGAAAAATATACATTTGTTTCACGTTCAAAAAGCAGTCGCGATTTCCGTACTACGCCTTGGGCTGAATTGTTCGAGTTTGCGGCAAATGGCACTGAAGGCAGAAAAACGGGTTAACGTCACCAAACGATGATGTTAACCCATGTTCCGGCCTCCTAAACCAGATAAGGCTACGCCGACGACAATGACATGAAAACGCACCTGTCGTCTGGCGCCCAGCGCCTAAACCCACCTATATCTTCAACAGACGAGAAAACTGGTCCGTCAAATTGGTGAAGTACCCGTTGATCTCGGCGGTCTGCGCGAACCCGCAAGCGCGACTCTCGAGGTGTTGGACGAATCCTGAAATCAACTTGAACTCGCGCTTACACTTCGGGCATTTAAATTCTTCGTCGTCGTGGGCGGGCGAATTGAGGTGGCTGTTGAGACCCGCAAGCATCCCGAATTTCTTGGTGCAAAGGAAGCACTTATATTTAGAGCCATCGAACGAAGCCTCGGTGGCGATGTAGGTTGTGAGCGTATTGGGAGGCCGAATGGGACCAGTGATACGCTTGACGGAGATGTTTGGGACGATTCTCATTTTGTGGACAGCAGCGGTGACTTGGTGGCGGGTGACCTTGTGGCAGCCAGACTCAATGTGCAGCGCGATTCCCGAGGGGCTCTTGAACATGCCCATACAGAAAGGACACTTGAAGTTGCGGTCTTTATGCGCGAGAGAATTCTGGTGCTACGAAAGCGACACAAGATGTCAGAAACAGGAAAAGATGTGCGGAGAGGAAATAAAGAAAGACTTACTTGATGCAGAGCGGTTTCGGAGGCGAAGTCACGAGAGCAGTCAAAGCACCAGTTATGCTTCGGCGAAGCGAATAGATGCTGGTTCAGAGCCGCCATGTTGACGAATTGACGCTCACAACCATCACAATAAGGATCCTCTTCCTCCTCGGTGGAGTCAGAGGCGTTAGACTCATCGTCCGACTCATCGTCCGGCTCATCGTCCGGCTCAAAGTAGTCGTCTGCATGTCTAAGTGAATTCAAGTGCTATAGTGTCAAAATACCCAGTCATCGTTCAACTTCTGTCTGAATACTAGGATAGAATTTTTGACGCACGGATTCCAAAGCGTTGGAGGACGAAAACGACACCTCACACTCCTCGCAGACGAAAGGGTTGGCAGTGTGCCTCTTCGCTCTCGCATGCGACCTCAGACCCGAGATAGAGTCGAACGTCTTCGAACAAGAGAGGCAGAAATGGTCGACGGGCATCGCGCAGATGGGTCAGTGTGAAGGCAGAAGTGGGGCACTGGGCTGCGGTTAACGTTACACGACACTCTCCCTTAAATACGTCTTCGGGGACCTTCGATTCCCACATAGTAAGCTGTACATAATATCCAAAATTAGATTTTTGGGGTTCAGACTGAGCTGACCCGAGACGCTGGTGCAGCATCAATTCGAGCAGATACTTAACTCGAGGCAGAACAACCGCTGGCGATTATTCCATTTGGTTTCGGTGGGAAGTCGTATTGAAGGGTCCAAAGTACAATAAGAAGGCGAGACTTTCGTTAACGTTTTATACACCGCACTCGGTTGAATTCTGTTCCAATTCTGTTCAAGTTCTGAATCTGTGCTCACCGGTGCATGCTGTCTAAATTTGAATTTGAAGTCCAACCGCGGGTGCGATGTTCGTCGACATCAATGATTATGTAACGCATCAACGACGCATCAACTTGAACGAAGTAGGTTTCCTCAAGCGCTCTTAAAAACGTTCGTATAAGATTACACCACATTGAGTCCTCCGCTGGTTGTCGATTCGCTTCCTGCACGTTTGCCACACATGATGAAAGACCAAATATTAGGCCTTTAGCCTAACTTTAGGATCGCCTCTCAATCTTTGACGCTTATCTTCCACTGCCAACTTATATCCTTGACTCCGAACATCTTTGAAATTCTACAATGCCTTCAAACGATAATTTTAAATCTTTACGATAGTCGCCGAGCACCCACAAGTCAAAGCCCACTTCAAGGAGATCGCGACCCCGAAAAAAATTATCAAAAAAGTACGCGCAGAGATTATCGCCACTGCGTTCCACACAGGTACATACTTTAAAGGCTCCTGAGTCCTGACCTGATCTTTTGATAACTCGTTCGTATCTCTAGCGTCAGAAGGAAGACTGGTAATTAAAATTTTCCCATTCAAGCGCAGTTCCTCTGATAAGATTATGCCACCGACAGGCCTAATCACAAGGTGCACTGCAGGAAGTCGCAGTTTTCGACAGAAAAGCTTGTAAAATCTCTCGTTGCCACCCCCCAACCCCTCTCAACTCGAGGGAACAGATGGGATGATTCAAGCTCAATCCTTCAATGCTGCCCCAACCATACCTTTAGAACCCATTCGCTATGGGCTTTGGAAGAACGTCAAAATTCAAAATGGATCCTTCGTGCAACATCTCACTGTCGTAGTGGTCGACTTCCATCTAAACAATAACCCACAGGGAATCAGCATGCCCATACCAATCACAGATGATGTACTCAAGATAGTAAGGGAAGGAGCTGGTTTTGAGTTCGAGTCAGTATTGCTGGAACACAGGACAGCCGTGCCATTTACGGTCGAAGCCTGTCTTGAGTGCGTATTCTTGACTTTGTCTGGTTAAAAAGTGCGACTCTCATTGATATCATTATTTTCCCCTCCCTATAGTTTTATGAACTTGCCGAAAGAGCCCAGGCCGCGCGGCAAGAAAATGTGGGACCAGCAGAAAATGTGGAACAGTCTTGAGCGGCGTACCTACTATCCAGTTGCAGTATCAGGTTTTTATATAATCATATCGCGCGCCGTGTGAGGTGATAACTCAATGCAAAAAAATTTAGATAAAAAGCGGTTCTCTCTGTCAGACTGCATCTGTGTATATCAACAGTTTCGCCTTCATATACTCATAAGCTCTCTTCCGACGGGGCCATCAAGCGTGGTACCCAACCAACTTACTGGGCCGTCAGAATCAAACCGGTCAAAACCGGCACGATCTCCTTCTCCTTCTCGGGTGAGGGATCAGAGTATGGGCAAGACCTGAACGATGTGAGTAAGGGCCCGACAAGAGTTGCAAGCATTAAATAAAGAATATCGTCAGGTCTCTATTGCCCTCTCGCCATCATCCTCGTTGAAACCGTACCCGTTGAGCCGGGTTGGATAGGTAGGCTGGTGGTATCGATGGTGAGCTACTGCCCTTGTCTGATATATTTATGACTTACGTATGCCTCCTCGTCTCGCAGAGCAGTCTCACGTCGTTGGTTAACATTGAGCACAACGTTCATATCGTCGTAGAAGGATATGTCGTCCGCGTCTGGACACGTAAGCGCCGTCTGGCCGTCTTTCTCCGATGGTCGTTGATTGGTTTATCTTGTCAACGGATACAATTAGCCTCGTCCAAGTGGTTGAATACGTCGAAGCCGGCTGTTGCTGTCTGCGACAAGGTGGAGGGAGGAGAAACGTTTGAGGAAGGCGGGGGCTATGCTCAAGGTCGTGGTGAAGGTATGTTCTCTTCGCCGTGTCAGACAGCCCCGAGATCAGAAGAGATAGTTCTGAAGATCACAAGGTGAGTTAATGGAGCCCTGCAATTAGACATATTGGACGAGACGAAGCCTTACCAGCTGAAAATTCACAGTGCGGCGTTGACTGATCATGATCCCTTAATAGATACGGCAGACGGCGGATGGCGTTGACGAGAACATAGAGTAATGGTACGTCGTTTGCTACTACAGATCACATCTTGTTCGCGTGCTGATTCTCTTCGTGTCTAGAGCAAGGAGTAATGTCCGTTGACTAGTGACTATAGGCCAGGTAAGCAACACAAGCTTTGATCATAAACGTTCCACTGGCTTACTTGATCTACTTTAGAGACGACGACCCTATGAATGAAAAGCAGCGTTGACGATTGATCGTAGGTGTTGATTTCGAGGAAGAACGACAGTGAAGCGCGATAGGTTCGAGGAGACGGACACGGTGCGTTCTTCGCTTTTATATTCTCGTTCTCATTCTCTTGCCCCCTGCCGTCGCTGCCTGCAAAATATGGCGGCCGTTCGCTGTGTATATCAAAGGTATGCATCATAATGAATTGTGGTTGAAAAAGCAGACTTACCCTTTCACTCGTTTCGTCGATCTCTCCACTCGGTCCGTTGCAGACTAGGAGATGGCGTCAATGCATCATCCCTCACGTTCATAGGTGTTCTGATTCCGGAGGGCAGTAGGTAAATCAAGCAGGAGGGCGTGAGGGGCCCACTGGGGGAGATGGGAGACATGGGAAGGGATGGTGAGAGCAAAAGCGAGAGAGAAGATAGTGGCAGAGGACGCGGCCATGATCAAGATGCGAAACCATTCAAGCGATGAGCCGAGCATGCCGCGAAAGCGTGGGTATGACCAAACAAGGCACGCTCCGATGCTCCGATGTGCATCTCCATCCTTGCTTCCAAGTCCTTCCGAAGTTCTTGAATGCCAACTTTCCAAAGACCTCCCTAGCCCTTTGAACGCCACGAGTCCGTTTCTTCATCTCCTACGATATCCACATCTAATACCTCCACTCCCCCTCCGGCCTCCGATGCTCAAAGTCGTCCCACTCACTACTGTGAAGGAGTACGAAACACCTTCTTCCCTTGTACCGCACTGAGTGCGCGATGCACTCCATTACAGAGACTAAGATTTGTAAGTTTATGTCTGTTACGTTCTCTGGTGAATACTGATAACCACTCTTCGGGCACTGGTAGAGAGGCTTCTTGAAAGTATGCTATAGCGACATCGGAAGATGAAAACACACATTCTGCGGAGAAACTCTTATCCAACGTGCGAATGCTCCGAAGTTCCCTTGCGAATCTCAACGAGTTTCCTCCTGAACGAGCGAATACTGTCTTCAGCCTACCGCCTGCCCAGTTATACCATGTTTCCGTAATCCCTGCTTGTAGCATCCGACATTGCGTACTGTCGGCGCTGAATCTTTTTTATCTCGTCCATTATGAAGCTCTTCCCCGCTACCTCTATCTCCGCCACATCTGCCGTCTGACGCCGGTTCATTGACTTTGAGCTTCATGATCACATATTCGCCCCTACTGTTCGACTCCCAACGAAACTCAGAAAATGAATCGTTGTCATCTCAGGTCCTCCGATGATACTTTCTGTCTTATCCACCGGATGTCTCACCCAGAGGGCGGACATCGGTATTGTAGGGATCTCCCTGTACCGACATCGTGGCCCACGAAGGACGGAGGAAGACATCGGTAGATATTCTGATGCATGAATGGGCGAGAGGAGGTCACGGTCGAGTTTAGCGGGGACATTCGAGAATAGATACGACCCTGGGAGAAGCTGCAGGGTGAAGAGTCGACGTTGGAGGCATCGTTGATAGATTTGTGACAGGAAGGGATGTGGACGCTGTTTTTACGCAGGCCAAGGTATTTGGGTGGTTTCTTGTATGTGTTTTCTTCTCGATTCACGAAGTTGTCTTGTTGATTGCCTATTATATGTAGGGCCTATATTCCACATTTCGCTGGGCTCTGTTTAGCGATTTGCGAATATCTAATTTGCTTTGGATGGGTATCCATTGATTCGGATATGTTTTGATGTTCGTTGTTCTCGACGTGCGTATTTGCTGAATCTAGTTCTATCGATACTGTCATGCGGTGTACTTCTCATGGGCAACCAGCCTAAGAAATCAATGCAGCGCCACTCAAGTGGTGCTAATGCATATTTCCTTGTTCCGTGCCATTCTGGACAACATCTACCTTGGAGTGAAACCGATCGACAAACCTTGCTATTACGCGATTATCTACTTGTGTTCGTGACTAGATGGTGAATTGGAAGCAGTTCTATGGAGCGCCTTGGGCGCGTATCTGCGCAATGATGCATGCCGAGGTGAATGATCACATTTTTATCTTATCCGAGAATAAATGTATGGTCATTCTCCTCGAGGGAATAGTACTTACTTGAGTATATACCGATCAGAGAGGGAAACAAGACAGGGACAGGCCATTTTTCTCTAACTCGCAGTCCATTCCCAAATCGTTGATTCAAAAAGAATGGGTAAATTTAATACAAGCGCTGAGCGCCATACTCTACAGAACATGTAAGTACAGTAGCTCTGTATAGCACTTGTTCATGTAGAGTTCATATTATACAGCTCAACTCATCCTCATCCGCTGTTGAAATTATTCATGATCCGTGCTAGCAGCGCTGTGTGTTCCTTGATACCGAGGAGTTTACAAATTAGAATCCCGATGATACCTCGAGAATCGAGACGCGTCCATCGCTTAACGACACCATCATTGGGGGAAGCAGGCAAGTCGGTTCCCTTTCGGCTCCTCCCTAGCACGCCTCGAACTGAGAGTGTAATAAGACTAACCTGATGCGGACAATGTTGACTCTGGTAATCACGAACTCGATCGGCCCAGTGCGTTCCTCTAGCTGGTATATAACGGCCAATTTATTCGTTGGAGCTGTATCCTTGTTGTTCATAATCCCCACAATGAATATGCGAACACTCCTTACCGGCATCATCACCGGGCATTCTTTTGTTGCTATTGCCTACGCAGCGATTGGACCCAACGCAGCCATTTATGTGAAGAACAAATTTATTCAACCAGACGGCTTCAACCGATCGTGAGTCTTTGATTTTCGTGCATTGCCTCCTCAGGTTCTCAAAGCTGGGTTTCATAGCGCAATACTAGTTGGAGCTACGGAGACATCCGTCTCCTTTCCCGGCCCACTGATTAGAGGATTCAAAGTAGGCATCGCAAACATTGAGAATGCGCGGGGATCAACATCGATGCTTTTTAATATAGGGCAATACGTTCCGCTTAAACGTCGTCGACAAATTGACTGACGCAAACATGCTAACGAGCACAAGTATCGTACGTTTTTCTCTTGAATTTATGCATCATTTCTTTTGAAATATCGTGTTTAATTTTTACATCTAGCATTGGCATGGAATTGCGCAAAAAGGGAGCAGCTGGGCTGACGGGACTGCTGGCGTTACCCAGTGCCCAATTGCACCTGGACATTCTTTCGAATATCAATTTACTGTCCCAGACCAAGCGGGGACATTTTGGTACCATTCACATTATTGTACGATTTATTTATTTTCTTTGCCGTTGACGGTGGGTTGACCTATATTTTTTCTTCAGCAACGCAATACTGTGACGGACTAAGAGGTCCAATGGTCGTGTATGATCCACAAGACCCCCATCGTTTCAGGTAAGGCAGGAGAACCCCAGTATCAACGCTTGCACGACGCTCATTAAAAATATCTGATAGATATGACATAGACGATGGTGAGAGATGACTTTAGGAGGTTCAGACCGTGACTCACTTTTGCATCGCGTACTAGAATCGACGGTTATCACCCTCGCAGACTGGTACCACGATCGTTCTCCGGTTGTAGGAGCTAAATCCGTCCCAGTTCAACCTGATTCTATTCTCATCAACGGGAAAGGACGATCTATTAATGGCCCTAAGAGTGCGCTTGCAGTTATCACTGTCGTCCCCCTCCTACGCTATCGCTTCCGCCTGATATCAACCTCCTGTGATCCGTACTTCACGTTTGGTATAGATGGTCATAGCATGGTTTGTTTACGCCTTCATATCGCGGTTCCTGCAACATCTAATGTGTTTTTAATTTGCAGACTATCATAGAAGTGGACGGTTCAAACGTTCAGCCGCTTACCGTCGACGCTATTCAAATCTTCGCCGGGCAGAGATACTCGTTCATCTTACATGCAAACCAGGACATTTCGAATTATTGGATACGCTCACTACCTAACAGAGGCCCTCAAGGTTTTGCGAACGGGATAAACTCTGCGATCCTTCGATACATCGGTGCCCCGGCGCTCGAACCTCAGAGCGTCGCCTCTCCCAGCACTCGTCCTCTCATCGAAGCCAATCTGCGGCCCCTTGTCAGAGCCCCTGCGCCAGGTCTTCCGAAACTTGGATCTGCAGACGTCAACATCAATCTGGACGTTGGCTTCGACCACAAATCTGGCATGTTTACGATGAACAATGCGTCGTTCGTAGCTCCCAGCGTTCCCGTGCTGCTGCAGGTTATGAGCGGGGTGCAAGCGATACAGGATTTGCTCCCTTCTGGATTGATTTATGAGCTACCGTCAAATAAAGTGGTTGAACTGACAATTCCAGGAGGCTCAATCGGGACTCCAGTACGTCGATGGTCCTTTCCGTCTCCCAGAAAATCTTGACGCTCATCTAATTTTCTTCTAGCACCCGATGCATCTACACGGGGTAGGCGGTCTCATGTTTTGACCTGACAATCGTTCAACGGTGTACTCATTTTTATTTTCAGCACTCTTTTTCAGTAATTCGCAGCGCGGGAAGCTCAATTTACAACTACGACAATCCCGTCGTACGCGACGTCGTGAATATTGGCGTCGTAGGGGACAATGTCACTATCCGATTCGAAACAGACAACTCGGGCCCTTGGGTCTTGCATTGGTATGTTTTTGCGATTCCTAACTTAGGTTCTTTGAGGCCTGATTAACTACGCTCCCAGTCATATTGATTGGCATCTTGATCGTGGAATGGCCGTGGTTATGGCCGAGAGTGACCCAAAATCGTGGAACAAGAATCCTCCCGGTAAGCAGGAATTGTTATGCGACGAGGTTCTTCATTGAAATCTAATTTCTCCTCAACTGTAGCGGCATGGAATGAATTATGTGATATTTTCGACGCACTCCCTCCTCAGCACTTTCATTAAATAGACTACTTAGTACTAGCCTTGGACATTCTTTACTCTTAGTGTTTGCACATCTCACTTTCTTTAACTTCATTCGGACCGTATTTTGTCTTATTTACTATATCAACCTAATGTTAATCACTGCTTGGGAGCATCCATATCTTGTCAATTCAAGGTTGACTCTAGAGTCGAACCCGTCTGTTTAGCTTTCAATGGACGGTTCATGGTTCGGATATGGGTTATGAGAGGTGTGCCAAAAAAAACATTGACAACCACATACTTTCTTTGACCTTCTAAGTCATTTAAAACCCCCTTATTATGCTTTCGTTATTAGTGAGATTAAATAAGGCAGTTATTGGCAAAGAACTACTGTCTGGCGTCGGTCTGCCCAGTTACTGTCCAGTTACTACCGTCGCTAATTCAATGCTCAACAATGCCAGGTATGGGATATTGTCATATTGAGGACCTACGGGTTACATCAGGAGTTTCACATTTTACTTTTTTCGACTTGTGCAAGTCGAAAAAGCGGCCTAAAAGCCGAAAAGCTCCTTTTAGAAAAAGCTAGGTCCGAATCAGCAAAAAGTTACATAAATTTCCCTCCTTTTCCCCTAAAATGCGCTAAAAATACCCACAAATCGGGCCGCAGGGAATCTATTTTGGGACAACAGTCAGAACCTCGACAATTCGTGAATTTCTACATGTTATCATATACTACCTATGTACGTAGAAATCCGCAATAATAAGATTAATTTTACATCAACTTTTGACAAGTCAAAAAGCGGGAAAAAGGTGACAAGCAAATTGCGATCTTGCTGATGTATGGGTTGTGATTCCCCGCCCACCAGGCCGGTGGATTAATTTTTCTCTGAGGTATAAGGGATTATGCAGTACGGGTTATGAGGAAGATGGTTACTTAGGAGGGACTGAATTGAAGTTGAACGCGTTTTCGGACGCGTTGCGGACTCATTAATGCACGTGATCGCATCCGAAAATTTTCCACGCCCCTGTCCTTTGTCTTGGTTCTGCTTCAGGATTTCAACGTTTCAACTTTGCTTCAACCACCTATACAACTTCCTTGCAAAGGTCTCCACGACGAAGATGACATCCCCGGAGAATGAGGAACGCGTGATCCCCATAATCACTGCCGTGCATCCAGCAAACAAGGCTTATTTCCGCGAGATTGCCGCCCCGAAGAAGGTCATCAGAGAAGGACGGTCCAACATCGCTGTTTCGTGCTCGCAGTGCATGAAGCCCGCTGGGAGTGGAGAGAATCTACTCAAGTGCTCCAAGGTACTCCTTACATGTTCTGATCCGTGATTCATCATGGTGATTCAACGTTCAACCTTGTCAGTGCAAGATAGCTTGGTATTGCTCGAGAGAGGTCAGTCGATCAGACGCGTCAATTTCTGCGTCAGCTCATCCTATTACATAAACGACAGTGTCAGAAGAAGCAATGGTACTGTTCTCGATAACCTGTACCTCTACGCGCTAACTCCTTCTCAGGCCGATCCATAAACGCGTCTGCAAAGAAGCCTCGTCATCTATGCCCAAGTTCCTAGGCAGCTTCATCGCCAACCCTCTCCTCAACCACACCCTTCAAGTCCCCTTCGTGCTCGCATTCAACCTCCACGAAAAAGCAATCCTCGACACGCCCCTCATCGCCCGGTGCGATGTCGTCCTCGAGCCTGCGGACATGACGTACATCATGTCGCTTGCTTTAGGCCGGATGTCTGATGCGGAGCTCGCGAAAGGTACCGAGGGAATGCTGCAGATCAAATCCTTTATCCCGCTGGACGCTGCTAAGGCCGTCGACCGCACACGGATGGAGGTGTGGAAGAATACCAAGTACCCCAATGCGGAGCGCGGGTTTGGGGGCAACCCGACCGTGCTTGTGGACTTCCATATGCGGGGAACGGAGCAGACTATCACATATGGACTAGTGATTGAAGACAGCGCGATCGAGCGCGTGAAGGCAGGTTCTGGGTTCGCGATGCAGTCGGCGATCTTTGGAGGCCAGACGGAGGTGCCACTGACGAAGCAAGCATGCCTCGAGTGCGTATCTCCATTTTATGATGCAAATATGCGCTTTAAACATCGCTGACCATGTTTATCTTGGGTAGTTTCATCAACATGCATATCCGCTCGGACAAGAAGAACCAACTACGCCTGAGGACGCATATGACAAAGGAAGACGTAGACAATTACCGGAAGGCAGCGTCAGGGGACAACGACGTTACCGACAAAACCTCTTGAGCATTTAATCTCAAGTGGTAATCGTACTTTCTTGTTTATCTCGATATTTTGTTTGGGCTCTATTAACTTTAATTCATCTTCATTTTTACCCTTTCCTTCATGTCACAAATGATCGAGTTCGGGCTAGGTACCGGTGGGTTTCTTCAATGAGTCCCATTTTTGTACATATAACACAGCATCATCGGGAGATTTCTCTACGATCAAGGTAAGCCTATTCAAAAGACGTCAATACATAGCCCTAATAACCTTCATGAAGACTCTCCAGGAGTCTCTCGTTCCCCAGGAAATCGATATGCCCGCCCTCCACCTCCTTGAACCTAGCATCAGGGAAATACTCCTTTGCCCCAAAATCTTTGATTTTCTCCTTATGAATCATCGCCCGAATCCCGTCTGTTGCCACGTAAATCGTGAGTGGCGTCTTAATCCCACTCGTGAACTCCCTAAACTTCTCCGGCGAGAACCTCTTCCTCCCCTCGCCAACGTCTACCGCAAATCGTTCTCCAAGGAGGAATTTCAGAGTCGCCTTAATCAGTCGTGTCGTTCGGCTTATAATCCGCATCGTCCCAGGCGAGCCCTGCGCGCCGTCGATCGCAGCCCGCATCTCCGCGATGCGCACTTTGGATTGGGCTGCCATCACGCCCTTGGTGTTCTGGAAGAGGAACAAAATTCCTTCGAACGAGCGTCTCAGGACCGCCGCCCACCACTCAGAGCTGTGCAAGTCGATGGATCCGCGCGATGAAGAGCGTGGGGAAGTGGTCGAGCATCACGAATTGAATGATTTCGTCTCCGTCGGCTTCGAAGGCGGTGATGAGTAGGAGGAGCAGGCCACAGGATCCGCTGTATGCGCCGAGACGGTAGGGCCCATGAGGTTGTTTTTCCTAGGTCACTCAGACTGTGAGTATTTATCTGGTGTGACTAAATTAGATTGAGAGTGCTCACCTTGATTTTCTTGTGGTAGAACGCAACTAGTGCTTCGGCGGTGTCGGTGGGGGCGTCGTCGGACATCTGAACTGCCCATATCGCACCAGGCGATTTGAGCATAGAGCGGAATGCACCCACTGTTCCTGGGGAACCTGCATATTCACGCGACTGTGAGAGTCTGGTCACAGCACAACTGAGCTCTACACACCGTGTAAAATGATGAGTGGTGTTTCGCCCTTTCTGGGTGGTACAATCTCCACCACCGTCTCCGTTGACTCCATCACGACCTGCCACTCCTCGTCCGTGAGTACCATCGGTCTCTCCCTCTCCATCATCACAATCTTCTTTTCGTCTGCCCCAACGTCGATGCGCTGCCCCACTCCGAGGCTGCGGTCAATGGTAGCCGCCCCGTAGAGGAAGATAGAGACCTTAGAGATGGAGGGGAGATGGTAGAGGAGGTCGCGCGAGAGGGCGGCGATGGCAGGTTTGCTGAGTGCTTGAGACTTGCGCAGGGCGCTTGTGATGGCATTTCGGATGGAGAGTGCGCACAGGCTATTCATTGCGATCATGCGACAGAGCGGGAAGCTGAGTTCATATCTACAATTTCATGAAATGGCGAACGTACCTGTCGGCGCCTGCGCGGAAGAGATCGTCCTCGTCGCCTACACTGTCTCCTAGGATATTGTGCACCGCTGCTCGGATCATGGGGAAGAAGCGCTCGTGATCAAGAATCTTGTCTTGCTGGGGAGTAGCTGCACTGCTGGAGGCATCGCTCTCCGATTCAGAGGACTCGTACAACTCCTTGATCTCTTGCTCGTACTTCGCGAGGGTAACTTGACGCCGAAGGGACCCTTTGGACGTGTATTCGAATGGCTTGTCGGGGTGTGCGATGAGGATCATCTGTGAAGTTCGAGTTTATGCACGTCCTTTTGCAAGGATATAAGGACTCAGAATCGTACCTCTTTAAATATCCTAGCATGCTGCGGTGAACGTCCATTTACTTCTTCCACAGTACTCCTGCCAGGAGTCGTCGCACCATTAGAGTTTTGTTTCGTACGTTGGACTTACTCACAAGATTGAATCAATATAGTCCTTTGTCTTTTCATCGTCGGTCACATCGAATGTATCTTCGGATGATGGAACGACGACGACGCCTGTTTGAAATCTCGCTCTGCCGAACATGAGAGCAGCAGAGATGTGTGGGGAGCTGATCAGGCCAGTCTCTGTAAATTTTAATTGATTCAGAATCGAAATGAGTGGTCTGAAAGGTATATACCGATTGGAACTGGATTTGTCTAAATGAAACATAAAAAATAAAAATATGCCTCGCTACTATGTATAAGTTTGTCACAGCTCACCTTTTCCTACGAATGCGAACGGAGGAGTCAATTTTTGCGTCAAACTACTGCTTAATTTCTGAGGAGCTTACCCCAGAGCTATGCATGATTTGTTCATCTATTCGGTCCATATCTAGAAGTGGTATCTACTTTCCACAATACGTTGGGACTCACCAGCACGTCCATATACCTTCCACAGTTCAGGATTCGTTGGGTGTTTGATAAACAGATCGCCAGTATCGTATGCGGGTATTCCGTCGATTGTAACGTTGATAACCGCAGGCGTCTTGTAATCATTTTTCTGCAGTATTAATTCCGCCCTCAGTTCAAGAAGAAATATAAATTAGAAACTGGAATCACCTTGACGATAACGCGATAGATGTTGTCCAAGCCCTCTTCTGCGATGAATTTGAAATCGTAGTAAGGGTGGAGCTATAAGTATTCCGGATGTGATTGTCTTCGTCTCGAGTCCATGGCATGAAATATAGACATCTCACCGTGAACCAGTCCCATCCCTCAGAATGTGTATGCTCTAGATTTTAATTTTGGTAAAATATAATTTGACGGTGTTCAACAAACTCACTTGGAAACATTGAAGTGATTGTCCCAATTTCGGTCCTGAGGGATGTTACCCAAATGCCGGAGGACAGGGAAAATGAACCCACAATCCCAGCATAGGTACCAAAGTGACCCCTTCACTCGCAAGGTCATTTCCTACGCTTCCTTGAAGAGGGCCGCCGCCAAACATCTAGCGTAGATCAGAAAGCATAAAGGAATGGTGAAATGAGTTGACACCGTACGATTGCGTTGAAACTCTTCAACGCGTCAACGCTAGGTCTTTGCTTCACCCAGCTCTAAAGAACCGTTAAGATCAAGATCAAATCTTATCGTGGAACGTGGAAACGCCAAGCTCACCTCTAAGAATGACGGCGCGCAGAAAATACGAGAAGATGCTGTCGCGACCGCCGCATTTAGAACGGCTTCAGGTGATGGAAGTAGGGGCGGGGTAGATGGACGGAACACCCCCAGAGTTACACCGAGCATTGCCTTTGAATTAGATGCGTGAATTCTCCATTACTCTCCCAACAGCTTTGTCAATGGAGTGTGCAGAAACTCACGCTGTATACAATCACCTTGAAGCCCATCAAATCTGCGTCCGAACCGTAAGAATTCATCTGGGAAATAATAAGCCAAATACTCACGATACATCGGCATCCCATGGACAGAGATGATGTCACCCAAGTTACCGTCGAGACCTATATGCAAAATCTCAGCGAGTGCTCTCTGATATGCCCTGAATACTTACGAACGAGATTTCCGTGCTGGAAAAACATTTCGTATGTCAATGTTATCGGTTTGGGAAACGATATCGTTCCCGAGGAATGAATAATAACGCAAGGAGTAGTAGCTGGGTCCACAATCACTCGTGCAGAAGCTGGTTCCATAATCCGCCCATCCATTTGCCCGGAAATCTCATAGAAATATTCAAAAGGAGGAACAACAACCGTTGGGATACGTTTCCCATTAGTCGCTTCGAACCTGGAGCAAGAGGCTTTTGCAAGACGGTCAATTACAGTGTCGTCAGATATAAATAGCGCCCTGCAGCCAGTTTCGCCCATAAGGTGGGCGACAGCGTCCGGGGAATTTCTCGTAGAGATGGGGAACACGGTAAATCCACTTTTCATGATCCCAACCGCCAAAGTATAGTAAGTTATTGAATCTGAAAATTGCGGCTTCAGTACTCTATCGTGATTAAATTTATGCAAGTCAAGACAGACCCAAATTTGCAAGTATTCCAACGACTGAGGGCAGATTTACAGCATCACCAGCCTTGACCGGGACATTTCTCAAGACAAAATGCGTGGCAGCATCAAACGCTTTCGTTGCAATTCCCCATGATAACGTTTGTACGACCCCGTTGGCATTCGTGTACCGAAAGAGAGGGTGATTTGGACTGTGTCGTCTATGATGTTCTATAATCTGCAAGATATTAGGGGATCCATAGAAAGGAGGAGGATTAAACGTTGATTGCTCTGGCCCAGGTGACATCGAGAGGAAATTTGATTGGGCTTTGAAATGTAGTGGGAGCGGAATGAAGTTTGGAAAGAAAGAGAAGTCCTCTCTATTTATGCTCTCCGTCAATTTTGACGACGGCGCTGCCCGAGACGCGCTTATACAGCATCCGGAAGGGCGCTGGGAGCAAGTTCTGATAAGTGCCAAGTAAGCTTCATCATATTTGGAATACGACCACTGCCAGTGTGCGATGTGTATATGAATGTCAGCTGGTCCATGATTAATGATTCAGATTACTGACTGCGTAGATACCGCAACGTGAGCCGATAGATTAGATCGGTAGGAAGCGCCTTCGCAGAGTAAGTGACAATCTAGGCCCACCATAATAGAGAATTTTTCGAAGCAGAAACACCGGAAAAATACAGTAGACATGTATGCCATGGCAAAAGCTTACCTCGGATTCGAGAAGGAGGCTAAATGAGACCTAAAGATGATCTTCGCTCAAACCGAAACGTAGCACGTAGCAAGCTGGTTTTGAACATCATTCCACCGCAATTATTAGAATGCTATCCAATCGACGAATAAGAAAAGAAAATCGAAGATAACCTCTCCCACCAACTCTGCCTCACATGCGCTCGAGTGGCCTAATACTTAGCAAGCGCATAGACGCCGCCAGCACCTCCCTCGCACACTCATACAGGAACATCTTCGCGCGCGCCTTCTCCACGTCCTCCTCGCCCTTGACGATGACCGAGTCCCACGCGCTCGAGATGGCGTGCGCGAGGCGGAATGCGAAGGTGACGACCCCACTCGGCTCATGCGTCTTCAGCGCGACTTTCACAACATCGGGGTATGTACCGAGGAGGAACGCGATGTCCCGGGCGTGCGAGTACTGCGCGAGTGAGGCGGTGTCGATCTGCGATGGGGGAGGTAAGGGGAGGAGGTGCGGGTTCTTGCGCCCAATTGACGCCAGTCGGACATGTGCGTATTGCAGGTAGGGCCCGGTGTCGCCCTCAAAGGACTTCATGCGGTCCCAATTGAACGTATAGTTATTGATCCTAAAAACAAACCACGCCAACTCGGTAAGCAAAAATGGAACGACCGAACATGATACGTGGGTCCAACGCACCTCTTCGCGGCCATATCCTGGATCTTGACCCCGGTGATACCGATCTCTAAACTCGTCTCCTCGGGGTTCTCGACCGCGTTATACTTCTCCTCGTTCTTCATCATCTGCTCGTGCATCACGTTGCCGGCCTCTTTGATGATCTGGTCGAGGAAAACGACCGTGCCCTTGCGCGTGCTCATGCCCTGCACGAGCCCGTAGTTGACGTGCACGAGATTCTTAGCCCATGGGAAGCCCATGAGCTCGAGCACCTTGAAGAATTGCGCAAGGTGCAGGTCTTGTTGTGAGGAGACGACGTAAATCATTTTGTCGAATTTGTACTGTTCGTAACGTTCGATGGCGCCTCCGATATCGCGGGTGAGGTAGATAGAAGTACCATCTGCATAAAATGAGCAAGCAATAGCTAGTGCTAAAAATGAAAACGCACCTTTCTTACGGACAACCGCCGTACCTAGTTTGTATTTCTCCAGCTCAACGAGTTTCGCCCTCTGAATCCTTGATAAGGCCCATCGTCTCGAGTTGAGCCAGCGCATCGTCCATAACCTTCTTGCCGACCTTGCTTTCGCCGGTGTAGACGTCGAAATGCACGTTCAGGCGCTCGTACTCCTGCTCGTACTTCTTCACGCTCATCTCCCGCCATATCCGCCAGTTTTTGAGAGCGGCCTCGTCGCCGTCCTCCATGCGCTTGAACCACAGTGCAGCCTCCGTCTTGACGGAGGGATCCGCCTCGGCGTCCTTGTTCACCTTGACGTAGACGTCGAACAGGTGCTTGATCGCGTCTTTTTCGAGTTCTTCTTGGGGAACCGTATTTCTCAAACCCTGTAGCGATTAGGCCGAACTTTGGATAGTCGTCAGTCATACAAACACACTTGGAGATTTCGGAGGACGTACTTGTGTACCCCAATCGCCCAGATAGTTCATCGAGATCACTTCCCATCCACAAGCCTTATACAGGTTCGCGAGGAAGGCGCCGATGATGGTGCTCCTCAAATGGCCGACGTGGAATGACTTGGCGATGTTGGGCGATGAGTACTCGATGATTACTTTCTTGCCCTTGCCCGACTCATTCGAGCCGTACTCAGGCTGTCCCGAAGCGGTATTGTGACTGAGAGCGTGCACTTGTGTAAGGACCTCGCGAATCATGTTGGTAGTGTTCACGCGGAAGTGGAGGAAGGACTTGTCGAGGACAACAGACTCGATCCATTCGTCGGCGGTGAACTAGAAAAAAGTAGAAGTCAGCATTGTTCGAAGTGGGGTATGTTTCCTATCCGGAGCGCTTGTGGAGCTAAGAGCAAAATTGATGATATGGTCATGCAGAAAATAGTGAATGCACCACATAACGTCTAGGACGTTCACCCTTACGCTGCGCCCACTGTCTCCTCACATATGACGCCCGTCTTAGTAGCCTACTGGAATGCGCGAGAGCACGAGTCTTCTATCTCATTCATTATCGCACGCCCTTCGTCACATCGACCAGTATGTTTTCCCAGCACCATCAACATCATCCGACGAGGTCTCCAACCATCTCGAACTGCGCCAGAAGACTCGCTCAATTCCCAAAAATTAAAAAGCTAAACATCCCAATCAAGGCAGCTTGACCTGACGCCAGAATTAGCGCGCCTACAGGCTTCTGGCCTGAGCGAACGCCAGGCGTCCATCATCATCAAGATAACGAAGACACCTCCCAGAACGCCGACTGAGGGAAAAAAAAGAGACGACTGAATCAAAACCAAAAAAAAAAAAAAAAATCCCAACGATGAATGAAGGACAGACGAAGATGGAGAGAATGGAATGGACGCCCGAGCCCGGGGGTGAGAGAATCCATCTACTAAATGGAAACACCACATCGAAAATAAAAATTCACTCACACCTGCGATAACCTTCTCCGCAATCTCAGGGATCTTCTCCTTCAGCCTGAACCTCGGAATCGCCACCGTAAAGTCCTCTCCCTTCTTTCCATAGTCAACCCCCGCAAAGGCCTGCTCGATAGTCAGCGAGAGTGTGTCGGAAATACGCTTGGCGATGGCTATCCGGAACGAGTCGAGCACTGCTCGGGAGGGGTCAGTCTCCGCAATGACGGGGAGCGGTGGCATAGACGATGATGCCATTCTTGCGCTCGTTTTCGTTACGGTCCTCGGGGAGAGTGATGATTGAGCTCGGATCCCTGTATATTTGAGGGCTTTCGTCGATGCGTGTAAGTTGAAACCAGCGCAGCGGCGGATTGAGATGAGAGGTAGACGAAAAGCGGCCAGAATGAGCAAATTAGTAGGATCGATAACTTTTTTTGCGTTGACTCTGAGTCACTCAAATAGGGTGCACGTGATCTTCACGCGCTCGATAGGGGTGTTTTATCCGAAGTGGGCATTTGGTAAAGCGTTCGTACAAGCTCGTACAAGGCAAACAAAAAAAATTGATGGGTAACAACTGAATATTGAATACTAAATGTTACGCTTTCGAGCTTCAGACTACGCAACGTTTTCTGCACGTCCCTCAATTTGTCGCTCCTCATTAGCATTTGGCGTAACAGATATAGGTATCCTCAACTTCAGCTGATTGGTCTCATCCACACGAATGTACTGGTTGAGAAATCTAGGCAAAAAAATTTGAGAACATTAGAATAGACTCCAACATCAGCAATACGCACTGAAGACATGCATTGACTGAGTATGGCATGTTGCGCGCTGACCCAAACTGAAGCCCTGCTCGTCTCACTGCCGCTATTGCGGAGTCAGTAATCGGCAAAAGCATTCTAACACCCTCCGGATCGTTCATGATATAGAAATCGACCACTACGACACTGAGGTTTGGGAAAACACCGCGTTTGTAGTCTTGAATTTTCGCCAAAGTGCAACACGTATAGGGTCTAGGAAGCCGCTTGCGACGGCGGTAAATGACTGGGCTTGAAAGATTCCGTCTGTCCCG
>QEYC01000002.1:0-168983 GCA_009935795.1 Pholiota adiposa
CTGCCTCGAGATCAAATAGGGTCTTTGCATCACCGCTTCTTCTCCCTCGCCCCTCCTGGGTGCTTCTGATGCTAGTCTAACTTGGATGAATGGGCGGTGCTTCGATTTTTACCTTTTGCTTCTTCACCCATGCCCTATGACCCATAGTTATGGCCGTGAATGTCGGATAGGCATATAACAGTCTAAGTGTACTCTGTTCGGCTTTGCCCCCACTTCATACCTCTCCTTCGTGACGCTGCGCACGCTTTTACGGAACTCGACTGTCAACCTGGGAAGATTGGTAGAGACTTGAACATCTGAAGATGCATTCGCTTGACAGTACACTCGGCGCTGCGTTCTTGGGCATGCTGGCTGCTGCCATGTAAGCGCTAAGAAGAGACATCATCGAATCTGTCTATTTCGCTGACTGGGGCTTCTCACCTTCACTCGCTTCTATGAAACAGACTCTACGGTGTAACCAGCGTGCAGACATTCATCTACTTTCATGATTGCAAAGAAGACGGGCGGTTACTCAAATACCTGGTAAGGTCACCCCCTTTGTCGATCCATATCCCACTCAGTCAATTCTGAATGTTCCTAGATCTTCTTTCTCTGGTGAGTCGTGAATGTTTCCATTTCCTACGAGAATATCGAGTCGATTGACTCAATGGGATGCATAGGGTGCTCGATACGATTCATTTCGCGTTTACCTCGCATGGGCTGTACTTCTACCTAGTGACGAGCTTCGGCGATTACGAAGTACTGTTGGCGCCGACGTGGTGAGTCGACTCCTCACAAACGTCTCTGGTGACTGTGTCCTAATTTTCCTTGCTTTTTAGGGCAATCTTGGCTCAGGTCTATGTCACGGTGAGCTACCCTTCTGGCTAAGCCACGACATGTATCTGACCATGAAGATAGAATTTAAGCGATCTGATTGTTCGAGGGTATGTGATTTACTTTCGCGCGTACTTGACTGGATATTTATTGGGCGCCGGCAGGTTCTTCGCAATACGTGTCTCGATTCGTGAGTATATGGCAAACCAGTCGATCAACGTGGGCTCAATGAATTTTCTTCATCACAGTCTGCGGGGATAGGCGAATCTTGCGCACCGTCCTCCCTGTAGTCATCGTAAGTTATCTGAAGCTTTACTTCGATACTCCAATTTTCGCAGCTGAGACATTATTATATTAGACCATCCTGTCTCTGACTGTATTTTGTAAGCCTTGGATTTTTTGCCCTATAGATTTGATTTATGCTTACTCGGTTTGATCAGCGTTTGGATGCGGTGAGCCTTCATCCTCACTCTCTCGTAATTAAGTTCTCTAAAGCCAGCCGGTCGCGATAGGTTTTGCTTCCCGATCGTACATACCTCCATAAACCTCGTCTCCGAGTCAAGTATAACTCACACGGGCCACTTAATAGGTTTGTGTTGAAGACATACGTCAGAATGAACGAGGCCTCTGTAAGTCTTCCTATAGCCCAAAGACATAGTAGCCCACTTCTAAATCTGTACGCACCTTTTTCAGTTCATGCTCTATGCGAGCTTCGCTACCGCCGTAGTGGTAGACACTCTCATCGCTGGATCGCTATGCACCCTGCTCATTCAGAGCCGTACGGGCTTCAAACGGTGTGTCCGACTCGGTTATGATGTGGTTTGATTAGGGTTGATTTGGCATTCTTGATCCTAGGACCGATTCAATCGTCACCAAGCTCATGGCATTCAGTATTAATACAGGTATGTCATCTCACGTTTTGTAATATGATCTTGTTCATGATCCTCTTTATAGGTCTTTTGACGAGGTACAGTATTTTCTCTTGGACCCATTTCGATTTGACACGCCTGACCGACGATATTTATCAACAGCATCGCCGCTATCGCATGTTTCGTTACAGTAAGCCAGAATGTTGAATACTTGAAATGTGCGTAGTGCTGACTGCCCTTCGAATAGTATGCCATCTGGCCACAACGCTTCATATTCATGGGTATCTACTTTGCCTTGAGCAAGTGTAAGTTGTCTGAAATTCTTCTTATGCGCAATAACGGCTAAGGTATTATTATAATTCGTCTATTTAGTGCATATCAATTCTCTACTAGCATCTCTCAATGCACGAAGTGCACTGCGCAGCCAGAGTAATGAAGTATCAAGTCCACAGTCAAAACATTTCACGCCCATCACGTTCCCGATGAAGGATGTTTCCATCTCGAGAAATACGCATTATTCTGACTCTGCTTGACAGACGTTATCGAATTCTTGGAAACGGGTCGAAACATAATCACCCTTCTTGGACCTCTCATATAATTATAATCCCAACACTTGTCAATCTTAAATGCTGATTTGAGAACGATGTAATACGATATAGGCGAACCTATATATATATGGACGTTCAAGTAAATGCCATTCTAAATACCATGTAATGCTAATAATTCCAATTGTTTCGGAATGAGTCCAGTCATACGATAGTAATTTCCTGCTGAATCAGCCCATCGAGCCGATTAATATCCTTTGTATGAGAGCCCAGATAGAACCAACTTGGAACCAACCCACTCTCCGATACTGTTCGTCATTTGCCTTCACCACAAACATCCCCTCGACGAAAACCGGACGAGCACTCCACAAAAGCGGGACGACATAACCCATCTCTGGCTTGTCGTCCTCTGCATCATGTCGAACAGATCCAATCTGCACAGGATCCTGACCTTCATTGACTTCTAGCACAGACCCGCTAGTTCGAGAACAACCTCTTTCAGGTATCCTTCAATTTCAAAAACCCGGCCATCACCTCTCCAAAAGGAAGCTCGGGGTCCTTCAGGGTTACCTCGCAATGTACGATCTCTGCGCGCAGTACATCCGGGCTCGAGCTCTCCTCTATATAACGCGCACTTATGACGGAGCGCGTGTAAACTTTCGGCCGAGGACCCCCGACCGCTCTCAGTCGACTAATTTTAAAGGAGATCGAGTAGAAGTGTCCTCCGCCACAAGCCAGCAAGATATTCGTCGTGATACACCATCTGGAACTGCTCAACCAAGCCGGCCATAGCAACGAGCTTGTCGTCGGAACTGTGATCGCGCGGAGGGTGTAGCTGCCTGCACCATCGAGATAGTCTAAGATTGATTCGCGTCATTATATGGAGATACAATTCATGGGAGACACGCGACAGCTTCGATTTCCAGGAAATGACATTGGGATGACCTTGGAGGTGTGCAGGTGGCTGTCAGAGAGTGTGCATTATGCCCTCCAAGGAAGTACACAGAAAACATCCTGCTCACCAGCATGATCGTTCAGCCCATAACCAATACTGTTCCACTCAGGCTAACGGTAACCTGAGGTGCGAATCGTTCGAGCTTGGTGCGAGCAGTCAATAAATGCTGCGATGAGGTACTTCATTCGCATCATTGTCGGATTAGCAGTGTGTACCGGAGAGGATGAGAACATCAGCTGTCACATAGGAGTGTAAGTAAAGGTGAGTGTTGCTGATGAACGCCACGTCCAAAATTCGAGAAATTCCCGTTAGGTTTTGAAGGTAACTTTTCCCAGCACGTGCTTCCAGACTTCACGCGTCGGGCGTTGGGCGACGCGACATAAGTTCAACTGTTTGGAGTTCCAAATATATTTCGGCACCCAATTCTCAAATGGAACAACGACTATAGAGTGGTTACCTTGCGCTACATTGCTTTGATTTTTGTTTCCCTTGTATAGATTCAGAACTTCAGAGAGGGCTTCAATCTCTTTTACTCCTGGAATGTCACTATATACGTATCGAACATTGATTTCATCTTTAAACAATTATAATTATGATGGACATTAGTTGATCAATTGACCAAAAGGTAGCGTAAATCTAGTGAGCGGAGATTAGGTAGGAATAATAAAGTAGCAGAAGTTACATAAAAGGAAGGGGTGTTTGCCGTCTGGACATTAGAACTCAACCGACTAAGCGCTCAACGCTTCGAATTGTAAATTAAAATCATTAGTAGACTCTGCATCCTCGGATGCCCTAAGCATACGCAACTCCTTAGCGCGCGCAACGCGCACCTCCACTGACCGCCTGCTCACGAGCGTCTGTCCGAGAACATGCTCAGCTTTCCAATGAAAAGCGCATAAAGCAGTCAAGGGCTGTTGCGCCTCCAAACTGGCAATAGCCCGCTCCCAAGCGTCGGGGTGCTCATTCTTGTAATGTGTTCGCGTAGCCAAAGGCTCGTCTGGTGGGCTGAGTGGGCGAAGTACTTCCTCGATTGCTCGCTTTGCGGATGTCATTATTGCTCGCCATTCGTATTTTACGACAGGGCTGCCGTCTGGGTGTCGGATGCACCGTTCCATGTTTGGGCGCGACTTATTCACCCGGTTAACGACGCCCGGTTCGTGCTGGCAGTCTTGGAGGCGCCATAAGACCGAGAATGGGTACCGCGGAGGACGATCGTATTCTCGATTGAAAGGGGGAGGCTGCAAGGCTGGTTGACTTGAGCTCTCACCAGCCCGAGATATAGAGTCATCGGGAGTCAAAGAAGGTGCGCGAGGCATTTCAGGAAACGAGTCCGGAGGGAGGTCACTGCGGCATATAACGTTACAGTGTTAGACGAAACAGCTATCCCCGAATGAATAAAATACGTACTTTCCAGAAGAAAACATGCTGTTAACATTCTCCAACAGTGCACTCCTCGTAGCAAGTTCAGTAACTTCCTCTTTCAACATTCTGATCTCCTCCAGCATTCGCATATTTACGCGAGATATGGTTTGGTAGTTGTCTAGGAGGTTCTTGACGGCTGGAAAGGCGCATAGTTGAGACAGCGAGAGGTTCTCGGGGGGAACGTTACTGGGATGGGCGTAACTGCGTAGGTGGCTCTGAGACTGCACGCAGGGAGTGTAGAAATATGGACCGTTCAATGGCATTTTGAGGCGAGAATGAAAGGGCGGAGAGACAAATGGTCGTAGTGAATGAGTTGGCGTCGCCGTCCTGCACCTTCGTTTTGACTTAATGAGTCATGTGATTTGTACAGGGACGACCTTTTGGCAGTAACACGGAGAGTAAGAGCACCCCGTATTACGGCAGATTTCATGGCTGCGGTTTGTCGGACCTAGGGCCTCGTTTGAGCGCTAGAACGCTGGCAGGGTTTCTGAAATTCCCCATTCAAGATGAAGCCCGAAAATTTCGAATTTATTATACTCCCAACTTGCTTATGCAAGGTTGACCTTTCTGCGGTTGACTGGGTCATATGGGATGCATTTTCTTTGTTCTGTCGTTGACAGCATATCAGAGTACTGGCAATTTGAGGAACACTTTCTGCAAGCTAATTATAGAACCCCGCCCCGAAGTCGTGATCCGGTTGCAATGATCGGCGTGTTATTATACTTAGTCCCGCAGGAACGCGTCCAAGTTCTATCCAGCGTTCGCCCATGACGGCGACGAATTTACGCGTATTTTTGACCATCTGAACTAAATAAACCACGAATGGGCCAACGACGACCGTCGGG
The DNA here is from genome assembly GCA_009935795.1 of Pholiota adiposa. Classification (NCBI taxonomy): domain Eukaryota; kingdom Fungi; phylum Basidiomycota; class Agaricomycetes; order Agaricales; family Strophariaceae; genus Pholiota; species Pholiota adiposa. The sequence goes on from QEYC01000002.1 coordinate 5,450, forward strand.
TTAACAATCTGTCAAGATGCATACATATATCGCATATGTCCGTCAAGCTGATGGACTGGTCAATCTGCGTTGTTACATTATTACATAGATGAGTTGTTCGACATCTGAACATTGCAATTGTGTGAACAAGGACAAGGGTTGTCAATGGTCATATATCCAACACATGCACCTTTTCAAGTCTTCCTGGCATAATCGATTCAGACCAATATTTCGGCGAATAGCACCCCCGCCTCGCGAACGCCCGCTTCTTCGTATGCACAATAACTCCCATCAAAGCCGCATCACTATCATGATGGTTGAGTTTATATTCAATGTTGAGTTCCTGAATCATAAATTCGACATTGAAAATAACCTGAGAGTGCTATGAGAGGTCCATCACAAGGTAAATCTTGACCGGAGTAACTGTAACCATCTTTACAGTATTTAAATAAACGATGACAGAGGACAAACGTGTGGTTATTCTTTCTTTTCCCCCTCTTTTTGTGGTCGGTTTAGCCTTTCCTTCCTTCTTTCTTTCGCTTCGCTATTCTCTAGGCCGGCCTATTTTTTGGTTGCCTTTGGTCCAGGAGACATTTTCCAATCCCATTAATAATTATTCCTTGAAATGGTTTATCACCCTTCCTTTGCGCGTGGATTCGCCTTTGTGGGTCTCCTCGGTGCGGCTTTTCTTTCATCGCAAGCAGATGCTAGGCCCCTTCGTCGCCAGGCGTCTTCGTTTACGACATTGTCAGCGGCAGAGATTTCCGCATTCAAGCCATTCAGTTTCTACGCCGCGACGGCGTACTGCGAGCCCTCTACAATTCTTGCCTCGAGCTGCGGAAGTAAGTGGAAGCCTTGTGTTAAATCGAGGGTATGATCAGCTCGTTGATGCCTTCCAATAAACCAGCGAACTGTGATGCGAATCCGACGTTCCAGCCTATTGCTGCTGGAGGAAATGGTATTGACATTCAATTCTGGTACGTTGGGGTCGATCCAACTCTTCAGGTGAGCACGCCTTTTAGGTATCGAATTTTTTTTTGGAATCTGAAATACTTCAGACCATCATCGTCAGTCATCAAGGAACTGACCCGTCTAAGATGTAAATGCCCTGTCACTATCTTTGGTGTACACTTTGCTAACTTTTCGACGCACCCCATACAGTGTACCCCTGGTCACTGATGGCTCCTTCGTCTTAAAGCATTTGGACTCAACCTTATTCCCCGGAATCTCCTCCGATATTGAAGTACACAGCGGGTTTGCAGATGAACACGCAAAGTGGGCTTGTAATTTTCCCCTATTAATTTATATGTGACTCATATGCATTCCTGTGATCTTCTAGGACGGCTACTTCCGTTCTCTCTGCCGTAAAAACTGCTATGCAGAAAAGCGGGTTGAAGCAAGTCACCATAGTTGGCCATTCGTTGGGTACGTTCTATTATTGAAACGATTGATTCTGAGCTGCATTCCTATCACGATATCAGGTGCGGCGCTTTCGCTTCTTGAGAGCGTGTATCTCCCTTTGTTCCTACCCTCGGGCACGACGTTCAAGATGATCGGTTATGGAATGCCAAGGGTAAGGAGTCTTGAACGCTCACGTATAAAGAGCCTTACTGATTTATTTCCCTTCACAGGTGGGCAATCCAGCCTTCGCAGCTTTCATCAACAGCAATGTCGATGTGACCCATGTCAACAACAAGTGAGTAATATAATTTCCTAATGCACATGGCGAAGTGCTGAACAGTCTGCAGAGAGGACCTGGTACCGACGTTACCAGGACGATTCCTAGGATTTGAGCATCCTCAGGGTGAAAAACATATTCAAGACGACGAATCGTGGATTTCCTGCTCCGGTGATGATAACACCGACAGTCGATGCACCACGGGCGACGTCTCAAACATTTTCGAAGGAAAGATTAGCGACCACGATGGTATGTGATTGTGTTCAAATGGTCAGAGGTATGGAATCATCACTTACCATCTCCCGCAGGTCCATATGACATCGTAGAAATGGGATCTTCAGGGTGTACTAGCTCGTAATTTTGGAGCGTACATGGACTTCTTACCTTTACAAGAATGCTGTTGAGCAGTCCTGAAAATATTTGTCGAGGACCTTCATATGCCTTTTTAAGTGCTATCGCAAAGGAAGCCTGTCAATGCTCTGTTCAGAAAAGTGACAAGTCCGCAAGGAACTTTGCTTTTATGAGGCACAAACTTAAGCTTGAAAGGATCGACGCTGTGCCTAGATAAGGAAGATGTTCCGAAAAGGGTAGTATGGACGTGGCAACCTGCGCCGGCTTGAAACCGGTTTTGGAATAAACCTTAAATAAGGTCACAGGTGTGCTTTGGCGCTGGCGTTATCGATCGTGAACATCTTGACCACTAACCACCACAGCGACCGCCCTCTTTTGACTACGCTTCGAAACTCGAGTAAGGATTACAATTTCGACTGTCATTTCTCGCTGAAATCGACCGAGTCTCATCAAATGCCAGATTCCGACCAATTTAAACCTTGGCGTGAAGATGGCCGCTCTAAATCAATTTATTGTCCCTGCGGAGCTCCTTCGCCCGATACTCGAGAACATCAACGACCAAAAGACGCTTTATAACCTCTGCCTCTCGTGCTATCCTCTCCGTTCTGAGGCGGAATATTTCCTCTATCGATCCTTCGCAGACAAACACATCGGGGCGCGCCATTTACAGTTCCTGGAGACCATTCGTGGAACACCTAGGCTTGCCGCGCTCGTGAAATGCTATCGCATCGAGATGGACTCTGTATCTGAGTATGAATCCACGACCTTGGATCTAATTGGATCTGCGCTGGAAAAGATGGTCAACCTCAGGGAGTTGTCGGTCGCGATTCCTGCGAGACACGTAGAAGCTATTCCACTGGACAAGTGTACTTTCCAAATTAGGAGAATGCGTTGGATAGAACAGACAACAAACTCATCGAACGAGATGGGCAGTATGTTTGCGCGATGGTTGATGACGCAGAAGGAGTTGCGACACCTCGATTGGCTCTGTCGGCATACCCAATTGGTCAAAGCTTCAGCATGTCCGAACCTCGTCAGCTTGCGCGGGACTCAGAAAGCTATGTACTCTCTACTCCCCGGTCGAAATGTTACGCGATTCCACGGAGTGTCTATTCGAGGTCAGGGTCGCGATGAATTGTTAAAGTACGACCTCGTATCGCCCGAGCTCGCTAAACTGTGTTCACTGTCCATTCAGAATTATTTCCAGTATAGTGATTATATCACGTTGACGGATCGACATCTGCAATCCTTGGAATTCTTAGAGTTGTATGAGCTTTATAACCTTGTATGCAAACCATCCCACCTTTGAATTTGCGTGCATTCTCATTGATATTGTTCCTCCTCTGTAGAATGCCAGTACCCTGAAGCTTCCTCCCAATCTTAAAATTCTTGTGTTTTCAATTCGACCTCCCGTTCGCTTTCAATCTCTCTACGGTGAAGATTTGGCGGAGGCTGATATCAAAATATTTTTTGAACGATGCAAACTCTTGAAACGTGTCGATTTGGCTTCCGTGAACGATGGCGTGGACGTATATTACATCCGATGGGTTAGGCGAGGAAATATCGTTCAGAAAGAATCAGCGCTACTGACTTGGGAAGAAGTCGCGCTTGGGCGGATGGAGTTGATAGAGGAGGTCGAACCTGGATTGGCGAGCACGCCAACTGAGGGTGAGTTCCGTCACATCTTGGATTCGGGAATCGATCTAATTTTGTTTCGCACAGAAGCGGAAGTGGAATACGATTCGGATTGGGACTGGGAATAATGTGCATCTCGCGTTCTTGCGAGTCCGACTAGATTTGTTTTACGATGGATGTACTTAATTCAATAGATTTTGACACTGTTGCGAAAATTTCTGAAAATTTTCTTTCCTAGCAGTGGCAATCCGCGCCGGTTCAAGCCGGGTTCGGTCATAAAGTGTCCATTGGCGTTGGCATTATTGATGGGAAACGTCTTGAACTTGAACACTCACCATCACAAAGGTCACAATTCGCTCAACTAAACTTCAGACCTCGAGTAAGAGTTTCAAACTTTCACTGTCATTTCTTGTTGAATATACCTAACTCGAGGTATCTACAAATGCCAGATTCCGATGAACTCCCATGCGAGGATGACGGCTCTAAGTCAACTTGTCGTTCCTATGGAGCTCATTCGCCCCATACTCGAGAACGTCGAAGATCCCGGGACACTTTATAATCTCTGTCTCTCGTGCGCCCTTCTCCGTTCAGAGGCCGAGTATTTCCTGTACCGATCCTACACGGACAAACGCACCAATACGCGCCATTTACGATTCCTAACTACTGTCAACGGAAATACTAGGCTCGCCGCACTCGTAATCTGCTATCGCATCGAGATGGATCACACAACACACTATACCTCTGTGATTCTGGATCTGATTGGTTCTGCACTGCAAAGGATGGTCAACCTAAAGGAATTGTCGGTCGCGATCCCCGCGAAATATGCGAAAGTTATCCCCTTGGACAAGTGTACGTTCCAACTCAGGAGAATGCGTTGGATAGAACAGACAAAGGATCCAATGAACCAGCTGGGAAGCATGTTTGTGCGATGGTTAGCAACGCAGGCAGCGTTAAAGCACCTGGACTGGCTCTGCCGGCGCCCTCAACATGTTCAGCCTTCAGCGTGCCCGGAGCTTGTCAGTTTGCGCGGGACGCAGAAGGCTATGTACGCGCTCCTTCCAGGTCGAAATATCACCCGATTTCATGGCGTATCTATTCGAGGTCATTATCAGGATGAATCGTTGAAGTACAACCTTATATCTGCCGAGCTCGCTAAATTGCGTTCACTATCGGTTCAGAATTTCTTCCAGTGCAATGATTATGTCTCGTTGTGTGAACGTCACTTGCAATCGCTGGAATATCTGGAATTATACGAGCTTTACGACACTGTACGTGCCGTATTTTGTAAATCAAAGGACACCTACTGATCTTTTTCTCTGCTACTCCACAGCACGTTACCTCCTTGAAGCTCCCTCCGAACTTGAAGATTCTTGTGTTCTCACCTCGGCCCATCGTGACAATTTCCTCCTTATTCATTTCCATAGAGGTTAACATCGAAACATTATTCGAGCGATGCAGACACCTAAAACGCATAGACTTGGCTTGCGAGAAGAAAAGTGATGCGGAGGTTTACTACAAACGATGGATTAAGCGAGGAGATACTGTTCAAAAAGAACCAGAATTGCTCACTTGGGATGAAGTCGCTCAAGGGCGCATGGAAGTAATAGAAGAAGTCGACCCCACTTTGACGAGTACGCCAGCCGAGGGTAAGTTCAATCATTCTGAACTTGTGAATATTTATTGACTTAGCTGATTATTTTGCGTAGAAGTTCAGTTGGAATATGACTCGGACTGGGATTGGGATTCAGACTAATTTTACCATATGATAGCTCGAACTTCGATGTCTGAACGTTTACTGAACGTTTGGACAATAATGGTTCTGAACATGCGACAAACGGTCTCGTGACTGCATATCGCAATCATTTTCCGAGTTTTTTTTGCTGCCTTCTCCGACTCGCCACAACCACATTCCTCTCCTCTCGCTCTCGTCACATTATTCATTCTCATCTCCCCGCTCTCAATTGCTCTATATATTTTTATATGCAAGTCCACGAGAATCTTCGGATGATATCTTCGCAGGGTCCTAATAACAATAATTGTTGCGGTGCAAAATTCATGTAAGTAGCGAACTGCCTTAATCTGCAAACATATAAACTCTTAACTCAATCTCAACTCCTCTCCGAATTCAGCTGTTTACTAGCATCCATGGAAGGCAAATATCCCTGGGGAAAATGTACGCTACATTCAGAGATCCCCACTGTGTTACGAAGAGATACGATTCGTGTTGCATAATCTTATGCGCTTCAAATTTCAGTATGGGTGAGAAATGCTCTCGAGAACCACACTTGTTTACATATTGGACCCACAGACCTTGAAGAAATCCCTGCTCAACTTGCTGGAGGTCCGTGCGTCATCAAGCCATGCCATGCCACCCATCCGAAAATAGCAATTCTGTATAATTAGCAAGCCGGGTAGCACAGGCCGCACTGCTGTCTAGACCTTGTTCTTTTCTCATCGTTGACGGCGACGCCCTTCTCATCCGCATCCTCTCTTTTCACCACCAACGACCTTCATAGACGCCTGAAACGACCATCCACGAATGTCCCAAACGCCGTCTCCCTCAAATGGGCAGCCCGCAGGCTCGAGCTCGAGTTTCGCTCCCATACCCCAAACCGCCGCTGCTGGTGGCCTTACGATCACCAAACCCCAGCAGACCGCCACATCCTTCTTCAAAGTCGCCCCCGGCGAGACCATAACTTTCGCCTGGAACTTCACATCCATCCTCGCTACCCCGACATCGCTCACCGTCTCCGCCATCTGCGACAACGGTAACACCTACCCCGTGGGTCCGACAGACGGTATTATACCCGGGACAGCGACCGAGGTTCTGTGGGATTTAGGAAAATACCAGCAGGATAATCCAGACAAGCCGCTGGCGATGGCGTCGTACACGCTGAATATCTGGGACGATCGTGGGCCTGGTGCATCGATCAAGCCGGGCTTCATGCAGCAGAACAGTGCCCTGCGGTTTGCGCTGTACACGCCGCAGGCGTACACCCCACTCGCTAGTGGTGAGCAATCTACTTCATTGAACAATTTAGAAGTTGGATCTTGGACTGAAATCTTTTTAGGTTGGACATGCTCTGCATGCAGCGACGGCGTGATGGCGTTTACTGCACACCCTGCATTTGTCAGTATCATCGTCACTATTTTTATCGCTGTTTTCTCCGGGTTCCACCTCCTTCGCAATTCTGCGAGATAAAATCCTCGCCGTTCGCTGGGCATGATATCGCCCGACGTCGATCTATGCAACTCGAGGAGGGGAAGTGGAGGATGGGCGGGGATGACGATCTCCGTCGGGAACGTGCATGTAAGAGGTAGATTGGGTGCTGAGTCACTGCCAGCAGACTATTTTTGTTGTTTTCTTTTTTCATTCGTTTCAGACATGGACTTCGGACAGTTGTTGCATACATACGGACCTTTTCTCCTTCGCATTTCGAATCCTTGGGATTTGTAGAGTACCTACCTTAATATGTTACCATTTATTGTATGTACAAGGAGCTCGCCCGTGGCGCGAACTTCATGTATTTTTACCCTATTGTAGTTGCAGCATGGTCCGTTTCTCCAAAAATGTGGCGCTCATTTACGGAGACGAATTCCGGTACGGCGCGTTTTCTTGTTCTTCCGATCAACTGTCGCGGTAATTGCACTAAACATCTTCATTCGAACGGTACATAGCTATCCAGTCGTCTACACCATCTACGTTCCACGATCTCATATAATATCATACCCCATACATCTTCTTCGCATTCTCCCTCGCTACCCGCATCACCTCGTCCGCAGTCCACCGGCCCTCCGTCTCCACCAAGCCCGTCGCGCCCCCATTCGCCACATTCGCCACGAACTTGGCCGTCCACGGCACCATCGCGCTGTGGCATACGGGCAGCTTCTTGCCCTTGATCGCTGGGAGATCTTCGTAGAGGTTGGCGGGGACCATGTAGGGCGCGTCGGTTTCGAGGAGGATGCGAAGGGGTGGAGGTGGAGAGTCGGAGTCGGTTGAGGAGGCTGGGGGTGTCATCATGTTGCGCACGACGGTGGAAGTGTCGGTGTTTGTGGAATATGTTATGACGCCTTACAAGGACGGTAAGAAGCGGATTGATGGATAGAAAGGAGGAATGTACCTGTGATTCCGATATACAGGTTAGGGAAGTGGTCTAGTAATCGTTGAGCGAATTCCGGAGTGTCAGTGAAGCAGTGGATATGGACCTATAGACGATGAACACAGATATAGAGTGCGAAACTACAGAGAAGACACGACTTACAGGATGATCCTTCGGCACCTCTGCCTTCAAAATACGCTCTGTATCGTCATCCGCCTCGCGCGTGTGGATAGTCAACGGTTTCTTCAGCCGAACAGCTTGTTTCAGCTGACGCGCGAAGACTTCTTGTTGGATCTCGCGGGGTGAGTTGTCGTAGTGGTAGTCGAGACCCATCTCACCCCATCCGACACAGCGGGGATGGGTCATCGCTTCTAGACTGAAGAGAGGCGGTCAGTGACGGGATTCTATGTTAAAACATTCTTGGAACGCGATGATGACACGGAAAATCCACACGATTTAATGACATGAGGATGCAAGAGCCAACAACGACCATCCGCTTGTCATCAAACGTAGAGTTTGGAAAAACAGTGTTTTTGACACTGAAGTTTGCATATTTCGCAAGCCTTTCGACTCTCAGAAGACACGCGTCCTGCAGAGTGAGCATAAAAAACTCACATGTCTTTCTCTACTTCATCGGTATAAGATTTAGCGTCGTGGCTGGTCCAACTTCAGAAAAAAGACCCAGATACACCCAAAAGGCGAAAACGCACGGATGAACACCTATTCAGATCGATTAACTCCCAGAGGTACACAAAGAGAGGAAACACAAAAATCCAAGCACCCATTACGAAGAAATACTCCATCCCACCCCACTTCTCCTTGTCCTGCGCGGCATCCGCAAATTCTCTCCAGTGCTTGTGGACCGGGGCATCGCACCACACGTCCACCACCGCAGCCACGTTACGCCCCTCATACATCGCCTTGACGAACGAGAACACATCAAGGAACTTGCCCTCCTTGTACCTTCCCCTGTAGTGTTCATACGTCGATTCAATGTGCGTATGAGTGTCTACAATAGGGAGCGTGGATGGCGGTGCGGGAAGGAGGAGGTTCTCTTCGCCGGGCTTGGACGATTTCTTCTTTGCCATTTGTCGATTTTTGGGCTTGAGTTGGGCTTGACTTAGAGTTCGCGAGAAGCTGGGGCGGATAATAGGCGTTCGTTGGAAGATTGTAGCAAGAAGGAACCGCTTGGGAAAGTAGAAAGCAGAGAGCATTCGGATGGTGGACGGAAAGCCGAAATATTTGAACAGCACACCCCAAGAACCGTGTGAAACAGATCAGACCGATCACATCTTATCTTATCTACTTGCACGAATCAGTCACCTCAGCTTGATCGCAGCGCTCAATAATCTTCATTCATCCTTTGAACGCCCACACGCAGGACATAAGCAAGCTTTTTGAAGCGACATGCTCACTGAAAATTTGGTCGCCATATATCGAATACACAGGCCGCGATGCGATCCACCAGCTCGCCCTCTCAGGATCTGACAGTATCAGGCGGGCTTGTCACTAGCTATTTCGCTGGGATGGTAGCCTATGTCATGAAGCTCTGAGAGATACCCAATCGACGCGATGGAAATCTACAAGTAAGAAGAGAGAGCTTCAAGGGGGCGTTCTGTGTTTAAAATGTCTCTTAGTTCGTTATTCATTTATTTCAGCATTGTTTCGACAAGGCGAAGAGCGCAGTCAGGGGGTTGTATATTTCGGAGCGTCGGAGAGGACAGATAAGATAACACAAGGACAGCGGGCCCTCGAGCAAAAGCTGTTGACCTTCCGACACTTGCACTCAACAGGCATTTTTGCGCGCAGCAGGGGCGTCGTTACAAAGGTTGCCAAAAATGTCGTGAAATACCTGCTTCGACAATACCTGGACGAACCTATATTCAGCGAATCATTTGAGCAAAGCCGAGGAATCTATACCAATCACAAACTCGAGGACGAAGTAAGCCGCAGTCCTCGCATTACATAAAAAGAAAGTCATTGCCCGAGTTCGGCCGAATAGACGACGAAGAGAGCGCTCTCAGATCCGCACAGGATTACGGAGCCTACTGAGGGGTCGAGATCTGCCAGTGTGGACTCTCGGCCATTCACATCAAGAAAGGCCGCTATGCAAACGCTTCGTTGAAGTCCGCATCGGAGCTCTCCAGACTTCATATCGGCAGGGAAGCATCCGTCGCAGTACGGGTGGCTTCGATGCCGCGGGGAGGTGGATTCAAAGCAAGCATCATGTATGAGGCGCGGAAGTGGGGCGTACGCGTAACAGGAGCAAAGCAAGAAGATGAGGGGTCAATAGAAGAGGCGGATCGCTTGATGAAAAGCAACCCTAGCAGATATGTCTGTAAAACATTTGGCGACGTGTTACAGTTATTAGGCGAATGTTGCACAGCAAATAGCCAGTATTTGCGGAGTTCATTTCATGCTTGACTGAGTTTTTTATCGCGTCAAGGTATATTTTCATCAACGCAGACGACTGGGCTAGAGCCTAGGATATAGCCCTGTTGCAGCTTGAAGCTTGAAGGGCAATTTGTCGACCAGCGCATCGAAACACATGCCAGGTCGCCAGAGCGTAGCGCAGATCATTCAACCTCCTTGGCATCCAACGCATCCTTCATCTCCTCATCCCAAACATCAACATCAACATCGACCTCGCCCTGGCCAACAGGAGGCCACACTGTGTTCAGGACAACCCAAATGGATCCGCTGAGAAAGAAACCGAGGAGCCAGGACATGTAGTACACATGTCTGTGATGAATGAAGCAGCGACCCGGCGGCAACAATCACGGCAGCGGAAGAGGAAATAAAAAAAAAAAGAAGTGAGGACGAAACGTGAGTACTCGGCAACAGAAGGATGAGGGAAAGGCTACAAACACCCATGTTGTGCTGACGTGCACCGACTTTGGAGTCACTGATGCACAGAATCCTGGCATGCTTGGCCACACGCCCTGTAGATACCGGAGTTGGTGAGAAATCACAATACAAGGTATAAGCGTATTAGGTTTAAGAATCGCGAAGTTACACGCACCAACAGCCAAGTCAAGGGAGCCTTCAGGTTCACCCCATGCCAATACCTGGCGTACTCGTCAACAAAAATGAGGTATCACTCAGACGTGGGTCCAACCACATACCAGTAATCCCCAGACTTATCGGAAATAAACATATGCGAGAGCTTGACACGCCTTCTACGAACGATATAGTATTCCGCCTACGTTGCGAAATGTTGTCAGCTGATAAGAATATTTAATAAACTGTGCGAGAAATGTGACGTACTATCATTATCCCGGATAATGGGCCCAGGAATACGGCGTAGCCAGAGATAGCGGCGATGAAGCTATTAGCAGTCTATAAGGGTAGGGAGTATACGTTAGGCCAGAAAGGCGGACACGTTTAGTGCAGTGAAGGGAAGCAGACCTACATTAAGGATTCTCCATGGATTGATGCATATTCCGATGATAGCGACGATGAACGAGCCTCGTCGTATATTTATGAAACTGTATACCGTAGAATATCAGATGGATGCGCAATAATAACGACCAAAGGTAAACTTACCGTGGCAACAGAGCAGCGAGATCCATACCCCCGACAACGCCACACGCGACAACCTATGTATGGATGTGGAAAAAAAAATCAGTTCTGTACTATGGTTTAATTTCCGCCCAATATAAGTATACTGACGTTAACGCAGAGCTGGGAGAGGAAGAAAGCGAAAGCAGCGAAGAATACGGCCGCTCTAGCTCCCTTGCCCCCATGCATCTGGATGGCTTCGAGAAGGTCGTATAATTTCCTATAACACACTAGATTAAGGCACGGTGTGCTGAGAGAGGTTTGCATAACATACCATAGGAGTTTATCCTCTGGGAAAAATCCACGGGCACACGAAGTCGTGATGATGCCTAAAATATTGGTCCCAAGGAGGCAGACGGGTATCACGAAGACCTGGCCCCAGAACTGGTTTCCAGGTTTCACAGCATACCTCGAGAAATCTTCATATCACGAAAGGAAAAGCAGAATGAGTATTCGGTCTTTCGGGAATGAAAATGGAAGGTCCCAGACGTACCGCTCTGATATAGAATCCCACCAGCCCAGCCCCCTATCCCACTCGTGATCATGCGCATCATTGCCCAGCTCAACCGCGAGCCTGTAAGAGGCTGTACGCCGTATATCGCTTCGGGGTTATGCCATAAAGGACCGACGTCGCCTTGTTTCGCTAGCGCCCATATGAAGATCGAGAAAGCGGCGACAATGACGATGCCAGACGAGAAGATGGCGGGTCCACGATATCTGAGGGTGAAAACATATGCGTGTCAGGTTGAAGGCAATGGATAAGTAGGGGACGTACTGTTCGGGGCGGAGTAGGAATAGGGGCAGTGATACGACCCAGAAAATGATGAAGCAGACTGGGAGAAAATGTTGGTTCAGTGTGAGCCGAAGAGGGAAAACGGAATGGAATGAACGAACCAAATTCATTCGTCTTCATTGCTGCGTGAGGACCGAATGTATTCCTGAGGCTATAGAAGCTTGCTGTGGTGGACAATGAGCGATGTCATCTCCAGAAGAGGGGTGAATACGCACGCCAGATAGACCCAATCATGATTTTCACCAGCTGTCCTCCGAACCAGCCTTGTACGCCATACCAGCAGCAAGAGAGGATGATGCGATTGAGAAGCACGAACCATGCGCCGCGACTGAGCGACGGCGAAGAATTAGTCCAATACAAAGAATCTGAAGGTTTTTATAGCTTACACCCCCCATCCCGTCCGATTTATCACGGCCTACGTCGTCGGTGAATGAGTTGGTCTTCGTCCGAACAATAAGAATCGTACGAATGGGATGTTCCATCTCGCGCCGGCGTGCCCACTGATCAATAAGGCAATGCATATGCTGAAGAAAGAAGTTAATAAACGACCAACCGTTGTTCATTAATGAAACACTCACATAATTGTGCTAATCGCGTTCACTGACAAGAGCCATGTCAGAGTCGATCTGTGCTACCCCTGAGTTGGGACGGATCCTACCAGCGATAGCTTGCCCCACGGTGAGTCCAATAGCGACTGGGCAAAGCAAAAGAACAGATGATCAGTGAAGAGACGCGTTTTCAGAGGTCATGTCGTCAGTACGTACGTGAACTCGATGCCGCAGACCACTCCACAATGTTGATGGCTGTTCGAGGTCCCAGAAATGAGCAAATGAGGGTCATGATGACTCGATGACGCGTGGAATCATACATGTTGCAATCCAAAAGAAAACGAAGGTCCTTCGAGACCAAGTTCGACGCGATGGAGGCAGGGGAAGGATGTCTTCATTTTGATAAGATGTCGACTCCGGAGATACCTAGATTGAACATTGCTACGTCACGTATTTCGAAAATCGTGTACGTTGAGCAAACATACCTCCAAGCGCTTCAGAAGGTTCATGAAGGGGATGGTCATGGAGGCGCACAGAAACGCGAACCCGGCTCGTCCATCGCGCAAAAAAGTTTGGGGACCTCGGTAAAGACGAAAAAGCCGAACGATGCAGAAATGCTTCCGTTCATTCTCGGTCACATTTCACGTGCTATTATTGTCCCTTTCTGTCACAAAGGCGCTCTTGCCTCCAACTTGATCTCGACTCTATCTCCTTGACCTTCATCTTTTCGCACTTCATTTCGTTTATTCTGCCCTCAGATGTCGAAAGCGCCCCCCACACCTAGTGAGTTCTTTCAAGTGATCCAACGAAAGTCCCCTCTAACCAGGTTGAGTAGCTGATATCCGCAGACCAAAGGCATTGCCACTTGATTCCGACACAGAAGACTTTAGCGCCCAGGATGATGTAGGACTCGATTCGCCTCTACCACCTCTGGTGCTTCCTTCGGCCAACACTCTCCTTAATTTCCCTCTGCCAGGTGGGATTGCACCACCTGTTCTCGGTGGACGTCCATTTCTGATGCATAGACCTCGTCCTTAGAGTCCAGTATTTCGAACCTCACACCTGCAGAGCTATACGATATGAATCAAGTCAGTCTACCAAATACTCATTTGCGTCATACTTACGCGCTTCTAGGAACTCTATAACGAAAGTGTTCCAACACGCGCCTTGATTGAATCCGTATCGCCTATGACAGAACTGCGTAGTGAATACGAGAACGGATCGGTAGCATTCGTGAAGCAGATCGATTGGCTCATGGATAAGGGATACAAGTACGTCAGGCGTACTCGAGGTGTGTGTCAATCTTCCTTTTTCACACCGCGCTTCCACTCACATGGGATATGCAGGCGACGGTGACTGCTTCTACAGATGTGATGATCTTATCGATTATAGGCCCCTTTTATCCTGCTGACCACGCGTGCCTAGATGGCACATTTATATTCAAAAGCCCTCGGATTTGCTTATATTGAAAGCCTCCTCTCTCTTCCACCCGACGAACGCGACACTGCGGTCGCGACCGCGCTTTCTGTGCTGGAAACGACGCCAAGCCTCTTGGATGGCGCGGGGGTCGAGAAGCTTGTGTATGAAGATTACTACGACGTGTTGAAGGAACTCGTGGAGAAGGTTCCCAACGGCTTGACAGATGCCAGTCTATTGGAGACTTTTCAAAACGCGGAGTGTGCGTCGCATGTTGCAAGTATACACGGTTTAATTCACTAATATGGATTTCACAGTTTCCAACTCCATTGTATTATATCTCAGACTGCTTACTGTGTGTATCCGATCTCCTATTCGCGTTTTACGTGTGTTGATACGGCCTCTACTATGATCCCCTCCAAAGTCAGCTCAGATCCGGATGAACCGTGATAACTACGACGGCTTCCTCGTACACCCCGATACGAAAGAGCCTATGGATGTGGATTCGTTCACAGCTAATATTGTACAAGCCATGGGAAAGGAAGCTGGTGAGGACTCAGTTCGCAAGTAACGCTGTTTTCAACTAATGGACTCTGTTTCCGACGACCATGCAGACAACGTTGAAATAGACGCCCTTTCCAAAGCATTGAAACTTAATTTGAAACTCGCGTATCTGAATGGCGCATCGGGCGATGGTCATGTGGATTTTATTGAGTTTAAAAATGACTTGAACGTAAACAATCCGGCTCTCGTTTTACTCTATCGGTGCGTGGTGAACATGTTAATTGAGCGTGGCTGCACGCTCGTCTCAGGTCGGATATCCGGATCTACGATTACTCATATGGTATTTGCCTTTTGTGTAGCCCTGGCCACTACGATATTCTGGTCAAAGAGTCGTCCTAGAATAACGCTCAATTATCTTGAACTCTGGATTGATGGACTGCAGATGGTAGATTATCTTATGGAAAGGCTTTTATATCTTCAACTGTTTTTCTACTATAGTCTATACAGTAGCATCAATCAACGCGATCCTTTCATGCCTCAATGTAACGTTAATCCAACTTCGTCTATTGTTGCCGATGACAAATGAACACGTCGTATCCTGCCCTCGTAATAATAATAAGGGTGACAGCTACGACGATCTGCGACCATTCTTCTAGCGTGAAGAAGAGCCATAGTTAAGTACAGATAGTTCGCTTGAAACTGCAATAAATATCTTCCAGCACTCTTGGGCGCCAAATCACTTCATCATTTCTCTCGTACTCTATAATCAACCAAAATATTGCTGCATATATTCCTACCCGAGGTCTGTCGCAAGGGTAGCTCTCCCAGTCGACGCTTGATGACCCTTTATTCACGTGGCCCAAGCTGTGGCCAGGGCCGCTTTTATTAGACCCATTTTCATCGCTTCTGCATACACAAACCTTTCCTTCATCCGACCACCATGTCGTCTTTGCAATCCAATAGCGCCACCCAGAATCGCGAAGAAATTCTCCTTTCACTGTGGAAGTGAGTTATCCTTTTTAATGCATTGACGTGTCTTTCCTAACGATGTGCTTTTGCCAGCAAGTCGGGTGAATCGAATCCGAACACAGCGAGGTGAGAACAAGTTCAACATGTGCCACTCGAAAAAATCCTAACGACTTCATCGACAGCCCATGGACATACAAGAGGCCAACCGTAATAACGAGGTGAGATTCACAAAATCTTCGCCTATAAATCCTTAGTTTGAACGTTCTTACCGCAGTCCGAATTCGAAATTCTCTGCGCTCCTCATTGGGATCAACCACTACTATCGTTCCGATACCTTGAAGCCACTCCAAGGAGCAGTGGCAGACGTACTTGCTTTCAAGGAATACCTCGAACTTGACCTCGGAATCGCTTCAGACAACATTGCCACGCTCTTGAACGGGGCGGCGACGCGTGCTGCAATTACAAACGCGCTCCTCGACCTCAAAAATGATGCTCAAACGTCAAAAGGGGACCCCATTTTTATCTTCTACGCGGGATACGGCGGCGAGGCTTCGTTCCAGAATTCCTCTTCTGCGAAGGAACGGTGCATCGTTCCTTACGACTATCTCCACCAAGACCGCAAAGGGCAAGAGGTGGAGGCGATCCCGCATGGGACTCTTGCCACACTGATATCCCAAATCGTCGAAACTAAAGGTGACAACGTCGTGAGTGGCAATTTCCGTTTTTAATAAACCGTGAATTTGACACGTTTCTTTTGACAGACGCTCGTACTCGATTGCTCTTATGCCCAGTTCGCCAGCGAAGACCACCATGAATTTTCCACGACAAGCATTCGCTCGACGCCACTCAAGCCACTCAAAACTCCCATCGAGCTACATGCAAATGCATGGGCCACCAATGGCGATCAGCCTCCATACATGCTCCTGTCCGCTTGCAGTAACTCCGAAGCTGCCCGCGAGACCTTTGGACGCGGCAACTTCTCAAAGGCTATTTTGAACCTTTTACGCCGTTCCTCGCCCCATGAGCTGACGTACTTGGATATCATTTCAAGAATTGATCAAATACCAGGGTACGTGTCCCTAATAACCTATAATTGTTCCCTTTTATTTACAGCACGTTTATGCACAGCCAAACCCCACAATGCGTTGGGAGTAATAAAGCAAGGACCTTATTTAACGGAAAGGTCGCCGTAACTCAAAGAACATGCTATCACCTCACGAAATCAGAGGAAGGATTCGTGCTCCACGCTGGAACGATCCAGGGAGTCGCCTCTGGGGCCGAGTTTACTATCTACTCCAATGACGATCTATCTTTCGCTACGCCCCTCGGCGTTATGCATATCGCCACACTTGGGGCATTCTCCACCACCCTCGAGCTTCCTCCAGACTCCGACAGCTCCAAATTCCCAGAGTCAGCATTAGCGCTCCAGACGAAAGTTGGCACTTTGGAGGATATCCGCTTCTACATTCCTATAAACGACCGTCTCCTTCCTTGCTATGAAGCTCTCGTCAAATTGATGCGCGAGAATCACGCTGATCTTGAGAATGTGTTCTTGGTAGACTCTCCAAAGAATGCACACATTGAAATTGCAGAGGAGAATGGTAAAGCTGTGTTCTTGCTCAGAGACCAGCGAATCACGCAGTACGGCCTTACTCGTCTTTCCGAGGGTGTCGAATTAACCGTCGAGGATATCATTCCTGTGCTCAAGGCGGCGGCGCATTACTACTGGAAGATCAACAGGACGAATGCCGATCCTGATATTTCGACGAAGGTCCAGGTCGAATTCTTTAAGCTTGAGGATTTCTCCCCTGATGACTTTGGCGGTGGGGAACTCGTCCCTACTGGCACCAGCCTTTACCATAACAATACGGTGGAATTTGTCGTCGACGAGGACTGTCCCTATGGCCTCAACTTGATAAACAATGGCCCGTACGACCTATATCCGTACATGTTCTATTTCGACAACAGTGATCTCAGCATTGGTTCGACTAGCTTCTCCCTAATTTCTGGGATTGAAATTGATGATAATCTTTCCCCAGGTGCTTATTATCAACCTTCAATGGGTGGGGGAAGCTCACCCCCGCTAAAGAAGAACGGCGGAACATTGTCCATTGGTTATGGCTCAGGTGGCACTGCTCCCTTCGCATACTACCTTCGCGATAACCAAGATCTCGACGTCGGTTTCCTCAAGCTATTCTTATCCACTCAACCTGTAGATCTATCCAATATTCCTCAGTCTACCCCCTTTGAAACCACGCGGTCAGGTAGTAAATTCGTCAAATCCTCAGTTGACACCTGGAGTACCATCCTCATTCCCGTCATCCAGCACCGTTATCCACCAAACTCGAAGCCATGCCCTCGCTGCGGCTTCATTATCTTTGACGATGCGAATTCTAATGTGTATGCTCTTAAACTTCAGAACGACGAGCTCAAAGGCGAGCGGGATGTCCTTGCGACAAGTCTCGCGCGGGAGAAACGGAAACGCGATGAAGAACTCCGTAATTTTGATCTGGAATTGAAGAAGTTTCAGGAAGAGATAGAGCGCTTGACGAGTGTAGCTCCAGACAGTCCAAAGAAACCAACGAGAAAAGGTTCACTGTTGAAAGCCCTGAGCGGCATCAATCTCCACACCTTGAAGGCGCATTTATTCTGACCACTTCATGACATGTACACGCCCCTTTTTGTAAATATATCTTCCTTATGTAGCTAATACCATTCTAGTGTTGTGAAGCTTAACAGACATTTGAACGACAGACATGAGCAGACATGGAGTCACCATGCGCATGAAGTTAACGCCGACTCTGTGCCGTCGGTGTAGTGAGAACTCCGATTGTCTACTTCGGTTTCCATTCATTCAATCAATACATAACCGCTTGAATTGCCCTTTCAATTTGCAATGCCCCACGACCGTCCGACAGCTTCGAAAAAGTAAAGTTTGTCAGGCAGGCTGGAATAGACATAAGGCCGCATGAGCATGTGCACGGTGAAAATTTGAACAGACACATAGAGTTGGACGATGTATACGTATTTACCATCTTCACATCTTCGTCGATATCGAGATGTAGAGTAAAAGATTGCGAGGGGGGAATTTTTATTTTCTTGCACAAACGCAGCGCCTAATCATTACACGAATGTTAACGTTCATCCGGAGGACTTGATGATATTATCAATGTTTTCCTCGCATTTTGGAGGAAGTTTAGAAAGCAACATGTACAGCTTGGTCCGCATGGTTCAGCGCTATTTTAAGGTCTCGTTTTGTTCATCACCCGACCGGACCCAGCCGACGTTGCGTTGTAATTAAAAATAAGAGCACACCTTATGAACCAAATCAGCAACTCATCCGTCCTGTCAGTGTCACCTGTGTAACGTGAGCTGATGGGGCCGTGTTTCCCAGGCCTGACAGCCACATCGTGACGAAGGAGCTTATGCTAATCCCTACAGATACATATTCTTGGAGATGATGCTTCTCACTGGCCCGTACCCAACATCTGCTATACTTTTCCCCAGGCATCGACGAAATCGCGATCGAAGTGGGCGCCATGGGCGCTTTTGATGATACCCTTGGAGCTGCTTTCTTAGGTGGATTGGCTGCTGCTGTGTATGCTCTGTCCTTGCTGCGGTCGCCTAGTTCGTGTAGCTGACGCGGTCATGAACGCCTAGCTTCTATGGACTTACAAGTGTCCAGACGTTCATTTACTTCCAAAATTGTGGTGGAGACAAGCGTTCATTCAGGGCTTGGGTACGAGCTCGAAAGCTTTCGACTTGCATGCGTGATCCTCCTAACCACTGCGCCGCAGATATTCCTGCTATGGTATTTGGAGGTTAAATTATTGTACGAGCAGAGGGGATCTGATGATGCGATGGACTAGGATCGTCGACTCTGCACATCTAGCGCTCACGGCGCATGGCCTGTACTTTTATCTTGTGACGAATTTTGGGAAGCTGGAAGCGTTGCTCTCTCCTACATGGTGTGTTTCACTAATGCTTAGAACTTCTGCATAAACCATGGCTCTGAGATCATAAACTCCTTATTCGCAACTCGCTATTTAGGTCCATCCTGGTGAGTCGTCCCCACTCCGTCGTTGGCTTTTTCAACTAATGCTGGCTTTTTCTTCCCAGGTCGGAATATATCTCACGGTGAGCTGGCACTAAGATCCTGCTATTAGAGATCAGCTTACATTATCTGTCAACTAGAATATCAGCGATATTATTGTGCGATGGTGCGTTTGGATCGTTGGTAGCTGCCACCAAAAATTTTCTCTTACCTTTTCGACCCAGCTTTTTTGCGAGACGTATCTTCGCTTGTGAGTCCAGCCTCTTGATGTTTGATGTTTAAACGAGAGCTCATCCGAAGATTGACGTCTAGTGTGTGGTCATCAACAACCATTTCTTCGCTTGTTCCTTCCAATAGTGGTGGTGAGTACCACTCCCTAATATACAGCTTTCTCCCTAACAAACTGTACAGCTCGTATTAGCCTTAGTGGTATTCAGTAAGTTCAATTCAAAGAACCATCACCGAAACAAAGGTCATTTGACCACAAACTCTATTGTACAGTCTGTGGATGTTGTAAGCCTGCACGAGCCTTTTCGAACTATAATTCTCCACTGATTATCCGCCTGATTCGCATCTAGCCTTTGGGTCAAAAGCGTCCGTATCCTTCTTGCATGGGCATGTCAAGCTCTTACTGATCCTTGGCTTAGGTTTGTATTGCAGACGTTCGAGCGTGTGAACCAGCCGTCAGTACAAGTGCGTGTTCCAGTCCACAACTTCCTCCACTCAATCAAGTTCCTGAGATGCTGAACATACTGCGTAGATATTCCTCTACGTGAGCTTCGCAGCCGGCGTCGCTGCGGACTCTATCGTCGCTATATCCCTATGCGTGCTGCTATATCAAAGCCGGACTGGCTTGAAGCGGTGCGTCAATCGCTCCGAGGACGTATTTTTAACCTGCATGAGAGCGTTGATGTTGGGTATACCTAATTTCCAGAACTGATTCGCTATTGACTATTTTAATGATTTTCACTATTAATACGGGTATGCTTTGAGCTTCTTGATGGTGTCGGTTAAGTGCTGATTAGTTTTTTTTGGTAGGCTTGCTCACAAGGTAAATGATCATTGCGTTTAAAAATTTCTGGTTCGGATATTGACGAGGGATGGTAATAGTATCTGCGCTCTTGCTTGTCTAATAACTGTAAGTCTCCTTATTGTTTTGTTGTGCAAGTTCCTGACGGTGTCAATATATTCAGTATGCTATATGGCCCTTCAAATTCATCTTCATAGGTATCTACTTTGCTCTAAGCAAACGTACGCCCTCTCCTTATAGCATCCCGCAACACGATTCAACCGCTCATTCGCACTCCTCCACTAGTATATGTGAACTCCCTCCTCGCTTCGCTCAACGCACGGAACTCCCTGCGTGCGCGCAACGAGCAGTCCACCAGCATCAGTGTGCGCAGCACGCGCTTCGAGGCTGCTGGGCCGACCTCGCTCGTCCTGCCCATGCAGCGCACGACTACGAGCGCAGCGACGTCGGGCAGCGCGATGACCACGGGGAGCGTCAAGGAGACTATTGTAATTGAAAATGGCCAGGTGTGATTCTTGTGTTCGTGTATGAGCGACGCCTGTCATAATGTTTTCGAGTGCTACGTAGTTATTTATATATTTGATTAATTCTAATTGTATGGATGCATTAACAGTCGGATTAGTGGATATCATAATTCGATGAAGCTTGGATCGTAGTAGATGCTCATTGGATCCGTCGACACAAATGGTACTTCAGAACTGCGTAGGCGGCGAGGAATTAGCACATAGTTCAGTATTGATACTCACACAAGCTGTCCCGAGTGCGCAAGCGCTCAGGCCCAGGTCCCGATGCGTGTAGACCGAAGTTGATAATTGACATTGACGTCGCCAAAAATCTCGTTAGTGAGTATGCGCGGCTGAGTAGTAACCGAGCAGGGCCGACCTGCAGACACTTGTGGAAGCGTTACTTGTTGAATCAGGAATGGTAGCGGGCGTTGCGGAGTGGTAGACCAAGATTAGATGAAATTTACGGGCAGGCGAATTAAAGTGGAGCGGTGCTGTTGGCGCAACAGCGGTCAGGCCCGTGCCGCAGATGCGCAGTGAAAGCTAGCACGAGGTGCGCAAAATTCAACACGTTCTAGATATAGGCACAAGGAAGACACTTCAAGAATTAACCAAGATAGTTACTCAAATTAGCTACTTATTGTCCGCGTATAGTCTATTAGGTAGTAGAGTCCTAAGTGTCAATCATTGCCATCGACTCTACTTCAATGGCGATGCAAAAAAAGAGTGTTGTCGTTCGTAGCGTTCACCAAAATCGCCTCATCAATGTCGTCCCGTTTACAGAATCAGAGCGCCAAACGCAGCGCCGGCGAGCACAACAATCGCCGCAGCGGGGACACGAACACCACCCGCGCTGCTGTTCGCGGCACCAGTTCCAGTTGCATTTGCGGCGCCGCTCTTGCTCGTCTGCGAACCGGTGACGGCGGCACCGTTGGTTCCAGTGGAGGTGGGCGCAGCAGTCGAAGCAGCGGCAAGGAAGAGGTCAGTGGATTGGTAGGTCTTGCAGTTGGAAGATGCGGGAATGCGGGGAGTATAAGGAGGGGGAGTGTTCAAGGGATCGGGCATCTGCCATGTCGAGGCTGAAAAAAGGGAATCGTATCAGTCATGAACAAAAAGTAATATAAATGAGAGCAACACGTACTTTGTCCGTCGGTGGTATAAATACCAACCACATCCTGCACCTCACCCTCACAGCTCGTGAATTCGCCATCCTTGACAGAGCTGGGCATGTTGTAAGAGCAGCCGAGCAGATCATATCGGTTCTCGCAGTAATCGGGGCTCTCGACCGAGTTGTAGCATGCCTTGAAGCAGAATTGGTTACCGCCAACAAAAGTGTTCCAGTTGTACACCTGGGTGAGTGTCTTTCCGTCCGAGTCGGTAGTGCCGTTGGAGAAGACGACGCCACCGAGAGGGTTGCCTTGCAGATCAGCACCGTGGGGGTCGAGTTCACCTCCTGAATCTTCGTTGCCGAGACCAATCCCCGAGTTCTTGATGAAGCCAGTGGCTTGGATGTAACCAGAAGTTCTCATCCACTGTTAGAAAGAGGTCAGCCATCGTAATACGGGAGGAGTGCATAGACATTGAAAGAAGGGAAATACAACGACAGAAGGGGGAATAAAATATCTGTGCTGTGAACATGGTCCGGAGGAATATATAGAACATGTAGACGGAGGAAAGCAAAAAAGTTGTACGCAAAGAACAAAAGCGAAATGACGATGATTATAATAACAGTAAAGGGGAGACGGAAATAAACGGAGTACTTACTTGAAGACCAGTGATGGCGCCAGGAGGAATCAGACGAGTACCGTGGTAAGGTTTCGTGCAGTAGGCAACGACCTTGGCCTCAACATCACCGATGCTACCGTTCGCGTCGGGGGAGCCCCAGAGACAGAAGTCATCCTATGAATGATACCCGTTAGCATATGTTCTATCCACCCACCTTGCCTCCCAGATCCCTTGGGGCGCCTTTTACCGCCCCAACGAATATGCCCCCAGCAAAAATTATCTGAGGCAGAACAAATGACACGTCACATACCGGACTGTTGAACACCAATGTCTGGCAGTTAGAACCATCTCCAAGGGTCGTCGAATTGCACATATTAAACCCAAATTGCGGTCCACGGAGCACCTGGAAGGGGTACACCTGGTACGGCAGCTCGGTGTAGGCATAATGCAGCGTCGACAAGATGGGGGTGCCGGGTGCGCCAGCGACTTCCCCCCTGCGCTCAGGGGTGGTAGGTGTCGGGGCAGCCGTAATCTGCGGGACGGCGGGGACACCTGGGACATCCACAGCACGGGCGATATCAAAAGAGTGGACGGCCACGGCGGCCAGAGTGGCGAGGAGAACTTTCGGTGAAGGCATGGTGGAGGAAAGAAAGAAAGAAAGATGTGGCAACGCTAGAATCGTGCGTCGAGCTTTTAAATTTGCTGCCTATTACGCGTGAGCTATTTATAGACTGATCTCCGTGCGCTTCTCGTCGCGTCCTGTTACTTCCGACCCTGTTTCTGAGTTGTCTCTAAGGCTCATGCGGCAGTCATGCTGCATACTGTGACTTGCAAGGCATTCGAAATATCCTCAGATGCAAACGCTAAGTACGAGGGCAAGTAGCACGGTGTACGCACTGCCCTTCCAAATGCGCACAGACCATGCATTGTTCAAGACAGGGGTTTCTCGAATTTCGATGTCAGTCTTCTCGTGATGGCGACTGGGGCCTTGGAGCTGATATATCCTGCCGAAAGCAATATACGTGAAGAACATACATAGGAAGACCCCCTCTAAAGTTTTATCACTTGTGTTGTTATTAAACGAATTGCGGACCCGACGTGCTTCGATGCATGGACGGAGATGCAGGGACGCAAGACACTTGCAGGCGCTTATATGATTACAATCTAGAAGATGTAGTACAGGAAGAAAACGGGTGGTATGTCCACTGTGCGAAGTGGGTGAAAGCAATACAACAAAGTTCTCTGTACATACACGAAAATGAAGCTGCATCAAAAAAATACAGAGATAGAAAGACAGTCAACCGTTCATGTAGTATCGACGAAATGACAGTTCGCAATGAAACGATGAACGATGATAGCAAAGGGTCAGTTCTGCGCAAACGGAAGTTCATCACAGCATAATCGCCAAATCCACAACTCCCGCCAAAACTAGCGCGGCCGCGTGGACGCCCCGAGCAAGCGCGCCGCTCGTCGTCGTAGGTGATGGACTACCGGAGCCCGTTCCGCTTCTGGTACCAGATCCAGCACTCGTACCTCCAGCAGTGGTCGTCGTGGCCGAAGTGGAGGAGGTGGAAGCCACGAGGAAGAGATCACTCGACTGGAAGGTCGTGCAACTCGAGGATGCGGGCACGCGTGGCTGGTACGGAGGCGGAGTCACTAACGGGTCAGGCATTGACCATGTTGTAACTGTGGAAGAAAACAAAAATACCAGCAATATGAATATATATCCGCACACCACATAAATCGGGATTTGAGCGTACCTTGTCCATTAGTCGTATACACTCCAACCACATCCTGAAGCTCCCCTTCACAGCTCGTGAACTCCCCGTCTTGCACCGCGCTGGGCATATTATAATTACACCCGATAAGATCATACCTATTCTCACAATAATCCGGACTCGTAATTGAATTAAAGCAAGCTTTGAAGCAGAACTGGCTGCTCCCAACAAAGTTATTCCAATTGAACACCTGCGTGAGCGTGTGTCCATCCGAGTCCGCCGTGCCATTCGAAAACACGACTCCACCGAGTGGGTTGCCTTGCAGGTCAGCGCCATGTGGGTCCAGCTCACCGCCCGCGTCGTTCGTGTCAAGGGAGAGCGCGGTGTTGTTGATGAAGCCTGTCACCTGGATGTAGGCAGACGTTTTCATCCACTAGAGATTAGAATCATAGTTTGATATCAAAGATTGGTAGCGGAAGGCGTGAAATGAATACCTGCAGGCCAGTGATTGCGCCCGGAGGAATAACGCGACTACCATGCGTTGGTTTCGTACAGTACGAAACGACCTTGGCCTCGACGTTTCCGATGCTCTCATCTGGATCGGGAGAGCCCCAGAGGCAGAAATCATCCTGATAAACACAAACTCGTCAGTTTACACGTTAAGGCCGTCAGCCTCCCTGGCCCTTCTCAACTCCCAATGCCTTCTATCTGAAATAGGCCTAAGAAAAATATCAACATACCGGCCCATTAAATATCAACGTCTGACAATTCGATCCCGTCCCCAGCGTCGTCGAATTGCACTGATTGAACCCGAACTGCGGCCCTCTCAGCACTTGGAAGGGATACACCTGGAACGGGAGGTCCGTGAATGCAAAGTGCAACGTAGACAGGATGGGGGTCCCCGGTGCGCCTGCCTGCTGTCTGCGGTCCAGCACCGTCGGCGTGGGCGGTGGCGTGATCTTGGGCTCCTCTGCATCGGTCGCCTGCGTCGCCCAAGTGAGCGTCAACGACGACAGAAAGGTGCTGAGAAGCAGCAGGGAGGACTGGAGTGGCGGGGCTCTGCTGAACATGCTCTACGGTGCTGTCAGTGGAGTGAAAAAAGAAAGGAAGGAAGGAAGGGATGCGCTGGGGCGTGTATGGTTTAAGTGAGTTTATGGATAGATAGGCTATGTTTAGTACATGCTACCTGTTTCGCCGTGCGGCCGGAGACGCTAATCTGGTCTGGGAAGGTAGAAGAGCACAAATTTCAGAGTCGCGATATGATAAGTATAGACAACAGTTGGACTTGCTCTAGTTCAGACGTTTTGAAGGTTCGGAGGAGGCATTGAATATTTCTAAAAATAGAACGCATGTTTTCGACTTCGAAGGTGAGCACATGTGTAGAATGAAAAATTTGAGTATGAGAACATGGAGAGAAAAAAATTGCATTACTCATCTTTATAGCCTACCATGGCCTAACCAGGAAGGTATATTACCGCATATGACTGTATGATGTATCTACATGTCATTTAATGCGGTACGGTGCCACCCAACTAAGCCGGTGGACTAATTAGCCTCGTGTACGGTAGGCGGGAGCGAACGGTAGGAGGCCCGAGGGATCGAATCGGTTCGATTTTCACATTTCGTTTGTCGTGTGAATTCTTGCGACGGCCCGGCAATTTATTGGAATCATCGTCAGATACGCCTCAAAGATGAGTGCGCGAAACGCGCATGACACCTTCCATTGCTTGAAAGTATGCAAAGATATGTACATGTATAACATGGTCTCGTTCCCATCCGTATTCGGCATTTCGAAAATGATCTGAGCTTTGATGGTAAATTTGATGGCTCAGGACATGCCCCATCATTTTTTCAACTTTCTCAAATTCTCACGAGTATCACCCGATTAGGACACCACGTCTGGATCCGAGACTAGTATAACAGTACCCATGGAACATCGAAAAATTGTTCGAAATGTGCTAGGGTGCTATGTAAGCCAGAAAATAGATTGGAAATGTAAACCTTTTATCTTAGACACAACCATGAAAGTAATACTTAGCCTACTTGAACTAAAAATAATGGTCATGGCGAGGTGGTTGTGATCCAAATGTTGTCCAAATGGTGTGTTCAATGCCGGTCGGTTACGCTTCTCGCAGTTCGATTCTCGCTGCGTCTCTACCCCTTGTACTCGCCTTCTTTGCTCGCCGTGTGAGCGTTAATCTTTTTCTAATCCATTTTTGACGTTCATTTCCTAAGAGTTAAGTCACGTTATGCAAGCAAAAAGAGCAAAAATTTTGATTTACTAATGGCTGAGCGCTGAGCGCTGAGCATGGAGTCCTAAGTTCCCACGCTATGATCGTTTTTGCCGCCGCCGTGAAATGGGCGCTTATCAACAGTTCAATCTCCGCCCCTATCCATGTTAGCTCGTTCATTCATGTCGTAGGAACTCCCACAAGAACTAAATTTTGATGAAAATACTTAGATTTTATTTAAACATATCCAGCATGCCAATTTCACGAAACAATTTGTTGCGCGACAGTATTACTCAATGTTATGAGCAAAATGGAGGGCCTCTGCTTCAAACTTCGAACTCCGCTCATGCTCAAGCGCGCAGACCTCAATCATGCCATTGCGCCTTCCACATATGTGACTGAATCAGGTAGATTGTACTAGATCCACAAGACTAGCACATTTTTAACAATTTTTCGATGTTCCATGGGTACTGTTATACATGTCTTTGCATAATTTCACGCAATGGAAGATGTCCTGCTCGTTTCGCGCACTCATCTTTGAGGCGCATCTAACAGTGATTCCAACAAATTGCTGGGCCGTCGCAAGAATTCACACGTACGACAAACGAAATGTGAAAATCGAACCCGCCGCCTGCCGTACTCGTCACCAGGCCTCTAAAAGAGGAAGTTCAAGTCGACCTCAGGAGGAATCCTCGATAGAGGGCCTGGTCCATAAACATGCATTCTAGCCATGTTCCGTGGGTATCTGAGCTTTTCCACATCTTTCTTAAGTATGTAAATTCTTAAATTCTTTTCGAAGCAAACTATAGACAGGTTATTGAACAGAAAACCGCAAAATGGGCTGCCTTTCATTTGCTTGCTTATCCGATACCGTTTGAAGGACCCACGGATAATTCCGGTACCATCAGCATGTGATCCGATCTATTTTTGACTCGTTGAACTCAAGAGTCACAACGCCATCAACTTCCCAAGTTGATGAGTATTGTCAGGAACTAAATGTGAGTAGAAGCTCCTTATGACAAATTCATTACTTATCCATGTCCAGTGTCCACATTGTCTTCACTCTCCAGTATGCATAGCCTTATCGTGATCGATAAGCCTTCATGTAGAGGTTGTTGGAATTCAACAGTAGAAAAGTGTTTCAACTTCTCAACTCTTCTGGTTAGTACCTCTTCCAATATATTAAAGAGCCTTCATTTTCATTCGAAATCTTTACTCATCCAACGATTTGCCCATCTTCAAAGTAGAAGTCGCATTTCCCTTGGATTTGCCGCCGAGACAATCTTCTTATCGCCATGTGAATAATGGAGATAGTTCCTGAAGCATTCCAAGATGATTGCCGCATTCATTTCCTAACCAACCCCACAATACTAATGGGAAAATCCCTCCACTACATAAACGCAGAGTTGGGATCCCATTCGGGCGCTCACCCCCCTCCTATTTCCGTGTCACTATATCGCACCCTTCTCCGCGGTCCTTCGTGTGTCCAGGAAGGTCCGTCATGAGCTTTATCACCAAAGTCAACGATAAAGTGCGTCTCTACTCCTCACGAGATATACGAGCGATCCGTTGAACTTTCAATCAGGTAGCGAAAACAGCTTTCGGAAAATGGTTCAAACTAGAAGGATCAGGTGCAAAGAGGGAGCGAGAAGGAGCAAGGTTTCTGGTGAGTCTGTTCTACATGCAGAATCTGAATGGCTCTTTAATTCTTTACGTGGCATGCGATAGACTGAAATCCGTGCTGGGCTGACGACATGGGTATGTCAACCCACTATCACGACTTAAAATTGCTTATCTCTGACAACGCGGGTGACCAGGCTGCTATGGCATATATCGTGTGTTCATCCACGTTCCTCTGAATGACGCCGACATCTCAATAATTTCTAGATCTCGGTCAACGCATCCATCCTGTCCGACTCCGGAGGAACCTGTGTTTGCCCGACGGCCGACCTATGCGTTGCCGACGAGGTTTATCAACTCTGTGTCAGTGAGGTTCGCCAGGATCTCATCACGTCGACAGCAGCCATCTCTGCTCTCTCGTCCTTCCTCATGGGCCTCTTCGCCAACATTCCTGTAGGGTTGGCACCAGGATTGGGTCTTAATGCCTACGTGAGTGCTCGACTCGTCTCATCTCCTTGATACATGTCATTGACAAAGGTCGTATTCCCGACAGTTCACCTATTCGGTTGTCGGATTTCACGGAAGTGGCATCATTAGTTACCGTGAGGCCCTGGCTGCGGTATTTTTGGAAGGGTGAGTTCGGATATGGTTGGCACGCCGTCCTTGTGGTGACTGACAGCTGTTATGATTCTGACTTTCTCAGTTGGATATTCTTGGCCTTATCTATTTTGGGTCTACGGCAATGGCTCGTGCGCATCATGCCACAATCGCTCGTCCTTGCTGTTGGCGCTGGTATCGGTCTCTTCATTGCGTGAGTCTTATATCCTTTTCATTCTTAACGCTCCGCCTTCTGACGTCGTCTCGTAGTTTTATCGGTCTCTGTAAGTTACTCCGCACTCCGCACTCCATATTGAGCTGACTCTGGGACACTAGCTACGAGTGGACTAGGCATTATCGGCGGGGACACGGTCAATCTTGTGGGACTTGGAGGGTGCAAGCCCGAAAGTGCGTCTATCATTGTGCTGTATTTTCTTTGTTCAAACCTCCTGACATGTTATCTTAGATTATATGGATGGCCTTTCCGGATACTGTGCTCGTGGGGTGCTGCGGAGTCCAACCATGTGGCTGGGTATCTTCACCGGCGGGTGAGCTTGTTCCCTATCTATCAGCATTCGGTCAATCTCAGCCCTTCTCCCCAGTTTCTTCACCGTTATCTTGTTGATGTACCGCGTCCGTGGTGCGATCCTCATTGGTATCCTGCTCACCTCGATTATATCCTGGCCGCGTCCAACCCCTGTCACCTACTTTCCGCACACCGCGGAAGGTGATGCGCTATTCGACTACTTCAAGAAGGTCGTTACATTCCACAAACTGAAGAAAATTGGAAATGCTATAGATGTAAGTCGGGTTTCTCTATTTTATCCGAGCCATATTCTAACGAGGATTTTTGAAAAAAGTACCATTACTCGTACGCAAACCTTCCGAACCTCAGTTTTATTCAATTGCTAGATATTAACATCTCCCTTCAGAAACGGTAGAGTTTGGTATGCCTTGATCACTTTCCTCTATGTCGATATTTTGGGTACGTCCCTATTCTATTGTATTCCTTTTGAATAATTTCATTAACGAGACTACTCTAGACACCACTGGGTAAGTCCTGTCGACCATCTTGGAAGAAGGAAGTGCTAAACCTTTCCTTCAGTACTTTATATTCCATGGCCAAATTTGCTGGACTCCGGGACCCCGTTACTCTCGACTTCGAAGGTTCCAGTATTGCTTATTGTATAGATGCCTTCTCTATCAGCATGGGTGCGCTCATGGGTGTGAGTCCCGTCACTGCCTACATAGAGAGCGCAACAGGCATCAGTGGTGCGTGTCCTTTGAACCAGCTTCTTCTCTTCACTGGTTTAAGAGGTTAATGTCATGATAGAGGGCGGCAAAACGGGCATTACTGGCATGATGATCGGCGTCATGTTCTTCATATCCGTCTTTTTTGCCCCTATCTTCGCCTCGATCCCCTCATGGGCCACCGGTGGTGCTCTAGTTATCGTTGGATCCATGATGATTCACAAGTAAGCATACCATGTCCCTTCATGACCTGTGTACGTTCGCTAACCTAAACCAGTGTCGTGGAAATCAACTGGTCCTACGTCGGCGACGGTGTACCCGCTTTCTTAACTCTACTCATCATTCCACTCACCTATAAGTACGTCTTCAACATTTTATTTCTGTTTTATGACTCGCCACTTATGCAACTGCGGCGCCTTTATCAGCATCGCATATGGCGTTATCGCCGGTATCCTCTCCTACATGCTTTTGAACGGTATCCCATTAGTTCTCAGGAAGATCTCTGGTGGAAGGATCATCCCTCCGGAATACGACGACGCCGAACCATGGGTTATTCCTCCAGGTGGAGTCATCCCCCCTTGGGTGTACGTCTCTCTACCATTCACATTCTCTCACTCCCCGTCTATTGTGACTCTATTGCTTACTACGCGTACTCGCATTGCAGGTCAAAAGCCATCAAGTTGAAGAACAAGTATACAACCGGCGGCTCTCGCGAGATGGAAGAGGTCCCCGCCAAAGATGATACCGGTTCAGGCAGCAGTTTGAACGAGAAGGAATCTTCAGTCCCTGCTCCCGCTCTTACCGCATCCCCGTTGTAATGTCTCCACGTACTAGTAACCCTAATTCTACAGACCATAACGTTAATGGCCTCTCTAATGTTTAACCTCTTGCTATACCCCCACCTCATCGTCTGAGTCTGTATTGTGTATCCCGTTTCGTACTTGGTCATGTCGGTGCAAAATTATCATCCTACTCATGTTGTTCGTACGAAATACATAGTTCATTTTTATAGTGGAAACGATCAATCCAAGCTGTAAAAGGTGCGAAGGAGTAATAGATAGTTGACCAACGCTAAGGTAGCGAATAATACCAGTTGCAAAGACTAGTTCCAGTGGAAGCCTATTACGGGATGGAAAATGAACCAATTTCACCAGAAATTGTACTTTCGTCAACGAACCTTCGTTAACGAACTTTCCTGAACAAAAGGTGGGGAAACTCTTAGATCAAATATTGAATATTGATGATGGAAGGTACGCAAGGCTCCTCCGAGCTTCGGCGCCTCAGCGCCTACCTTACGCGGTGGACATAGACGAAGAAATTCTCTGAAACGTCGCCAGAGGGTTCAACGACTTTCTACTCCCCTCTAACGTGGATTGGCGTACCGTATAACGAATGCAGAGTTCTGAACGGGTGAAGCTATTATGCAACATAAATTTCTTTTTGCAGAATTTTGTGTAGCGCATCTGTCTGCCGCGGAATAGGCTTTTCTGAAGCGCATCAGAACCAAAACATCGCTCATCAAGCAATCTCACTCTCACAGCATCTAAAGAGAAACTAATGTCAATGTCCATTGTCATCACGACATAAGGGGTACGACTAGGGGAAGAAAATAGGTATAGGACAGATATAAGTGTATATTTGCGCCATAATGCAGGCAGGCAGGTCGGGTGTGTGCTCTGGGTTCCATAGCAGTGTGGTGGTGGCAATCAACAACAGCACGCTACAGCCAAAACAATACAAGAAAGCAGAGATGTCAACAAAAGCAGGGCAACTAAGGGTCGAAAAACCTCAAAGTAATATCGTATCACCAATCCGTAAAAATATCCGTCGTTACTTACACTTCACGCTACTTTCACGCTACTCCGCCAGACCCGGGGCAGATAGGTCAATGAGACGTTTACAGAATCATGGCACCGACGAGGCCAGTGAGCATAAGCGCAATAGCGGAGACCTTGACACTGACAGCGCCGCTCGTCGTGGTGTTCGTCGCGGACGCACCGCTGGAGGTGCCGGTCCCGGAGCCCGTCGTCGCCTTGGGGCCAGTAGTGGTAGCGCCATTGGATCCAGTACCAGTGGTGGGGGTCGAACCAGTAGTATCCGTCGCGGTGGTGGCGGTGGTGTCGGTGGCAGCGAGGAAGAGGTCGCTGGACTGGAAGGTCTTGCAGTTAGACGATGAGGGGACTCGTGGCTGGTAAGGAGGAGGGGTATTGAGGGGGTCGGGCATTGACCAGGTCAAGGCTAACCAAAAAAAAAAAATCAGTCGTGGAGAACGATCAGAATCTTACGAAAAAACGAACTTTGTCCGCCGGTCGTGTAGACACCGACGACATCCTGGACATCTCCATCGCAGCTGGTGAACTCGCCGTCCTTAGCAGCGGAAGGCATGTTGTACGAGCATCCGATAAGATCGTATCGGTTCTCGCAGTAGTCGGGGCTGGTCACCGAGTTGTAGCAGGCTTTAAAACAGAACTGGTTTCCGCCAACAAAGGTGTTCCAGTTGAAAACCTGGGTCAGAGTGTGACCGTCGGAGTCAGTGGTTCCGTTCGAGAAAACGACACCTCCAAGGGGGTTTCCTTGCAGATCGGCACCATGGGGATCGAGCTCACCACCCTGGTCGGTGGAGTCAAGGCCGATACCTGAGTTCTTGATGAAGCCGGAAACTTGGATGTATCCGGGAGTCTTCATCCACTACACGAAAGGAATAAATAAACTGCGGAATAATGTTGGAGAATGAACAACTTGCCTGGAGACCGGTGATCGAACCCGCAGGAATGACGCGCGTTCCATGGTATGGCTTCGTACAGAATGCTACGACCTTAGCCTCAACGTTTCCGATAAGACCATTGGCGTCTGGCGAGCCCCAGAGGCAGAAATCGTCCTAAAAATCGGGAATATGTTAATTATATTATGCCATCAATAAATTATAAAGCATTAAATGATATCAATGAAATGATGGATCGCCCGAATGACGCCGCTCGCTGTCAGAGTGGCGAGAGACCCGTAAACACATTAGACACCTCGTGGAATTTCAAGAAATAACCTCTGGGTGGAGACTTCGGGTTTTCCTTGCAACTCCTGGACAGAACAATATGGCACAGCCGACGGAAAAAATGAACGTACAGGGCCGTTGAAGATGAGAGTCTGGCAGTTCGAATTGTCGCCTAACGTCGTTGAATTGCACATGTTGAAACCGAACTGGGGACCACGGAGGACCTGGAAAGGGTATACTTGGTAGGGAAGGTCGGTGAAGGCGTAGTGAAGGGTAGACAATATGGGCGTTCCCGATCCACCAGCGACCTGCCTGCGTTCTGGGGTGGTTGGCGTGGGTGCGGGGGTGATCTGAGGATCCTCGGCAGCGCGGACGGTGTCAAAGGAGTGGAATGCCGCAGCTAGGGCGACAAGAAGCACTTTTGTCGAAGGCATGCTGGTAATGAAAGGAGGAAAAAAAAACACAGTGGGATCACCAACGCTGGCAACCCTTCTATTATATATCCAGTTTATTAATAGATAGGTCTCACGCCGAACGTATTTTGTGGCAACGCCTTGTCTCGCTTGTTCCTGCCATCGTTCCTGGGACGCAGGAAAATACAACGAAGGGTTCGATATTTGGGCGAAGAGACGCAGCGGGAGGAGCGACTGTAGTAAGATATAGTGTCTCAGGAGCGGCCGTATCAACGGATGGACCACCTGCAACGACAGCGCCGTATCCTGATTGGATCATATTTGTCGGCCATGTTGCCGCAGAATGCAGTGCGGTGCATCCATCACGTTCTAGACATTTTGAGGACCGCGGGCCCGGGGGCTTCTCGCGTCGTTGAAGCGGGTTAGATCAGTGGCATTCCAAAGGTGATTTTGTTGAAAGATATTGATCAAGGCAGAAGGGAAGAATATGTAAAACGCTACACATTCGCGCTGAAATGTAGCATGTACTTACGGTCAGTGCCTTCAGACCATATTTACGGATACTGCGCATCCGGATCCCGCCATTGACAAGAATGCAACATGCAAACGTCAAATTCTATTTATAGATCACTAATTTTAGACGATTCAGCACGGCCCAGCTTGCGGCCACGCATGATTGCATTTGATATGCTGATCATGAGCAGCTGTTGTATTTATCTACCTGCCGCACTACCACTTGAGAATCAGGTCCTTAGAGGTGAAAAAGAAAAGTTTCTGAATCCACGGAAAAATTTGTCGATCAACATGAACGGGTGCATACTCAATGCATACTACCTAAGTAGGTCAATAAATTATTTCTGTTCTAGTTTGAAGTTATACTGGAAAGTTCAGTTGATATACATACATCTAATATTTGACGACGAATGAAAGAGCATTTATTTGAACATAGTATTGCAGGCTTCCTCCTGCGGCTCTTCATTTCGCTCATCAGCCAACTTGATCACCAGCAAACGAGGTGCCTAAGTATTATCAGGATCGTATTTCTCCGGGCATGCTTTCTATCAGTATCCCGCTGAACTAGCGGCCTTCCAACACCGACATAACATCCAGTCTGTGGCACTGTTCGCCCAAAAATCTATTTAAAGCCCGCGATCGAGGCAAGCAGGCCTCAATTCGTTTGTTTTCCTAATTCCGTCCGCTTTTCATCACCATCATGTACTGCGTTAATCCCGCCCTTCTCGTCGCCCTCGCCGCGGCATTCCATTCATTTTCCTCTCCGTTCACTCTTGCCTTTGATGCTTCGGCGCCTCGGATCACCCCCGCCCCGACGCCTACCACCCCAGAGCGCAGGCAGGTCGCTGGTGCCCCGGGAACACCCATCTTGTCTACCCTTCACTACGCCTTCACCGACCTTCCCTACCAAGTATACCCTTTCCAGGTCCTCCGTGGTCCCCAGTTCGGTTTCAACGAGTGTAATTCGACGACGCTGGGCGACAAGTCGGATTGTCAGACGCTCGTGTTTAATAGTCCTGTAAGCCGCTTTTCTATGAAGGGGTAGGGGAGGCTGACTGGATATTTTTCTGTTCGCTAGGACGATTTCTGTCTTTGGGGCTCACCTGATCCCGAAGGTACTATCGGAGCCGTCGAGGCCAAGGTCGTCGCTTATTGCACAAAACCCTACCACGGCACGCGCCTCATCCCTCCAGGCGCAATAACTGGCCTTCAGGTGCGCATTCTCTTTTCGTCTTGTATTTAACTGACCGTACATTGGCTATATCCATAGTGGATGAAAACCTCCGCCTATATCCAAGTCACCGGCTTCATCCAGAATTCTGCCCTCTCGCTCAACGCCACCGACGGCGGAGGCGAGCTGGATCCACACGGCGCCGACC
Source organism: Pholiota adiposa (assembly GCA_009935795.1). Lineage (NCBI taxonomy): Eukaryota > Fungi > Basidiomycota > Agaricomycetes > Agaricales > Strophariaceae > Pholiota > Pholiota adiposa. The sequence continues at coordinate 41,007 of QEYC01000002.1, forward strand.
TGCAGGGAAATCCCCTCGGTGGGGTCGTCTTCTCCAATGGGACTACTGATTCCGATGGCCACACCCTCCAGCAGGTGTTCAACTGGAATTCCTTCGTCGGGTCCGACCAGTTCTGCTTCAAGGCGTGCTATAATTCCGTGACCAGCCCGGATTACTGCGAAAATCGCTATGATTTGATTGGATGCACATATAATATGCCAAGCGCAGCAAAGGATGGGGAGTTCACTAGCTGTGAGGGCGAGCTGCAGGATGTTGCAGGCGTCTATACCACGAACGCACAGAGTACGCTTATATTTTGATTTCTGAACACGGCGTTGCTAATGTATATCGCCTTTCTTAGCGCTCACCTGGTCGATGCCCGATCCTTTGAACACACCCATACCTTACACACCTCGCATCCCCGCTTCCTCGAATTGTAAGACCTTCCAATCCACCGACCTCCTCCTCGCCGCGTCGACCACTTCGACTACCTCTGCCACATCAACCGGCACAACCGGCACCAGCTCACAGGACGGAAGCACCTCCGCTACAAATCAGAACAATGCGTCGCCTACAGGAAAGACGAGTGGCGCACTTAATGCGAGAGTGCATGCTGCTTTGTTGGTGTTGGCCGGCTTTGCGAGTGTAGTTATGCTGTGAATCTGTGATGTGATACTTCTCTGGGTTCAGACATTCTATTATTATGGTGGTTCTGTTTACGGGCTCGAGGCTATATTTTTCTAAACTCTGTTGTAGATGGACTTTAGTTTGGGTCTTTGGATGGGCCTCAGCGTACAAACTGTATCTTCCTATAATGGCATATTGTTTGTGCACCAACACACCTCTCTGAGTGCGCTCCAGCCACTTTTCTCTACTCCTTAAATGCAGCCATGTATATCTGACCCTCCTCTAACTCATACATCCCATAGGTGATATTTCATCACATTTGAGGTCCACAGGACAGCCCCCGAAGTCAGATGTGGTAATATACCTTCCTTGTTGGGTAGGTCATGGCAAACTACGAAAAAAGAAAGAGCAATTCAATTTTGTTCCTTGATATCCTTTCACTCCAGTTCCCTTCCTTCCTTTCTTTTTTTACTTCACTGCCAGCACAAGCATGTTCGCCAAGGCTCAGCCGCTGTTGTCCTCCTTGTTGCTTCTCACCACCTTTCTGTCGTCGTTGAAGCTCACAGGGCGACGCACCCGGAAGATGCAGAGGAGACCAACGATATAGCGGCGTCGCAAGTGACCTCGCAACCGTATCCCATCCCTAGTAAATATTTCACTTTAAATTGTCGAATAGTACGAAAGTTCATGAGCAAATTTGGGACGTATATTGGCAAGATCAGAAGAATATTAGATATACAGGCCGAATTGCATCGTTGCCGTATACAACAGTCTCATTCAATAGTCCATCGACGCCGTGATCGAATACGACCTGGATTCTAAATCGGTCCCACGGTACGTTTATTATCATGAACCATGTTGACAGCGCTGAACTTAAGTACTTTCCGAGTTATGAAATGATTCTAGCATGATTCTGACTACAACCCGTATTCCCTCTAGCGGTGTCGTTGGGATAAATATGATGCTAAATCATTGCAACGATGCGGCAAAGAGCATGGGCGTTTAAAGTTGGGCTATTAATAGCATTCGGCGTCTCACTAACTACATCGTTCCCGAGGGTAGCGTTATTCAGGTCACTTGATTTGAGCATAAACACTGTTGTTCAATTCCTTTTAATATCTGGCTACATTGAACGAGCACTGAAAACTGTTGCTGGCACAAGGTCTTGGGGCGATACCCTTCCCCAGCACAGCACTTGCTCTTCCCAATATAATCCGAAACTATATATTGCTCTCGCCTCATACCAACAATATTCCGTATTTGTGAACAAACGAAGAGCTTTTCTGGCTCTAGAGGCGGCACCAGAATACTTCCAAGCTTCCATAAACTTCCGCTCTACTGCTGTACCTTGTGAGTTAAATGATTTCAACTGAATCGTTACAAACCTAACGCCCCATCACGCTCCCGCCCCTCAGATCACGGAGAAAAACCGAGGCCCAAACCTAAGTATGTTATATATGACGTGGCCCGGGGGAGCTTCTAGAATGAAATAAGGCAACCATTGGAATGCTATCTTCCCACAGGGTCTTTTCACACTAGATAGCTTCGCTTGAATTTTGATCGACTCTTGCACAACAAGCAAGTTATTCTGGCGCTATTCTCACACGAGCTACTACATTTACTCACTCCTGGCAAATTCGGTTTACGATGACAGTACTTAAAGGACAAACACTGGTATTAGATTGGTACGTAACGGATGGAGATGAAGGCGAACGTTGCAAATTTCACTGCTAAGAGGCCCTTCCTTGCATAATTTCTCCGTACACTCGATGCTGCATGTAACGAATTTCGGATTCGAGATCGATGTTGTAGGGCAAAACTACATCATTTCGGCTGGGATCAAAGTCACGAATACCAAAGTAAACTGAATTAGATGCTCACAATACACAACGTAGGGTCAGAGCGGGGGTCTCATGCTCAGTGTTTCGATAATCTCATAGGAGGCCTCATCGTCATCGACAAATCTTATTCAGCACCACAGCTCGAGCGTTACTTTTACTGGACGAGTTCGGAAGAGGTGTTGACATTTTCCGATGTGACTTGGTGTGGAGAAGGTCCAGCTAGTTCAGATGCAGTCCCATGGGATGCTGTTGAGTTAAAGTTTGTAGGGCATGTTGCTAGCGTTGAAAGCCACGTTGCGCTATGTCATGCTGATAATCAATTCTGGTCAGTGCAAACAGTCGTTGAGGGGAGTCAAAATCGATGACAATTGAATGTGCCGAGTACTTACACTATTTATCAAGGACGGTATGATTATATGACACGATGCACGTCGTTCATGGCTTCAGGCGAGTGGGAAAATTCTCAGTGAGAAAATGCCGTGGGCGTCTAACGAATTGCTATGGCAAAGTAGTCAAATATAGCGGACTAGAAAAGGTACATTCATAGCTGTTTTCAGATCTTGTGGAGAGAACAGCATTTCGTCCGTTCACATCTAAAATCAAGCGTGTTCCGACAATAAGTTAAAGGAGTAGGAATCGAACACCACTCTCGCAGGTCATGATTATTCTCCCGCCTGACTCGTTGCTAGATAAATCATTTTTTACAGCAGATCTCACTCTTATAATGTCCGTTGACATTTCTTTAACTATTAAATCCACAACTGCCATACTGTTCTGCATATCCGGGGAAATATGATCAGGTACGCGTCAGCAAAAGACATGTCACGGCTGGGACGGCAATTTTCGATTTGTATCGTCGCCCACCAGCTGGAGGCAAGTAATTTCAGTCATGTGAAGCAGAACGTCCCTGAACGTTTGAACGTTGACCTTGAACGTACGCATGTCAGCTAACTTTCATGATGCGAAAGTGTAGAGCTACGTCAATTGACTTACAGCACTTTCAGAGTATAATGAGAATGTGGGAATTTTTTTTGCGACCGTGACGTACGTCATTTTCGCGGGGAATCCCGTTTGGGATATCGTCCCCGATGGTTGTTCTGGTTCCACCACTGCGTGGACATACCTTCAGCACTCTTTAATAAATAAAATAAGGCGCTACATGCAAGAAGATTATTTTACAGATAAAAAATTATGGGTTCAAGCGCGAAAACTATGTGTCCTAAAACGCAAATGACGTACGTCACGGTCACCCGAAATTTCTCACATTCTCATTATACTCTGAAAGCGCTGTAATGAAGAGCTAGAATTGGTTTCATTCATCACCGTACTTGTATCTCTCTTGGTCATTAAGATCCTGTTTGGTTCTCGAGTGCTGGGTAATAATTTTCGCAGCTTGGTCACCGGCGAGGCTGTGTGGCTCGTAATTCCCACGAACTTGATCCGGTCGGGGGCTTAGACCATCCGTTAGCTTGCCCGTGGTGCTTTCCCATTTATTGCTTGCTTGTAACGGCCTCCTACGTTCTGTGACGCAATGCTTATAGCTGGACATATAAGGCAAGCAAATGCTTCATTTTATCAGCCAGTGGCCACCTGAAGCAATATTGCTTGATGTCGGTGGCTAGATTGAGTAATGGCGCTTTCTTCAAAACAGACGTTGCTTGAAGCAAAAACATTAAGTGGCTCGTCTTTGAGGGATATTTAATTGGGGGATTTCTCCTGAAATGTTTCATCCTTCGAGCTGGCACACTCATCCGTACTCTGATTCTCTCTACAATTTTACAAGATAGTGTAAAGGATGCCGAAGAATTCCAAACTTAGGAAGACACCTAAGGTATGTAAAGCTCATGTGGCTCAATGGTCTACCAAATACCTAAACAGTATTTTTCTCTTCCAGCAATATATATGCGAGCTCAGAGGATGCGGTCGGGCTTTTCACGATAGAAATAAATGGACAGCCCACAAAAAACTGCACGAACCTAATCCTAAACGATATGTGCGTATAATTTGAAATTTCTATTTCATTCTGTACAGTATACTAGGTTCTGATATTATTTTGATTCAGGCGTGCACCATACCACCGTGTACAACAGCACTATCCAGCGAAACTAATTGGAAAGCTCATATCAGACTACACTATGAAAAATCCGAACGAGGAGCCGACTCGGATGTCATGCAAGTTCCTATTTGATCTGTATCAATCTTCATTTGTTGGTAGCTAACTAACATGCTATTTCGTTTCTTAGCACTCGCCATCCAAAACAATTTAACTGCAGACTTCAAGGTTGTTATTATACCTTCGACACTGAAGTAAAGCGTGATACGCACGAGCGTAGTCATAGAATAGAAGGAAATTCGGCTCATCCGAAACAGAGCTTCTTATTTGTGGTGGACAGATACGTGCCTCGTTAATTCATAAACGGTGCATAGACTCGTATTTTGTTGCCATGTAATATTAATTTAAACAATGATAATTTTTTTACTCAAGGCAGGGCCATCGTTGCCTTTTATGGAGTGGGTTCATCGCATGTACTGACTAAATTCTGGAAATGCTATTTACTCACTGAATAAACCAGCTTACGCGGTAAGGTACAGGGCGTATTTTTAACGAAATGAACATAAATTTAAGTATAGATTGCGAGCCGACATAATAAATTGCGATATTGACAGCTCTGGGCATAATGTAATGAAAAGGGAATGGAGAAAGAAGGGTGGCTTATTATAACCGAAAAAAGTCGAAGAGAAAGATGATAAGGAGAAAGAGATGAGATGGAAACAAACAACCTGTACATTATCCTTTCGACTCCGAAACCCTGAATGAAAGTATCTAAAAGGTAGAAGGTTGTCCAAAAGTCGGGGAAGATTGATCTGCATTCAATTCGGAATTCATCAATGAAAGATAACCCGAATAACTGAAGGGCAGATCAGTCGAAAAGAGCGACGAAAAGGGATCATTGTGCGGAACGATCGACCAAGGTTCAACAGCATATGGATAAGCAGCGTATGGATCGACAATGTAAGGGCTGAACGTAGAAGGAGGAACCATGTACTCGTAACTGAGGAAATCGAGGGAGGGAGTAGTTCCGTGGGTGATGGTTAGAGCATCGGATACGTTGGGAGTATGATCGAAGGTATAGGCACAGTTTAAGGTCTCCGAGCCTTCGAGATTGGCTGTAAAGAATCCAGGAACAGTAGTCAACATGGCTGGTGTAGCTGAAAGGGTTGCGCTGCTGGTCGAGACATTGACGATTTCCGGAACAGTGGAGGCTGTAAAAACTTTCTTGTTCTTCTTAGCGGTGGATCGCTTGACTTTCTTGTTCTTCTTCGGCGTAAATTTGTAGTCCGGATGCTGGAGGTTGTGCATCTGTAACTCGTCGGCAGCCATCTCCTGGAAAGGACGCTGCTCAAGTCGCCAATATCACGATCGTACACGGACTTCTTACAGATGCAATTATGAGATGAATTGGGGATCTATGCCTGGGCTTCAAAGATGTCCGCTGCCTGACGCCAGAACTTTGCACGAGTGCGCAGAAAGTCAACTATAAAAAAAATCCTACCTCAGCTTCGTCATCGCTTCCGTACATGGTTGGCGGTAATATTGCTTCTTCTTGTCAAGGCACTCCAGGCGTGTTTTGGAGAATCCATGAAGTATTTTGAAAATTGACGCGTCGAGCAAGCGTCGAGGGGGGTTGAATCCAAGTTGAATCTTTGCAGGTGCGAATATTAGACGGTGATGCGCTAATTATGGATTGTACGTAAATAGGACGCCAGGGGGCAAAGGAACGAGTTGGACGCGTCTTTGCACATGAATTTTCAGAACATATCTTCAACATATCTTACAATAATAATGATTATAACATTCATCGATAACAAGAGTATCTTATGCATTCAAGGCTCATAAGTTCAACTACAACTAGGTCGCAAAATATTGCCAAGCCTTCCAGTCGGTGATCTCCGAAGGTCACATGCTGCGGAGAATTTGTTGGGTGAATAGCGTTCACTTATGATATGGGTCACAATGCGCAACTAGTATTATGTCATCAATCAATTAATGACTGCCAAGACCTTCCAAATACGGAGGGGTCGACGCACCTTTGCCTTCCTCAGCACTGAAGTATGCGGGCATGATGCGAAAAATTGGTACGGTTCGATAGAGTGATATGAGAGCTCAATGTCGAGGTTAAAGGAAAGATGTAAAATCGAATTGGGGACGGGGGAGAAGGCTTATATCTACTTTCCCGCCGCCATGGTTAGGCTAGCCGAGCCTAAAAAGTAGATTCCGGGATTTGCATTAAATCAGTCGTCAATACACGAGGCGATGAATTTTGGACCGTCACATACACCTCTTACGGTTGGATCTAATCCATAAAAGATTTCATTTTGTCAAGTATTGTGCCGAAAAACATGAGGCACTGCTGCCTTCATCACTTGGTTCTCAACTGTCTAGCCCTGTCCCTCCACTGTGTGCACCTCGATGAGAGCCATGTAATCATATCATCCAGGCTGCATAGAAGGTATACTCGTTTCCCAAAGGGAGAGCAACTGCAAGGTCCTTCACGTCTCTCAGGATGCGATTATCCGTACAAAATGGTATCGTTAACATCTATAGGCACATAAATCTTGCATAAATCAGGTGAGGCAGTGGGGGCTGGACTCGGCTAATGACACTGGTAGGCCGTGACATCATTGACGAGCAGACAAAGGAGCCGAAGAAATAAACGGTGAATAGAATATACCAGTATTTTTGGTCGGACCGCGATGTTATGTTTCCCGCGCGCCTAAGTGTTGATAAAACCAGAAAGCGCTGGTGTGATCAATGTCATCTAATTTTCCGACCTTCGTTCCCAATTCACCGCCGTAGATTGGCCATATACGGCCGCGAAATCCTCACTTTAAGGCTCACGAGCTTCACAGGCGTACTGAAAATTAGGATGGACGCTGGAAGAAATATCGCGACCAGGCTGATGTTCTTTAATACTCAAGCAGGTGCCGGACGAAGTTTCGACTTATGCCGTGCGGTTAAAGCTCGTATTTTGCGACCTATGTCAATTCATTGAATTCGTCGTCGATGGACGGCGGTTCGCATCGCCGTCCGTTAAAGTTAGAGACTAAGATATTCAACGACGCGGTCTTCATGCCAGACATTTACTGGACTCAACCTCCTCAATAAAGGTCGTGTTTTATAGATTGTGTCCCGAATTTTATGCGTATCTTTCATCTTACATGAGCGGTCTTGAGTCGAGCGCGATGGATGATAAGTGACATATGTACATAAGCCTTCTAAATTTCTGCTGAAATAGTACCATGATAGCTCACACTGCCGCGATTTCTCTTCTGTTAGATTGTACATTTGAAGTACCTACTTATGCATAATTCAGACGATTCATATGCATATTAGGTACCGAATCGCCAGCGCGGCGGAGTGTGAGTACACGAGAAAATCGCCAACGTCTCCTTCTTAGCTCCGTGGTAGAGCGCGTCACTAGTAATGACGAGGTCAGTCGTTCAAGTCGGCTAGGAGGAATACAAAATCTCTTTTTTGAGTTGTCGCTTTTATCCCGGTCCCTGATAAGAGTTGATCCTGAATACTGATTATCAGCTTGTTATCAGGCCAATTTTTGAACGCCAAGATCTGATGCATCTGGACTTTCGCATCCCTTTTGTGCTATGTACGGACAACCCAAAATTCGTCAATGAAAGTCTGTTCAGTCAGGTAATAATCTGGACATCGGGACAAGAGGGCTGAGCATGGCTGAAAGGAACTGGCCGATTCTATAAATTCTTCGGGGGACTTCGCTGATAAGGTGCGACGATGCGCGAGGCCGGTGGAGTCGGTCGACGTCACTTCACTTCCATATCCATGAATCCCTTAAACTTCATGACAGGTACACACTATGGAAGGTTACTTGTAGGCCGACTGCTGATTAATGATTAGGCTAGGAGCTATTTGCGACTATTTTGCAACGTCTTCTGAAGAGGAGGCGTGTGAACGAAATTTCTCTATGTTTCTCTCCACAATCCACTTGTCCACGACTTATCCCACTCTTTCCATAGGTGGTTCCACACGGAGGGCTTCGACAACTGCGCGTCTCTCACGTTGATATTCTCTCTGTCTTGGCCATGGCGGATACTCTCAGCCTGGCTCGGCAGGCCTTCTCAACTAAGTTTACAAGTAAGTCTTGACATCGGCGACAGTCATTGTCATATCGAGTTTAAGCTTTACTTACTGTTGACATATCATACAGGTTCTCGCGCGTCATTACATATTCTTAGAAAGGACTCGGCGAGCACGCATCGTAGCATCTAAAGCTTATGGGAGTGTGCCACAAGTGGTTACGCATGTGATTGTCCTAGTAAAGTTACTCTGGGTTCGCCATGGCACATCCTCGTCTGCGTCGCATTTAAGCGCTTTCATCGCCAGTGTCCTCTTTTTACGGGGTGGAGTCGACGCAGGCTGACCGGCGCTTCTTCTTCACAGGAGAACGGCTTTGTGTGTTTCGTTTAGCTTCAAGGCTGGTGGGCATCGCCCAGGTACTGGATCATACGCAGCTTGTGAGAATAAAGTGTCCGGGCACCTCCTCCACCCATGCGTTCCAATTCGTCAAAAAACACCCGACGCTCGCATCGAGATCATGCATGCGAGTTATCTCATCAATCCTATCAGGAAAGTAAATGGACGGACACCGAACTGCGTGAGGTAGGTTCTACATTTAGCTACGTCCATGTACAGGAGATGATTATGTCTACTACTCAGTCCAGATTGCAACCTCGATCGCAGATCACCCCCGTTTCATTCCCGGCTCTCCTTTTTGCGCTGGTTATAAGCAGGCGGAGTCCGTAGATCAGTCTTTCCTCTTCTTGCTCTTCCTGTTCCTTCCTATCACCTTTTCGTCGAGCCTGCACTCATCGCCTTCCATTTTCTGACAATCGTTCGAACACCATCTGGCTTCGTCTCTTGTGGCACTACCATTCTTCACTCCGTCAATCGGCGTCTCTGCCTACTCCGTCCTCTGTAGGCACTTGAGATGACCTTCCAATCTTTCAACGCTGCTGAATTTGCGCCGCATACCAGCGGATCATTTCAGCCATCGATCCTCAAACCCGCGTTGTCCCCGTCATCATTCCCACCTTCAGCTTACTCCGTCCATGACGCCTACTTGAGTGTTGGTATCCATGTGAATACATCAGACATCGCCGCCCGTCGAATGCACAACACCCTTCAAACTATCTCACGTCTCAACTCTGACATCCTCGAACACCTATTTCTCACAGGGGCCTTCCTCGCTTCAGATGCCGACGCATTATCTCCCTCATTAACGCGCACCATCTTGGCATATGCCCACCTAACCAGCACCCTTCGTCAAGTTGCGTTGCGATCTGCACGTCTTTGGGCGCTCCTGGTCGATTTTGAACATGCCTCGGCGGATTGGAACGCCGAACTTCTGCGGCGATCGACCGGTGTCGGCCTACAGGTCGTATGGCAGTGGTCGAAGGCGGTTGTGGACGGGGCTGGTCCCGGGATGCGAAGCAGGAGCGGGAGTGGCAGAGGGAGGATTGATTTGGATGAACAGAGGTGGAACCGCGCAACGGCGCGAGACCGGAAGCGAAAAGACGATGCTGCGAAGAAAGCGCGATTGGACGGGGTTTTGCAGAAAACCGTCCTCGAGAGGGCTACGAATCTCGGCTTCGCTGTTCCTGCTCCATATTTTGGTGACGTCCTGCTCGAGAGGCTCGTAGAGCCTGGTACCGCACTTCCCCAATTGGAGAGCTTGAAGATTGTCAAGTCGCGTCGCAGGCAACCGTCGATCACGCATTCTGGTAGATTCGTGGAGGAAGATGAAGATGAAGCTACCGATGGGAAGGGGTCCTATGTTCCACTCGCAATTGTCGCTAACGCGCCTCGCCTTAAAAGACTAGCCATCGCGGAATGCAATCTATCATTTCACGAACTTCTACCCCCATCTTCCTCGACGTGTATCCCATCCGAATCCCTGTCGTATTCGACTTCATCCTCACTGTCGCTTGGTGCGTTACGCACTCTCCGTCACCTCCAGGCCTTGCAGGTCGCAGATCTACCTCTACGGACTGCACCTACAGCGCATGAGTGGTTGCGTTACCTCACTTTGATGCCTACGCTCGAAGAACTTGTTCTCGAGGGTGCGGTGCTGCTCAAGACGGATCGTACTTTGCGGGACAACCTCAAAGCTGGTTTGGATGCTGGAGGCACGCCAAGCAATATCGCCGACGCTGGTCCGACTCAACAAGGTGAGACGGATGGGGCAGAGGAGATAGGGAATGCCGTGAGGTCAACAGAGTTGCCCGATAAAAGCGCCCTTCCGAAGTTGAGGGTGCTGACGCTTGATGCTGCGCTCGAGGATGTGGCAGTCTTTACGACAACGTTACCGCTCCCTCCTCGCACAGTACAGGGCCGACTGATGAAATGGACGTTGCTCTGCGCCGACGTGCATGGCAGCGATTTATCTGATGTGGAGAGAGTGGCGTACTTGTTCGCGGATGCCATCGGTACCGAAGTTTCCATCGATTTCCTTCCTACAAGGGTGCCACCGGCGCCAGTCCTACCCCTGGCGTTGAGCGTCCGAGCCACAGAAAACGATGTCTACGTGCATATGTCTACGGCGGTTCATCGTGTCTTGCGGGATCCAAAACCACGAACTGAGGGTATGAATCCAGTCATATTGGGGTCTGAATCTGAAGCAGGCTTCTCGATATATCTGAACCTACACTCCATTGGCGGCATTGGCGGTGGCGGCGACTCTGCACCCGTAGATCATAGCGGCTTTGATAGTTCCATTAGTCCTACTACGCCGCCACCTTCCACTGCTTTCACGCCATCCGTCCTTGCTACGCTGGCGCGTACCGTGTTACCGCAGGTGGTAGACCTAGAACTCGATGTACCACTCGGCTTTCCCACACAATCTGTGCTGTTATCTGACGTACTGGCTCAGTCGCGGGCGGTAGAATCTTTGTCCGTGGGCCCAAAAGCTGCGAGAGGTGTGCTGAGGGCTCTTTACGGCGAACATAAGCACTCGCTGTCATTTGGTAGCGAGTCGTCTCAATCGTCGTGGGACTCTGACTCGGAGGCTTCCTTTTTATCAGACATTGTCTTCCTGCCTTCCTTGCGCACATTGCGCTCAGGCCAAGATAGCACCAGAGGTCCGACGTGGACTGCACTTTCACGCTTCTTGAAATCGCGCATGATCAATGGAGCACCTGTCGAGCGGATTGTTTTCGGTAATGGGGTACTTGGAGAGCAGTTCCCTGCGCCATTTAAACAACTGGGTTCGGGTATACCGGAGGGAAGAGTTCGAGAGTTGGAACGGTTAGGTGTGGAGGTTGTTGTGGATATCTGAACGGGTCAGGCGAATTATTTATAACATAGAGCTCTGATATGCTAATATTTATGTATATATGTTCTGTACTCGACTGTATTTTTACTTGTACGCTCCATACCGTCTATGATGTGTTTAACGCTGTGTTATGCTATGTACTCTACATCAATCATTCGGACTTCGATGTAGTTCAGGGCGAGTTCAATTCTGGGGCGTAAATGTGGGCGTTGTGAGAGCTGTCGCTGAGTCACTTCAATCGCCGTAGACGAACCTGTCAATGAACAATCGTCACTGTCCGAGACTGGCACAGCTTCGCCTGGATTAGGTTAACGTTCAATCTTTGACCTATTACTACCCACCCTCGAAGAAAAGTCACTATTAAACAATCAATCGCTTTGCGCGAGGTCAACATTCAATGTTAAGTCATTCAAAGCGCCTGACCATCGACAGTGGAGCCGTTACGTCCGTTCAATGCGATGATCATGTCCACTACTTATCACATTTGCAGTTCAGAAAAAGGGAGCCTCTGTAGAAGAGGGAATTTGGAAACAAGACCCGGCAAGCCAGAAATGAAGTCAAGACTGATCAACTTGAAGTGCCGCTTGAATCTGGACTTGAACATCAAATTATATTGATCCAGACGTCGACACTGGCCAAAAACGTGTCATAATGCCACTCCATCATATCGCCTCCACCTTACCTCCACTCCTCACCCGGCCAAACGATAATGATTGTACGCATTCAATAGCAAAAAAAACGGTTTCGAGGTAGGTCTGGTGATGTGCCAAATGGTTAAAAATACACATACCGCTCCAATGCAGCATTTGTATTCTATCGCGCGTCGTGCTGCGTCGTGGGAGGTTTGACAGCAATCGTTTGTCATTTATTCCGTTATCATCCCTTCTCAGTCGAGCCATAACACGATAAAAGGCACGGAAGGTCGAACAATCTCACTCACTAAACTTAATGGCCTCCGACTTCCCCCCTCTGGTTCAGAATCCAGTCAGAGTAGCGATCATGTCGGTATCGTCCTTCCTCCATATTCACGTTTGCACCTTTCTCATATCTAATAATTCCAACAGAGGAGCAGGTATCGGCGGCCTAACCCTCTCCGCAGCCCTTGGCGCACTCCAGAGACAGCAGAATTCGGAGAGCAATCTTCAAATCGATTTATACGAAAGCGCGTCTATCATCTCAGAGATTGGGGCTGGGATCACCTTATGGCCACGCGTTTGGAATATTATGAACGCTATCGACATCGGAGAGAGTCTTGTGAAGTTCCTTCGAAAGCCCCCCGATGATTCGAAACGTAAGTGATTGGCTTGTAAGTAATCTGACTCTCGCGCAATAATTGAAATGGCTCCGCGTGTATGCTAGGCCTAGTATTTCAGCTTCGCAAAGCTGATCAACCGAAGGGCGAATTCATCCATGATGTCATGATGGAAGGTGCGTTGCCGTCCCTTTTCTCTTAAAAAATGATCAATTCATTTTTTCTGGGCCACGTCAACAGGCGGCTCGACGACGTTTCACAGAGCAGATCTCCAACAAACGCTCGTGAGCAAGCTCACAGGGCGCCTGCATCTCGGACACCGTTTCTCCTCATACGAAGAAGTCGGCGATGAAATTCACATTCAATTCCAGAATGGGGCGAGTGTGACATGCGATTTTCTGATTGGGATGGACGGTATCAAATCAACTGTCCGGAAGAGCCTCCTAGTAAAGCAAGGGCTACCGGATTCACCGTCGATTGAGCCTGTATGGTCTGGGACGATCGCATATCGAGGACTTGTGCCGAGAGATGAGTTGGATCAGGTGTTTCCTGGCCATCGCACAATCACGACGCCTATGATGGTAAATCTATTTCGTCCTTCGCTATGATTTGTTTGTTAATGGTGTACTTTTCAGTATGTCGGAAAATTAAAGGTACGTTCGTCATTCATATGGCATATATAGTGTTCAAAAAGTCATTTCTCGCCCAAACTGTTGTTTAGGCTAGTTTTTACGTACCTTTTCCAGTATTTTTGCGATTTCCACCAAGTTTGGCTACGTTAGTACAATTTTCGCGCACCTTGAAGGCTCAGTAAGTTCTCGCAGCACAAGTAGATGCAATGTTAAAAATATCGCACAAGTTGCAACTCACCCAGATATTCTTCACAAGTGATGCTCTCTTGAGGGTCTCACACACGTTGAGGGATGAAAGTATTGCGCAGTTGATAGAACAAAAATTTTGCGCATGTGTCCAGATTGAATATTGAAGATTGAGCATCTTACCCGGGCTGAAGTTTTAGTAATTTACCCACAAGTTCATGTCCGACGCTTTTTTTGAAATTTCGGGACTGACGTTTGCTGCGGCCTAGTAATGAAATTAACAGCAATCATTGACAACGACATGTAGAGCCTACACGCAGTGCGTAGTGCTATAGTCACCCATCCTGTTTATAAGTGAACCTAGTCGTAACCTGTGCAAACACTTTGACTTCATGCATCCTGTGTAAAACCAAACCCATTCGCAACATGTGTATAAATTTCGGCATTGAGAAATCCTGAAGTTTGGTTTAAGCTTTGACGCTGTGTAAAATATTTTGACAAGGTATGCACATGCTTAGACATTTTTATTGACGCGCCTACGTGTGCGGAATGTCTCCACAATATGCGTGAAAAAGTGAAGACTTATTGAACACTATATATGCCATACATTCAACTACTCACTTTGTTTGTTAATTAATGTACGTCTCAGCACGTCGTAGCCTATGCCATCTCGCGCCAATTTATTAACGTTGCCGCATTCGTTACATACCCATCGAAAGAGGGTGCTCTGTACGACAATACCCCGATGACTCCAGATCAGATCCATCGGGAATTAGTCTCGCTATATGCTTCATTTGAGACAGAGGTAAAAGTCTTACTCGATGTACGTTTTTCCTCTTTGTTGCATCAAGTTGGTCTTGAACCTTATTGCTATATTTTTTGCAGTGTCTCACGGAGCCATTGAAGTGGCCTATATACCAGGTCGTTCCAGTAAAAAGCTACATATGCGGACGCGCTGTTATCGCTGGTGATGCGGTAAGTACTGCGATCTATTCTAGTGAGATACTTCTTCGGTTGTTTATATCTATCAGGCGCATGGATTGCCTCCTCATCAAGGTTCCGGAGCTAGTACCGCGATTGAGGTTTGTACTCTTACTGTATCTCCAGCCTGCGGAATTTGACGCTCCCTGTTTTCCCGAACAAAGGATGCCTATATCCTCGCTACCCTCCTGGCCTCACCCTCTTGCAGCCCGCACAATGTCACACAGATCGCCTCCATATACGATGCTATTCAATGCCCGAAAGGAAATCGTGCCCTGGAAACCGCAATTGGGTGCGGACGGCTTCTTGATATGGTCTTTCCAGGACTTGAGGACATCAAAGAGGGGGATGGAAGTGGATAAGGTTCTGTTGGAATCGCTGGGGCAGGAAGTGAGCTCGGAGTGGTCGTGGGTATGGAAGGAATCAGCGGAGGATGATCGGAAACAGGCGCTGACCATGTTAGAGGGTTTGGTAGAATGATGGATAGGTCGACTCGACTGCTGGATTGGCGCCATTGCACAAGAATGTGAACCCAGTTTCGGTGCCAAGGCATTGAAGGTTCCATATTAATTGCTGCATAAGCGGTTAACGTTTTAACCTATATCCTAGCTCCATAGCAAGCAGTACCAACAATTGAATACTTTTAATCGTTCATCGAGCTAAACAGGTAACGCGAATCTCAACATGATCAAGTACTCTGATATTAAGAGCTCTGTGTTTTTCTGCGACATTCCGCATCATCCCACCTGTCAATGTGTTGATCTGTTGAAACAGAATCAACGATGCGCGATGCACTTCGGGGCTACGATGCTCCACCGTGAACACACCAAAGGATGTTCAAGATGTTTTCATGCATCATTTCTGAGTCCAATCCCGCCAACAAGGACCGAGCTTGGTACTGAGCTGTTTCTGTGATGGGATGAGAAAATCATCGTCACTTAAAGACCGTCTAGCCCATTGCGACGGCTATTCCAGCTCAAGAAGATGATCGAGCTGATCATCTTCTGTGAGCTGATCATCTTCTGTCTTGAATCAGCACCTCTGGCGAAATAAGAACTGAAGGAATCAGTTGGAGCTTAGGTATATTGTTGAGCAGCCCACGGAACCTCACAATATTTTGCCACAGCGGAGTCGACAGTACTTCTAGAATCTCCATCTCGTAGTGAGAAACTCGCAGGCACCATTCGTAAGTCGTCTGTCCTTGCGTATCAGGGAGCTTGAACTGACGTTGAGAGAGTTAATTGAAATTAAAGGCTCGGTGGCATGTCACAGCCAGGGATGGTTATATCGTCGACGCCTACAACTTCCGTACTCGTGCAGTTCATTGGAGGTTCTGTCACGACAACAGGAGTCGCTGGCGCTACAAGCTATACGATGAAGACGTTAGTAAGTAAATTTGCATTGATATGCATCCGTTTTTCGGCGTCGATTGATCATACTGATATTCTATGATTATAGAATCCTGCTGCCAACCAAAACCAAGCAGCACCCTTAGATGATACTACTTCCCTACCCACAGCTACACTTGTAAGTACTGAACGTTTCGTTGGAGTTTGCGAGCCCGCCTAATATAATAACTTTTGCGCAGTTAAACGTTTCAAATTCTGCTTCGACTTCGCTGAATTCAACCAGCACTTCAATGACCAGCAATTTGTTTAACAGCACAATCACATCTCAGTCATCCAATGAGTTATCGCCACTATTGACCAGCTCTATAAATAGTACAGTCCATGTCGCGACCTCTTCCCGGCCAGCTCCAATCCCGCCTTCATTCGGATTCAGAGTAACCAATTCTCCGCAACCCATATCAGATCCTACATCCGCATCTGTAAGATCTGAATTAAAAAGTCGATGTATACCAAGCTAATCAACGAACGACTAGCTGGCACTGAAAAAAGTGTTTCCGACAAGTTCTATATTGTTGCCACCTCCATTCGTTACTACAATGAGCTTTGCAACCCCCGATGAATCAGTTCTGACCACCACTCCAGATGTACCAACTCCATTCAACTCAGATTTGACTATCGGATTGGAAGGAATGGAACCATCGACCACCAGGTGAGTAGAACTTCTATAAAATTAAGTACAAAGTGGGAAAATTTTCTTCCGTTGCGTAGCACCTCCAAACAAAGTACAGATGCTGCATCCCAGCGAACATCACACGCCCTTCCAATTGCGGTTACGGTAGGAGTGATTGGTGCATGTTTGCTCGTAGTGATCATCGTAACTCTTCGGCGTTGTCACCAGCGTCGCAAACGTCAGAGAATAACGGAGGAGGGCGGAACAGGACAATGGGCGCTCCGAGATATGAAGGCTGATTTTTACTCGTCTCCCAATGGCAGCGCGGAGCGATCCAGATTTTCGTTCAATAGTGCATAGCTGCATATTATGTCTGAACATCAAGCACAGCCATTCCTTTGATCAATAAATATTGTCCGTCGTTTTCCGCATTTCTTATGTCTACGGGTCTATCGCCTATTTGAAAAGAAGTTTTCGGCCTTTACAGTCTTGAGTTAAGATTGTAGTGCCGAGATCGTACAGAGATAACTCAGATAAGTATGTCCAACAGGCGTCCGAGAGAACTGAAAGACATGGAATGTCAATTAGCCCATATTTCATACGCAAAATAGAAGGACTTGCTCGTTTATTGCCGAATGTAGTGCTCGGTTGCGGCTGCAATCGCCTGAACAAATCCAGCCTCAAATTCCCAATAATGCTTGTCATGGCATTGAGTACGTCTCCGCGCCCACGCGAATTTGAATCCTATCTCATTTATGGTAGCATCGTTTGTTGGTGTCGCCGATATAAATCGAAAGGTATCGTCCCAGCCGAGGGCGTAACCTTCGCCGAAGCGCGCATGGTCGTATTTTCCTGGATGCCGAGACCAGTATTGCACATGTGCAGCTGTATATTCGAAAATCAAGAAAAAACACGTTTGGCATATAAAAAGAGACGCACCAAGGGCCTGATTTCGCATAAAGTCACGATTTTCGGCAAATAAATCGTGGACGTTCGGAACGCGGGGGTTGGGTTTGATTCCTACAAATTCTGGGAAGACATTGGCATTAACCGCATCGCGTAGACTCCAACCTGTATCCCCTGACTTTTCCTTTTTGTACGTCCAAAAGAACCAACCAGAGCACACTCTTTCGAACAGTTCCAATTCAGATTGCACGAAGTCACGTTGTTCATGCGGCGTTCTTCGTAGCGATCCCGGATTCAACGCGCCCGACCATTCGCCTATGACGATCCCGCCACCTGCTCTGCCCACTTTCTCGGTGACGCTCGCGAGCATCTTAGGCGTTGCGGCGTTCGGATCGCTCATAGCGCGTGAATGGGCCTCAGCTGACGTAGAGGTGTCAGAGGACGTGAAACAGCGATAGACATGATGGTCTAGGACGGTGAGGGCTGATGAAGGGTGCTGCGCTATGTAGTCAGCGTATGATTCTGTGCGCCAGCACTCCCCCAGGTATATCGGGATGGAAGGGTCGATTGCGCGAATGCTGGATATGGTTTTCGTATACCATATTTTGAGTTCGTGATCAGAAGGCGGATGTGGTTCGTTTAGGAGTTCAATACCAATGATATTGGAAAGGGGAGGTGAGACGGTGTGCGTGAATTGACGAAGATTCTTTGCTAGAGAACATAGGGCGTGAATCGCCGCTCTTTGATTGTGTTCGTCCTGAAAGAAATTAGCGGAGCCAGATGTTCCAGCATGAGCATCATTGTTCTGTTTCCCCGGAGCGGCGTGAAGGTCTGTAAAGAATCCATTGATTAGGATATACGAAAAGGAAACATTGTACGGACCTATCAGAACACCTATATTGTGGGATGCGGCACATTGAATCGCTCGAGTGAGCCTCTCCCAGGCTCCAGAGTACGTTTCTTGATACGGCTCGAAGTCTGTGCCGCGCAAGACTGTTGGATCGATGCCACATATGTGATAATATCCGATCTACAATCGTTTAGTCAAGAACGCCAAAACAACTTTGCGCTCACCGGTAACCTGACAGCATTGAATCCATGGTCTGCAAGCCAACTCCAATCCGTTTCGGTAATCCATGTATCCCAGTGTTGTTCGAGTATCTCCCGCGCTTCGGAACCGTGAGCCACGTCAAGATCACTTTTTGCCGGCGACTTTGCGTATCGAAACGGTGTTTCGGTAATCCAGCGTTCAAGGACAAACCAAGATCCTAAAAGACGAGTGAGATATACTTAAATACAGTTGTATGGAGATGACGCATAGCAAACCTAGGTTTACGCCCCGTTGTCTGCGGTACTGAGAGAACTCCTGTTCGTTGATTTCCAGTGACTTTTTACTTTGAGCTTCAGAAGGTATTGGTTCTTTATCACGCAGGCTTTTTATTGAGTGGAAGAACTTGTGCATCGTGGAGTAGACACAAGAAAAATTCTTGAAACCATTACGCCATATCACTGCCGAAGATGCCGTACATCTGTTGCCGAGAATAAACAAGCAGACCACTCAAGCCCTCAGGATCTCGAGCTATATATTCCGATTTGATTCCGATAAGGCAAATTCTTTTCTATCCTTTTACTTACCGGTTGTATTTAGCATCTATGCACCTTCCGAACTCCATGCAACTTGAGGAAACATCACTACTGTTCCCTCACGGTGAGGTGAGCTATATGTATTTTGGATATGTGGCGTATTGCACACATTCTGACTCGGATGTACGGATGTAAATGTAATCTCGGAGAAGGCTATACAAGTAGAGGCGGCGTACTTGTATAGCCTTCTCCGAGAGTACATTTGAAAACAATCCCCCTCCGTATTATGATCCACTCAAAGCGTAGTCGTAGCACTGGAGTTGAACAATCCCCGTGAGGGCCGCGGCTGAAGTGACAGGCGTGACACGGCCCTCAGCGTCACAAATGCTGAGACACTCAATTTTCATGAGTTATCAGTGGTCTTTCTACATTTTATTTGCATGTAGTAGAAGACTATAGGCTGTATCATAAGTGTGATGTGTCCATATACTGTGTAAAATCGAAATACGTAGCCAGAGAGTGAAAATATCATCAATGCGGCCTATTTTGGACAGCGCATCAGTCCGCAATAGCCTGATTAGGCCGTGCGCGTCTCAAGCGCGCGACGCGCGTACCGGTAAATCCTCCTGAACCTTCAGCGTGATGGAGAGGAAAACAGCTCTAGGTCAATCAATTTTGCTCCGATTCACTTGAAACTTTGCACGAACATAGCTATAACATATTTCCATATAATAAAAAACTTTAAATTATATATATTCAATTCCTTCTTCCAAAAACCATACTTCTTATAAGCTGAAAACAGTGCATAGAATACAGAAGCTTAAATAATATAGTTTGGGACTTCGTTGGCAGAGAAGATTTGGTCTATCCTCTTGTGGCTACAATCGTGTAAGATTAGAATTTTTATTTACAGCCTCTGACCATGCCAAAGTACTAGTTGGAACGGTCTATCTCGTGGAAAAGGACAATAAATAAAAATATGCTCTTACAGATCGATTTATATCTAAATTCTAAGCAAATTATCTCTACCAAGGATGTCCCTACGTGTTGTGGCTCAAAAGTTCTATACATTTTGAGTTTGGAGCCCTCATTTGGCAGGCGGAAATGCTTAATGTCGGTTTTTAAAGCTTTTAAAGCTGTTTTAAATTTTGAATATTACTTGAGACTATGGATATATATCATATCTATGTATCTGGTACCACAATACCTCAGAGAAAGTGGTGTGGAGGCCACAAACGCGATGTCTCAAGAAAATGGGGCTGTCGCGCCGTGACGACGCGCGTGAACTGATGTCACACATACCGGGGATTGTTCAACTCCAGTAGCACAACAGAGGCATAACCTAATCCAGTGCTTTTACCTCATCCTGGAGACTACAGTAAGTCCATCTCGCACAAATTAACAGATAAAACTGTTGACTATACACCACTAAGGCCATTATCTGTGGTGTTTGCTTTCAGGCAGAAATTTTATTCTATATGACGACCGCAACGTTATTGTAGGATAGCTAATTGAAAACTGCCACTCATTGTTGGAGGTCGGCATTCTTTATCCATCAAAGTTAACTTCCGTTCATAACTGTTGAATATCTTATGGTTATACGTGCACGCCCTGCTCATTGACGATGTCACATTCATAGTCTGATATTCTACTCTAGATTTGGGATAATTTAATCAAATGTACATGATAAAACATATGGAAACATTCATAAAATATCAGCCCTTCAAACCATCATGATCTTAGAGTAGTCGAGCGGAGATCAAAGTCGTCTTTAGCAAGGTTTTCGCTGCTTCATCATCTTTCGGCTCTTTTTCGCCACGTATCTTGCGCATTCGTTCCTCTCCAAGTGCAATCGCAGACTCTGTGGGCAAGCCGTGCCCAAGTCACATCCACATACCTCACAGACGATGTTGGGTGCGCCATGTCCCTTGACCGTCTGATGAACCCTTATCCCGGTTACAGCGTGCACCACCGTACGACAGTTAGGCACTAGGTTGTTGATGCAGACGTACAGAGTTTTCGTTTTACCGCGCGCGTTGTCCGAGTTTTGGATTTGACGAATGGCCATCTTCCAAGCTTTCAGTTCGGGACACTCACCAATGCTTTCAATCTCGATCGTTGGAATACCTGCATGCCTGTCAGCTCTGGAAAGGTACGTATGGAAGGGGCGACTGTTTATCAGCTTTTGTACTGCTGATCTTGGAGCCGGTGTCTCCGTTTGCATCTCCATGATTTGCGCATATACCGACAAGCTTGTACATCTTGGTTAGCACTAGCTCTCAGCGAACGACGCATTTAAGGGCGTACCTGGGTGTCGATCCATCTTTCCTTCGGGAAGATTTTGGGTTGGTCTTCATTAGATTGTATGTTCTGTACAGATACCCGGATCCCCGATCGACCAAAAGACTGAGGACGAGTTGTAAGTGATAAGAATATCTATGTGAAAGGTGTATACGTACTTATCATTAGGATCCAGAATAGGATTATTGACCTGTGGGGATTCCAATCGCCATGTATCGATGTGTCCCTGGAAAATTTCGCCGACCGAGACGTTCGGTTCTTCGCCATCAATCTCCATATCATGATCACTCTCGTTGTCGTCTGAAGACTCCGATGCGGATGTGTATGAGCTACAAGCAGTGGAATCTTTCAGTGACAATCTTGGCCACTCAATCGATGAATGCGTACCATTGACAGTGAACGAAGATATCATCGGTTACGGATGGGGCATTTTGACGTGATTCGATATCATCGCGTAGTGGACGAAGAAGAACGGGTGAGTTCCTGTAGCGGTGACCCCGAGGCATGAGAGAAGACATGAAGAGAAAGCAAGTGCGAGCGATAAAAGAGGCGGTTGTATGTACGAGTCAGTACGAAGGGCGAGTGCTTTTAAACTAATCTAAGCATCACATTGATATCCTTCGTATTGTTCGTCGCCTGACGCCTCGTGTTTTCCCTCATGCTCCACCCGGCGTTTTTCGCTGTCGATTTATTTGATGAGTACCGAATCGCAGCCTATGTTATGCTTGGAAAAAATTAAAGAGTGCGCGCAATCGGATCTGGATGCGCACATGCTCCCAGTTCGACCCACCGCATTTCCAAATCCAGCAGTCGACGCACAAGCCTATCGACACCGAAGCCTACGAAATTCCCCTATTCGTACCAGCGTTTGCCTAACTCGAGCAGTCGACACCCAAACATAGAACCCCATTTGAGAAAGTAAAACATGTTGTTCCCAGGAAGCGTGCACAGAATGAGGTGAAAGCAGACATATCGCTATAAGATATCCAGTGGAACTTGGTAGCGAGTCGAATGTCCATGTCCAGATTCTGTATACATTACTCCTCCAAGAGATCATCTTCCACCATGAATTTTTTGTAAGAAAGCAGGGAATATTGCGAAGTCTGCGCCCGACGAGAGCATAACAAACAAGAGCGATGACCATTTGCCTCAATGAGTCGTCGCGCTGAGGGCGAGATGAGAAGAGTACCAAGGCGTATAGTTGTCCAAAAGATTCGGTCGTTACAGTAACGGGAAGCAGGGTCATCCGCCGTATCCTTGATCATTCCAGAGTGGAAGAATGGCAAAGCATGAGGCCGAAGTGGGCAGGGTCCAGGTGCGATATGTAAACTGAAAAGGGTGGGCGCAGGCGCAAATAAGATGACCGGGTGGTGGGCGCTGCGCTATGGTGAAGATTCTATTTTGTTGTCAGTCATCTGTTATTTCGATGTGAATATTGCACTTGGCCAGTATTTTGAGGTTTCTTGTGTGATTCGCAGCAGGGCTGATGTCGTGAGTCTTGAATGTAGCGGTGTGCGTGAAGCATGAATGCATGACGTGGCGATACGCTCGCGTTGAAGAGGATTTGCCGATGCAGAGGTGCGATGGGCAATGGGGTAGGCCAGCCAGCTCTGGGAACGCTATTTTCACTGCCTAGCACTTGGCAGCGCTATAAACGCAAGACTAGAATTAGTAAAGTGCGGAGACTGACTCTAGAGGCGTGTTCGGAGATAGACAATGTCGCACGACCCGGGGTGTGCCGGGAAAAAACCGGCAAGCACCGCCGACAATGGACACCGTCTATGCGATGGTTGTTACTTAACCAAATTACGATTTGGGTAGTCGATACATTGATTCTCCTCGTACATTTTTTTTATTCAATGGCTTGACCTCGGATTATCATAATGAAATGCACAAAAATAAAACGCATTGATGGCCAAACTGCAAGTGCGAACCGCAATAGTAACATCACGAAAAAACAATTCTGGCACCCATTTGAGGTTTTTATACTCTATATGGCTCCGTGCAATATTTGAGATTAGACAATCCATTCTTTTGTAATATAATGGAACAATCGCATCCAAGATTATAACTTCTTTCCTTTGTATTTCAGCACAGTCAATCGAAATAATTGTTCAGTTTCTTCGTTTATTACTTACATAAATCGGAGTCCGTCGAAGACGATCCAGTAGGAAGGCGACTATAAGCTGCAAGAAAGCTCCCTTTCGTCGTTTAAAAGTATATTTCCTGATACAACTCTCCATCGCGCTTGCGAGATATCGAGTGTCTGATTCATGTCCTGCCAAATCTCCCGATCTTCGAGAACTCCGCGCCTCAGAAATTAGTCATCTTCGCTGGTGGGCGTTCAAGCCTGCACATCATAGACGACCGGGGGTGACCGGTGAGTAGCAACTTTTCATTTTTATGGATTCCGAACCAATGCGCTGTATGGAATGGACGCGTACGTGATACGACTGCACAAAGGACCTGAGCTTTCTAGTAGTTCACACAATAGACGCGACATGCAGCTTTACCGTTGCTTGTAAATGCCACATTTTCTTGCCTAAAGCATGAACCTTGGACCACAGTATGCACGCTTGTGGCATCTCTTTCTCTTTGAAAAAACGGGGAGCGATACATTTATAAATTGCTCGCCTGTTTGCTCGTTTCAGTATCCCTAACACTTCCTCCCCGTGGTCATGTCGTCTCAAACTTGGGTATTTCCTGACATTAATGAGCTCTCATATGATAGTGAGGCCGACACCAGGTAAAGCATTGAACTGGTCTTTGTATAACTGAACTGCTCACTCCCTGTCAGTCCACTCGCCTTGCTCTCAAAAGAGTCCCCGTCCACATCAGCAATATTGACCGAAGGAACAGTACCCAGATATTTCGTCAATTTGGAACTCGATGCCGATGGCGAGGAGGAAAAAGCGGAGTACATTATACTCTCGCGGATATCATCCTCTGACCTCCGCACAATTGAGGATCCATGGTACGTCAAAGATCATCGCTCCATAGTCAGAATTCTCAGCATAATTTGAGTATAGGCATCCTGATCACTGCGGTCTCAGGCTTCCTGATTATGAAGACAACAGTGAAAACTTTCCTTCAGACTCGCAATATGCCCAGAAAACTTTCTCTGATTCATACGCAGCACGAACCGCGGAGAAAGAGAACCGCCGGAAGTGCCAGTGAAGCCGCAGACTCAGCCAGCTGTAGTAATGACCAAGTACTCTATCCATTAATTTTGTGTCCTTTCACGATAGATATCACCGGCCATAGTAGAGCATCACACATGTAATATTGTTCCTCATAATTGGCCTAGACTGCTTGTGATTTCGACCGTACCTTGCATATGAGATGCGCAGGCATATATAGCTCAACGTCGGTACTTCCACATTTTCTAAGTACTACAGTATGACCAAACTTCGCATGTGTTAATTCTTTGACTCGTTATACTCTAATGATACATAGCTGAGGTGATATACAACACGTAAGACGTCCTCATGCCACTCCACTAAAAATCAGACAGACAATGGAAGCGCGGTGTTGTGGCCGGGCCACAACCCTACGGTGGCCCACAACCAAAACAACATAGCTAAACAACGTTGTAAGCATATGCATTTAACCAGACTGCGTAATTATAAAAGCAGCCACTTCCTTTTACCGACCTATCGCACCTTCCCCTCCTCACCGAACTCCAAAATTTAAAGCAATGAGCACCAACACCCAAAATAAAAATAACGAAGCCTCGTTGCTCAAGCTTTTCGACCCGCAACACGCTCAATCGATACGCAAAGCCCATCCCCAGAAAACTGCAGTGGCACAACCACAACTTGAACTAGAACGCAACGAAGAAGCCATCGAGTGTGTTACAGTATCCTTTTACTTTACTTGTGATTGTTCTGAACCGTTTCTGACCAGCATACGCAGTTCGTATAATGCACCCATCTCAGATCGGTCATCCGAAGCCAACGACGCTGGATCGACAACTGGGGGTGGAAGTGGGGAGGCGTCGGATGCTGGAGAAGTCGCCACGAGGTGGGTGTTTTTATGAGGAATCTGACACCTGTGGAAGTTTTACGCTGACCGAGGCTTATTGGTAGTTCCCAAAATACTAGTCAGGCTGAAGGGAGCACAGACGATGTTCCGCGAGCGATGTCGACAGAGTCTGCAGAACAAGATGAAGATATGGACATCGACGACGACAGCTCGTCAGAGTCATCACGCCGCTCTGATAATAATATCATATACCAAAAGTCAGCCCCAGATACCGTCCGCGCCAAGCTAGAATCCAGCGCCCGATTCAAATCCCTCCTCCAATGGGCGCGCACCTCCAACGGGCTCCCCATCCTCATCTCGGGGTCCTTCCGCCCCGACCTAAACGCATATCACCTCACCTGCGCCTCCGTCGTCCCCGCCGAAGACGCCACATACGAAGCCACATTCTACGTGTGCCATAACCCGCTCATCCCCGAGTGCACGTTGGTTGCGGACACGGTGAATAATATGCGCAGGCATCAGGGGGTGAGGGGGCATACGGAGACGAGGCGGGTTTGTGGGGAGTGTGGGACGGTGTTTGGGGGCGCGAGGGATGATCCGGTGAAGAGGCATCGGAGGACGGGCGCGTGTGCTAGGAGGCAGGTGAGGGATGCGAGGGGGGATGAGCGGGTCAAGAAGGCGGCGGAGTGGGCGCTGAAGGCGAAAGAGAAAGAGGTTGAGCAAGGTATGCGGTGAATGGTTTTGGTATTTCTCTTCTTTCCATTTTTTGGCTTTTATACAGTATTTCCTATCTAGAGTATTCTCTCTACCCACGGACGGACGGCATGTAAACCAGTGTTAGCTTTATATTATGATTATTACCTTCCTGCTGCACTCGAGTAGACGAAATTTTCTAAAATCCAAATACTGAATGTCTTGAACGAGCAGTGTTCAGTACTCAGTGTTCAGCTTTCAACGTTCGACGTAAAGAGCAGTAAACGTTCATCATTCGATATAATCAAGCAGTGGGAGCGGAGGCAGGGGTAGTGGAAGACGCAGTCTCAATGGGTTGCAATTTCCAATAATCGACTCAAGCTCGCGTTCGCGAAGGGACTCCGGTAGTGGGGCCTTTCCACCCAGCGACG
The DNA here is from genome assembly GCA_009935795.1 of Pholiota adiposa. Taxonomy (NCBI): domain Eukaryota; kingdom Fungi; phylum Basidiomycota; class Agaricomycetes; order Agaricales; family Strophariaceae; genus Pholiota; species Pholiota adiposa. The sequence goes on from QEYC01000002.1 coordinate 67,788, forward strand.
CAAAGTTGAACCCGGACGCAAATTTGAACCCGGACGCAAATTTGAACCCAGACGCAGACGCAGACGCAGACGCAGACGCAGACGCAGACTGAGACAACTTGAATGCGCACCGGCCCACTCATTACCCCGCAACGCAAAACAGATCTCCAACCCAGTGCAAAACAGATCTCCAACCCAGTGCACCACGGCTCCACGTCCGACCCGTTGCTCGCGGCATACATACCTTAGATTCCAGTGCTGATTGTCTTGAACGAGTTATTGAATCCTCTTGGATCATAACGCGTAAACACGTCACGGTATGAGAGACGAGCGAGGTACTCTAAGGGGGAGCGCCGAGCCTCCAACCTCCAACCTCCAGCGTTCAGCCTCCATCGTTCAGCGTTTAGCCTCCAGCGTGTAGCCTCCAGCGGTCCATGTTCAATGTTCAACGTTCAACGTTCAGCGTTCAGCGTTTCAACGTTCAGCGTTCAGCTCTCAACGTTCAGCCTCCAGTGTTCAACCTCCAGCCTCCAGCCTCCAGCGTTCAACCTCCAGCCTCCAGCCTCCAGCGTTCAGCGCCAGCGGTCAACGTTCGATATACTTTAATCAAACACACCGTTCAAGTTCAAGTTGGACCTTCGTTCGACGTCTGAGCGTCCACGGTCGGCCGCATTCCGGGGCATGAAACGCAGTCTGAGTCTAAAGTCCTGCGTTCGACGTCTGAGCCTTCGTTCGACGTCTGAACGTCCGAGCCTTCGTTCGACGTCTGAACGTCCGAGCCTTCATTCGACGTCCGAGCCGTTCAAGTTCAAGGTTGGACCTCCCACCGAGCCTACAAGTACATCGCGACTCGGTAGGGCAACGACTCAATAGGACAAGCGCACGAAGATCGCAGCAATAGGGCAACGACTCAATAGGGCAACGACTCAACAGGGCAAGCGCACGAAGATCGCAGAATCCAAGGTGACGGGCAGGTGCGAAGCTGACGGGCAGGTGCTAAAGTGACGGGAGTGAAAGAGGCTGGGAGGTGCTAAGGTGACGGCGGTGAAAGAGGCTGGGGAGGCGCTAGGCGGGTGCTGGGAGGTCATGCGGAGGGGCGAGGGGAGGGGAAGGATGAGGGCAGGGGTGGGATAAGGGGAGGGACGGGATAAGGGGAGGGGAGGTCGTGCGGGGAGGGGAGGTCGTGCGGGGAGGGGAGGTCGTGCGGGGAGGGGAGGGGCGGGATGAGGGAGGATGGAGGATGGATGGAGGATGGAGGGAGTGGGTTGCTCGTTCCGAGTTCGAGTTCGAGTTCGAGTGTTCGTGTTGGTTGCTTGCAATCGTGTTGGTTGCTTGCAAACCCTACCTCGAACTCGAACTCGAATTGAAGAACACAAATGCGAACCCAAACCCAAACCCAAACCCAAGCCTAAGCGCCGCAATCACCACCGCATCTCCGACCCGTGTCTCCGGCGCGCCTTCACGCCACCAAACATCGTCCGAGTCCCCACCAAGCATCGTCCGAGTCCCCAATAAGCATCGTCCGAGTCCCCACCAAGCATTGTCCGATCCCCACCACCACCACTAGCCGCATCTGGAGACTGGCCTCCACGCCTCCACGTCTCCGGCGCGGCCCCCTCGTCCCGAGCCCTTGTCTCCTAAGTCCTATGATGTTGTCCTCGAAGCGTTGTCATCGAAGCGTTGGCGTTTGCGTTTGCGGTAGGGCGAGTCGTGGTCAGCTATCCAATTCCGGTGCGTCAGTGAGCGATGAGATGGTGAGCGGTGAGGAGATAGGGACAGCGGGGCGTGCAAGTGCTAGGGAGGAGCAGGAGGAAAGAAGGGAAGGTGAGGGAGGGAGGAAGCAGTAAGGAAGGCGAGGAAGGAAGCAGTAAGGAAGGCGAGGGAGGAGTCATGACAGAGTGAGCAAAGGAGGCCTCCAAGTACGCGAGGTGGTCAGGGTGCGGGGAGGCGGGGAGGCCTCCTCAACTATCTATCTATATCCTCGATTCAAATCGGCGAGCGCAGAATGAGGAAATCATCAGTAAGGGGTCACGCAGCGAGGAACTTGGAAACCATGTCCCCAAGCTTGAATCAAGCCTTCCCGTATTACGCGACTCCATATGCACATTGCACATCCGGGACCCCGCTGCGATCTCGCTGATTTCAATGAGCTCGTAGCTACCCCCAGGTGGCCCGTGGGCGGTCAGTCGATCAAGATCATGCACTAAGGACTCGTAGGAGGGCAGTTGATCGATTTGAAGAGGGCAGAGGGGGGTGCTCGGACGCGGAGGGTCGAGTGGGTGTGTGAGTGAGAGTGTGAGTGAGAGTGGGTGAGAGTGCATGGGTGATTGGGTTATTGGGGAACCCGCGTCCTTGGGCCTAGGCCTTGGGTCCATCACGTGTGCGTGCCCTGACCCTTCCCCACTTCCCCCTACTTGAACTTGAAATTGAACTTGAACTTGAACTTGACCTGCGAACCTTCGAACCTTCGAAGGCGGAGTAACTCCGCGCTTAAGCTTGGCTGTGGGCGCATGGGTGCACGCCTCGACGCCTCGACGACAAGTGAAGGTGCTATGGCTATGGCTATGGCTATGACGAAGGCCACGAGGAAGGGCCAACCCAGTCCCAGCCTACGAGAACTCAGTCCTCAGTACTCAGTACTCAGTCCCAGCCCGTACGAGAACGAGACGCTTGAAGGCCTGACGCGTGACGCATGACGACCGCTTGCCTGCATGCGACTCGCCTGCCTGTGCTCGGAGCGTCTGTCTGCCCACGCTGTATGGATGGCCACGTTGTATGTATGGTGGGTGGCCTGGGGAGACGAGGGGGCGAACGCGCGCGTGTGTATGGGCGGGTATGTGCGGGTATGTGCGGTACGTGCTGTATGGGCGGGTATGGGCGGGTATGTGCGGTATGGGCGGGTATCGGCGGTATGTGCAGTATCGGCGCGCGTAGGGTGTGCGCCATATCTCATTCTATGTGTATGTGCCTTTTTTGTTCTTGTTCTTTTTCGTTTTCTTTCCTTGCGCTCGGCGCGCTGACCTATTCGTATTTCGACCTCTCGTACTCTCCGTCCACCTCTCGTACTCTCCGTCAACCTCTCGCAATCTCTGTAAACCTCCGTCCACCTTTCGTACTCTCCGTCCATCTCCGTCCATCTCCGTAAACCTCCGTCAACCTCTCGTACCCTCTCGTACCCTCACAAAACGACCTTGCAACCCACCATCCTGTGCACAAGCTCGCGCGTGTTTCTCTACGGCGCGTGTTTCTCTACGGCGCGTGTTTCCCTATTTCCCTACGACCTGTCCCCGCTTGCGTAGACGCTTTGCGATGTGTCTATAGTAGTCTTTGCACTGTGTCTATAGTAGTCTTTGCGCTCTCTGGTCTGCGCTAGGTTAGTCTTTGCGCTCTCTGGTCTTTGCGCTCTCTGGTCTTTGCGCTCTCTGGTCTGCGCTAGGTTAGTCTTTGCGCTCTCTGGTCTTTGCTCTCTGGTCTTTGCTCTCTGGTCTTTTTTGGTGTACAGGCGGACTCTATCGAGACTCTATCGGGACGATGGGGATGATCCATTGGTCACTTTAAATTTGGTGTCCGGACACCGGAGGGTGATCATGAGTTGTTATGTGTACTCGTATGAGGTTGTATGAGGTCGTATGCGGTCGTTTGTCTGAATCTTATCTGATCTCTGCACGATGTATTCGATGCTAGACCCGCAACTTTGAATCCATTCGAATCGAAAAAAAAAAACACGCATCATAGACGTGTAGACGCCCTCGGGAGAGAAGAAAATCACCATAGGTTATTTGTTGAACTGATTGCCTCGGATCGTGTTTTTGCTTGTGGCTCTCCGCTGTACTCTGAACCATATTTGACATATCACTTTGTATTCTTATTTTATGTGTTATACACTACTTGCTTGTTGTAGTCGCATTCGTTCTGTTACCGCAGCCGATTTCTCAGTGCGCCTACACTGTAGGGTACAGTTGATAGTGCCAAATATTGATTGTGTTCATCAACATTCGACATTCGACGTTAACTAACAATAATAAGCTCTCCTTTTCGCGTTCGGTAACGGCCGTCGTCAAGGTCTCAATGGTATCGCAACCTGTCAATGTCCGTTGCTGGATGTGTCCCCGCCATTGTAATGGGCCATGAGTCACTTCACCTTTATCGATGTTCATTGTTCAAGGAATGCTACAATTCTGCAGGTTCGTGAACCTGCATGAACTAGCGTCGAGTCTGTATTGTGAGTATGATTCCTAAACACCTTCTCGAGCGATATCAAGATCTAGAAGGTAATGTATGAATAGAATTTCAATCTCGCAGCAAATAAGTGCTCGGAAGTGCTATTGGTATTACTAGTACTCTACATGATTACTAACAAAACCTACCGGGTCTGGCAACAAAACAAAAACACAAAAAACAAAAACACAAACAAAACGAAAAAAAAGGAAGAAAAAAGGAAATTTAAGTGCTGGATTGGTTGGAATCGACTGTACCGTCATCCCTATTCAGTGCAAAGGGAACGGGAATGGAGAGCTGTAACTCTTCAAGCCCAGGGTTTGCTGGCGTAGGTGTAGGAGACCTATCCTCCCGTTCCATCACCGTCTTGAGAGGAGCAGTACCTGAGGAAGAAGGTACCATTGGATGTGGCTGAGAAAGAAAAATGTTAGCGCACGTTTTAAATCAGGGACAACCAATGACTAGCCTGTAGGTACCGCTGTTTATCCCTCTTCTTCTCCAATTGCCCGTCCAAGTCGCTGAACTCTGTTTTAACAGATCTGAACGTGTTTTCCAGTATACGAAGGTCCTCCTGTAGACATTCAAGGCAACAATGAGTGCTGAATTCAAAAAGGAATTGATGTTTGAAGTCAAGGTACCTTGTCTTGTTGCGATACTTTAATCGATGAGGACATGATGTGAAGCGTGATGTTGAGTGCAGAAGGGTAAGGGTCCGAAGGGAGTTAGCTAGTTTGGATGCGCGGTATTTATAATTTATACCACGAGGTTTAAAGCGTCAAGTCACTCTGACTGAGGTTGCGTCAACATGGGTTGCCAAGGGACAAGCGCTTGGGCCACTAGGTATACACCTTCAAGTGATAACATTAACCAGCACAGGTTCGAAGCAGTGTTGTGACCATCCCGATATCCCAAATAGGCAAACGCAAGGCAAACGTTCACTTTAGCCCCTCCTCTTTTCGATTGCAAAATCTTTAGACAGAAAGTATTGTCACAATCACTAATGACTTGGTGTGCTAGTCGAGCTGACCAACTTTGTAAATAATTCTCGATTTCCCTTTTCGCATGCGCGCTTGTTCAATGTCAAATGCAGCGTGCTGCCTTTGGCCGTCCGTTGCCAGTGATCAATCATTTTGATGACCTCAGGCTGCTTTAAGTAATCTTGTAAGTGAAGTACTTGCCCGTCGATTACTATGTTTGTAGCCTCCCAATTGAATATTGAGCGCTGGTCCTTGAGACTGACCATGAGTGAGTGAAATTGCTTTATGTTAACTTGAGCACTCAGAGCAGCCCCAATTCCGTGTCGTTAAACAGCGTTCGGCGTTCCGGATCCGAATTTCTTGGTTGAAAATCTGCACGTGACGCTCACCGTCGAATTTTGGAAATCGGACGATCAAGTTGAACGTCTTTCTGCACGACCTCCCCCATCCACATGAGCGAACGCAGCTGCTCCTGTCTGCGCTGTCCTGTCTTACTCTAGAGTCCTCACATCAACGTAGATGTGCCATACGGCGGAAACGAATGACTTTGCATGGTCGGCTTCTCTCAACACGGGTCAATTTTGTCATTCTCACCTCGGAACGCCTGTTGACTACCGAACAAAATGACCTGAGGGCAGTAGACTTCGCGCAAACTGAGCCGTGTGGACTCACGACACGTAGATGGATGGTACCTTGGGTGCTTCATGTTCGTTTTGATAGGCTGTAGCGTACGTCTGCTCCCTCACCTCTGTTTACGTGGTAAACTAACACTCTCTCTAGTTCTGAGAATTGACGCTTTACCATGCCTTGTCTACGCCGCAGTGTGAAGTCCATCGTCTGATTTCATATACTCTAATGGTTAACTAACGGTGAGCGCTGCTCTTTTCGCTCTCGTAGTCGTGGTTGACGTTAAGGTTCAGAACTGTGCCTCGTAGTATTCTATCGCGCTACCATATGGGAATCATCAATGGAACTGTGCTGATTGCGTCTCTTCTGTTGAACGTTACGAAATCAGTACTCACTGCGTGAGAATAGATTTTATCTGCCGAAAGATCTGGTTTACGCCTTCCTCGAAGTTCAAATTACTTGCATCTCGCGTTGTCGATGAGATCTCGTAAAAAGGATACGTTGATTTCTGACTTGATTTCTGCCTCGTCCTCGACTTCTACTCTAGCGTCGATACCAGCTTACGCTGCGCGTCAGCCAAATGCTCAACAATAAATGTGACGGTTGACCAGCGGCAAGTTGGGATACTTCCGTCTGCCTCATCATATCTTTCGGCGTATCTATCGTCCAAATTATCGTATAATCGTGGTCGATCTTCGAAGAATTAGCCAGGCGGTTTATGACCCTGCCACATTCGTCTTGGGATATAGTGCGTACTTCTACAGAACAAAGGCGATGCGCACGTCAACCCTGAGCCTGATACGCTTCTTTAGCTGGCCTTCAATTATATATGCCACCTGCTCAGACGATGTGTGGGATCCGAATTTTAGATTCTCAAATGCAAACTCGGCAATTAAAAGCATCGCATTGTCTATTGCCTGGTAGTATAGGCAGACAAAGGGAAATTGGTGGCTCGACATCGAATCATGAATGCCACGAGATTTTACGGGCATGGCCAATGTCGCATAGCTCTGATGCTTAGGCGCGTGAAAAACAGGTTTTAATATTGGGCAGTATATAATGACGACGGCGTTGCGCTGCTTTCCTCTATCACATACTGTTTCTTCCCCATCTCCGTGCTTGTTTTCGTATATTCACAATGGCTTTCCCCGCCGCCAATAAGTTTTGGAATCAGGAAATTGACGCTTTGCCTACTACGCAACTGCCACCATATCTATCTTCGTCGAGGTATGTGTTCAGCTCATACGTACACAATCGATTAGCGGACTGATTTTGGTCGGCAGCTCGGCTGCGCCAGAGACGACTTTTCCTCCCTACTACGTCTATCCGCCGACATCGGGGTATGCTTCTGATGTTAATTAATATAGGCGTTGAGCTGAATGTAGCTCGTTCTTAGTGGCTCGTCAACTTCAATTTCAACCTCCGGCCACTATGCACGCAGTGTTCCTCTTATAGGTACATCGAGCAGTATTCAAGACATATCCGCCATTGGCCCGTCATCGCAGAGATATCTTATGGAACCGTTTTTTGGACTGGATGCAAAATACCCCTATAATTCAATAGATTCCTCGAGGAATCCATGCACGTTCAGGTAGGTGTGAAGTTCTAATTTATGTGGGCATTCCGCTGACAGCGTTTGGTCAGAGGCCCAGCGACGGCGACTTTGAAGGAGGGTGCGCTGAATTCTCTAAACATCGACTGTTCGTCTTTATGGCAAGAATACAAACCGCAAAACATATTGTCTTGTGAAACAGTTCCCACTAATCCAGAACAGGCGTATGAATATCCTAATTTCGAACGCTCTCAGCGTTGCTATCTGAACCAGTATGTATCTTGAATTTTGATATAGCTCGCGAAGTTACATACTAACGTTGAACGATATTCGGCAGAGAATATATATACACGCAGTCAACTTCGTCCGAAGAGACCACTACTAGTGACTTGGGCATTCCCCAAGTGTTAGTAAATGATAGTCGCATTGTTTATACGCCATCGTGCTCTTCAGCGCCAAGCACGGCGATTCGGAAACTAATAGCAAGCCCACTGTTCCAACAGTCGCTTCTTCCACCAAATACACCTTCTAATTTTATCATAGAAGTCGAGAGCATTGGCGCATCACTCAACCACGACAATAATGCATGGAAGTTCTCATACCGCCAGATATACCAACACGGTGCTTGTGGGAGCAGGAACATGCTGTTCGTGTGTCATAACTTGAATGTCCCTGATTGCAGCACTGTTATTGCTCGATCCTCCGGCATGGCAAACCACCAATGCGCGAAGGAACATGGGCGTCAGAGCGTAAGATGCCATTTGTGTCGCAAGGAGTTTCAAACTGCTCGTCCGTATGTGGTGAGCAGGCATGTGAAGAGGAATTGTAGAGTGGCCAAGCAAATTGCTGCAATCGCATCCGGGCGCTCGAAAGAGATCATGTAGACTCTTTTGTATTCATTTCGCCAATACTCGAGTAGCCTGCAATCGATTTTGACGGCCCATCCACTTATTGACGATGTGACGTCCTTGATCCTACTCTAGATTCGGAATATTTAATAAAACATGCATATGGAAACATTTCATAAAATATCAGCACTTCTCATGACCTTAGAGTAGTGGAGCGAAAATCATAGTCGTCTTTAGCAAGTATCTTGCTGCTTCTTCATCTTCCGGCTCTTTTTCGCCATGTATCTTTCGCATTCATTCCTCTCCAAGTGCAATTTCAGACTCTGTGCCCAAGACGTGCCCAAGTCACATCCACACACCTCACAGACGATATTGGGTGCGCCGTGTCCCTTGACCGTCTGGTGAAGCTTCATTCTGATTACATCTTGCACCACTGTACGACAGTTAGGCACCAGGTCGTTGATGCAGACGTACACGGATTTCGTTTTACCGCGCGAGTTGTCCGCATTTTGAATCTGACGAATGGAGATCTTCCAAGCTTTCAGTTCGGGACACTCACCGATGCTTTCAATCTCGATTGTTGGAATACCAGCATGCCTGTCAGCCCTGGAGAGGAAGGTATGAAAGGGGCGGCAATTCATCAGCTTTTGTACTACTGATCTCGGAGCCGGTGTCTCTGTTTGCATCTCCATGATTTGCGCGTATACCGACAAGCTTATATGGCTGACTTAGCACTAGGCAGTGAATGACCTATCGATGGACATACCCAGCAGCCGACCCACCTTCCCCTCGGGAAGATTTTGGATTGGTCTTCATTAGATTGTATGTTCTGTAGAGATACCCGGATCCCCGATCGACCAAAAGACTGAGGACGAGTTGTAAGCGACATGAATTTCTATATGAAAGGTGCATACGTACTTATCATTAGGATCCAGAGCAGGATTATTGACCCGTTGGGGTTCCAATTGCCATGTTTCGATGTGTCCCTGGAAATTTTCGCCGACCGAGATGTTCAGCTCTGCACCATCGATCTCCATATCATGATCACTCTCGCCGTCATCTGAGGACTCCGATGCTGATGTATATGAGCTACAAGCAGCAGATTTTCTCGGTGAGAATCTTTTCCACTCAATCGATGAATGCGTACCATTGATAATGAACGAAGATATCATTGGTTTCGGATGGGGCGTTTTGACGTGATTCGGTATCATCACGCAGTGGGCGAAGAAGAACAGGTGAGTTCCTGTAGCGATGATACCGATTCATGAGAGAAGACATGAAGAGAAAGTAAGTGGGAACGGTAAAAGAGAGTGCTGATGTTTTTAAACTTATCAAAGTATCACATCGATATCCGTCCCATTGTTCATCACCTGATGCCTCGTGCTCCGCTCGGTGTTTTTCTGTCGATTTCTTCACTGAGTACCGGATCACAGTCTGTGTGAGCGCGATAAGAAGAGATCTACAGTTGAACTTCTCGTAACCCATACTTGTGACAACCCATAACCCCTTGAACCCCATAGCAAAATCAATCCACCAACTCGGTAGGCGGGGATTTGCAACCCATAACCCATAATCCTTCGCTAACCCATACCCCATACCCCCTTGGCAGAAAAACCCATATTGTTTTCGCACTAAATTAGGGTTAGAATTGCTATTTTTCAGCCCAGAGATACAATTTTGGCGCATCAATCAAACAGATATCTCGTATTTCATGCTCAGCAACTCAAAACATCAAAGATATTAAGAGAGGACGGTTTTTTGCTGACATAAGGATTAGCTAATAGTGGCTGTGTTGTTTCTGCCCGCGCTTCAAGCTGTGGCCGCGCATCGCCGGCAGCCTTTGAATTAAATAAATAGTGCCAAATGGCCTCTGAACCAAACACGTCGTCACCGCGCTATGGCCACTGGCCTCTCCCACCTCATTTTGACACGCTGTCAGTGCTACTTTGGGATTTTCGTGCATCTCACATCCAAAAATACCCCTCTGAGGTCCTATACACCTCCAAAATAGGTGGCTATATCATTTGTGGCCAAGGTATATCATTTATCTTCGCTTTTTTTTGCCCTTTTCAGATTCTGATAAAATTTCTCTCCCTCTACAGTGCTATTCTACCCTGTTGTGGGGTTGAAATTTCGTGTTTTTGAAGGATTTTTGGGTGGCTTTGAGGTATTTATTGCTTTCTTTGGGTGTATGGGACTTATTCTAATCTCTAAAAATCAAGTCTGCTCTGTCTGTTCTCTATTAAAGTGCTTTGGATTATCCAGAGTACTTCTTCCTTCCCTTTCCTCCTCTATTCTGCTGTGGTTTGGTTTCTTCTCTCTGGGGCTTTTGGACTACTGGACTTCTGGGACCTGTATTTAGAACTGGGTTATAGATTGTGCCTTTGCTGCTGCATTGTATCTAATTTTTGAGAAAATTTGAAGATCAAGGTGACACTCTGAAAAGTCCTACTTCCCTGGCTTCTCTGTAACAGAGTGTTTGCCAGTTGCTTAAAGGCCTACTATTGGTCTGGACCTCTTTCTGAGCACAGTTTGCAGAGAGATTGGCTGGCGGGTTTGCAGTTGCCTCCCTTCCTTCGGGATTGAATCTCTATTATCAACTGCAGCTGTTACCACCAATTTCGCATTTTTTCTACTTTGATTGGATTGCATTGCTGGACCAGAGAAGCCTCTATAGCTTAGTTCTTGGCCGGTGTTATATTATTTTGCAAAAATGTATTTGAATGAAAACTGCAGTGCTGAACAGTATAGGAAGGAGTCATATTAAATTTAAGATAGCCTAATGGATGGAGTTAACTCTTTAAATGGGCCTGGGTGATGCTCTGGCCAGAAATTTCTGAGGAACATATTCCAGTTCTCTGACAACAAGAGGCACAAACATCTAAGTATATGAATTTAGACAAATGCATTGTCAGATTATTTCAACTCACCAGCTGCCCTTATTTAATTAAAAAGGAAGGGCCAGGGGGCAGCTGTGGCATAAAATACTTCAGATTCCAGAAGCTCAACATAATGTGGAACTTCAAATGGATGTAGGAATGGTTGTACACTTCTCCAACCAAACTGCTGTAGCTCAGAGTGGACCATTTGCTGGGAAATTTACTTCAAGCTCAAGTAATTATTGGTGGGTCTAATTAATATCAGCAAATACTTCTCAAGAGCATCAAAATATTTTACATTGCTCAATTGAGTCAATTCAAGCTTACTTCAAGCCTAAACTGATTGGGATTTGAAACTATTCAAGTTTTGGGTCAAATGCAGGTAAATGCTTTAATTATTTTTAGTAATTAGTACGGAGGCGCAAGGCGCCGACTAAAGGGGGCCCAGGGGCGCAGCCCCGGCAAGCTGTTGCCCAAAGCGAAGCAGGGGAGGAGCGCGAAGCGCGACTCTCCAACGCGTAGCGATGGGCATAAAGCTTGTGACCTATAATTTCCCATTTGGGACCCTTTTTGCTTATATAATGTGATTGAAGAAGTATTAACGCTTGTTGGGCGAAGTTTTTTCAGGAGATATTGACTTGGTTGCTGTTTGATTCACATTTCCGCGAATACCATGCTTTGATACACCTATGTGCTATGCATAAATTTCACCAGGTTTTGAGGTTTATTTTTAGCATGCCTCAGCTAGCCCATGACCCCCGATAACCCATACCCATGGTGGTCCACGGAGGGGTATGGGTTATGAGAAGTTCAACTGCAGAATCAACATGGAGAGTTCGCCCAAAAAGTTCGGTTATAATTAAACGGGGCGCGGGGTCTTCCGCCGTATTCTTGAATCTTGATATGATTGGAGGAATGGCAAAGCATTCAGTCAAATGCATCGCGACCCCTGGGTCATAGAGACTGACATACATTACTATTCTTGTTCCTCCAATAGGGTCAAGAGACACGGATGGAACCTCAAAGAAAAGATAGGGAGGAGGAAATTGGACTGGGGAGTGAGACGTTCCAACTTCCCACGACTGAGTTCGCAGGCCGATATGCGCCGAAGAAATTGTTCCTTCAAACCCTCATCATGCTGGTGCTGCCACGTACTTCCCGTACTCTCTTCCTTAACCTCTACACTCTATGCAGGCCTCATTCTATGGAGGATATCATACATGACTGAAGGAAGAACTGGACGGTCTGTGGCACATATGTACGTGAGCGTTAAATTTCTCATCCCATCAGCTTTCTTGATCTCGTTAAGATCGCATTTCAGTGTCATATAGGTTCGGAAGCCTAACGGCCTGGCCTTGGAAAACATTGCGGGTGTTGGGAGACGAATGTGGTGGCTGTGGAGAGCGGTGTAGGGGTTGGGAGGCGGGAGGCGGGATCATCGACTTCGAAGTTCAAGTGCAAGCCCACGTTCACGTTGAAGTACAAGTTCGAGTTCGAGTTTAAGTATGGGGAGCTCTGTGTTTGGATGCCTGAGACTCCGAGGGTCGGAGGTTGGAGGGTTTCTTGACACAGGCATACGGAAGGCGCTCATCGATGATCGCTCATGGCATAGGCACCAGCCCTCCAAGGACGTGGGATCAGAATCTTCGAGTGAGTGTTCTGAATCTCTGACACGAACCATGTGCATGGCCATCTTCTCACTCACCTACTTAGTCACTTGCACCCACCCTCTCGCCCACTCGTCCCTCGACGACCTCTGGCAGGTCCGCACTCTGCGCTCCTGCCTTGTTGGACCGACGGATTGACCGACTAACTGCGCCTTGCGAGTGATGTCAGCTCACTCACTCACTCACTCACCTACTCGAACCATTTTCCCACCAATCGACTAACTGACTGCGAGGCTGTGCTGCCAATGATGGTCAACGAGATCGGTGAGATCGGAGTCTGTCTGTGCATTGGAGGCGGATATGCAGGAAGGCCTGGTAGGTTTCGGCCATGCTGCGCGACTCCTCGACATTTCTAACTCGGACTGCTTCTCTCACCGATAAGTATTCATTGATTGGTTCCCCGCCTCCCTTACACGCAACAATTTCAGTGATGAGGACTCACTCTTGACCCACTCCTGACTCCCTCGCACCTACATAATTGTAATCGCACTAATCATCCCACTCGCCAAAGGCGCATCCGCACGCTCGTTATCCACTTCAAACCCACTTATACCTGAACCCAACGTCCAGAACAAGCACTGGGTATAGGTTCGGTGGGTTATGGAATACAAAATGAAGTGTGCGTGCGCTTGCGCAGGTGCAGGTGGAGGTGCAGACGAGGAGATGAAAAAGTGTTGAGGCTTTAAGATCCTGATTTTTTGAGGCTGGGATTGTCGATGGAACCCTTCGAGTGGGATTGCGTGTGTAGCTGGGTATCATGGGCATCACAATATGTATGATTGTATGGTTCTGGAGACTAGAGCCGTCAAAGGTGAAAATAGCTCGTTCGAGTACTTACATTTTGATTATGAACTGAGTGTGATCGCCAGTATTACGGGTGCGAGCGTAGATATCCATCCATCTCCCTCCCTTTCCAGACATCATGTATTACAATAAGCTTATTAGTTCGGAAATCAAGGCAGTGTAAAGTGTAGGATATTTGAAAACCAGCGTGCGCCAATTGTAGTGCTGATCGACGGTCCAGGCTCAAGTTCATTGTTCTTCCCACAACCCATATGCTTAAGAACAAGACTCTCGCATCGTCTTGGCGATACCCCGTCTTTTCTTCCTCAATGACAAGAAAAAACATTGTTTGCATTGCCCCCCGCTGTTGCAAAGCGCACCAAAGCGCACCTGTGCCACTGCACACATGGAAACTTTAAAAAGCACGAAAATCGGAAACCGTTTACGCCCGCCATCTTCGTTAAACTTCATTCAACCGTGCTGCGCACATGTTACCTTTTCCTTTTCGGCGTACTACGTACAACGCCGCTGGCGGTGCAAAATCACAGCCTATCGTCGATCCACTGGATGCACCGGCTGCGCCGCCTCCACCCTCGGAAGACGGATGGCTTAAAAAACTCCTTGAAGTCCAGTTCTCTCTACGTTTCCTGGATGGGGTATCGGAATATAAGGAGCCAGACCCCTCGAATTTGGCGCATTTGTATCCCAATGCAGTGAAGACGAGGTTTGTTCGATTCTACTGGATGTATTGTTATATTATGACCATCGATGTTAATTTTCTCAGTAGACCTCCGCCGCCATTCCATCACTTTCCCCGTCGATTCCGGCCTGACGCGGAGGTTCCGATCGCTATGTATGTCTTTCTTTCCAACATTCTATCTACGACCTTCGTCGTTGATCTTGTTCCATCAGAAACTGCTCACAGGGAATAAATCCTCGAGCCGTCCTTCTCAAGCCAACGAAGGAGAACGCCCCGGCGGCCCAAGTTCCACATGACACTCTTCAAGAGAACAGAAATTGCTCACGAGAAATCAATCCTCGAGACCTCATGCCGACGCCAAACACCATTGGCATTATCACGCCCAAGCCAAAGGTGGATACTAATAGTAATGCTCAGGCTCCGCCTATCCGTTTGGACGAAATTCAGAAATACGTCGAGATTAGTTTCCCAGGGGACTTTCCGTTAAGAACATATGTTGCGCCTAGGATGAACTTAAAGCTCCCGATGTACCCGTGATTGAGTCAGAAATTCTGCGGACTTTCGGTCGGTATGATGGACGAGGTGGAATGGTTGGACTCTGCGGTTGGGGATCGCGGGTTCGGTGTAGGAGGCAGGGGTGAACTGGATGTTTAGGTTCTAGGGATGGGATGCGGGCGGCGGACCTCCACCCATCCATCAGCCATCAGCGCTCAGCTCAGTCATACCGAATGCATCTAACACGAAAAAGTGTTCGGTCTTAGAGGATGCGAAGAGGCGTCTTCCTGCTTCCATAACGTCTTTCGTTTCCTTCCGAGGTCGATTGAACGGAGCTCGCCGTCACGTAGGATTGGCACCAGTGCCACCAGAATTTGTTCTCTTCATAAAATTATTCAGGCTGGACCCTTCTTGTGTCATTCTCATGCTCGAATCCTAATTTTTGCTCTAATCGACGTCGTTTAATAATAGATAATAATTGCATTATTAGGGAGTATGGATTTATGTAGTATATATGCAGAGTATAGTACACAGTATGCACGTTACCTTATGCGAGGACGAGGATTCTACCCCTCATCTAATGCCTCCTTTTCAAATTCTGAACCCTAGCGCTCGTTGTCGCGTCGGGCATTGGTAGACACATCACTCTTCCTTAGATCTCTCCCTCATACGCTCGCTCAGTCAAGTACCCAGTTATAAGTATACTCTCCTCTTGGAATACTGAATTTCGATGGTCCCCTCCATCCTTCACTTGAATGTTGAAAATTTTCTGAAGGTCCCAATTTACGGTAACACTTCGTGATGGTCCCGGTTAAACGATTCCTGAGGGTCTAAAGCGAGAGGTATGTATGCGATGCGCGTAATATATTCATTCACTCGCTAATAAATAAGGCCTAATCATGATCATGGACTTCGCCGTACCCAGTGTACCGCAGGTCTGTATGTAGGGTCTCGGCCACAATACGAATCATCGGGCAAAGGAGCTCGAGTTTGTTTCGAGTTTTTCTTTGCATTGCCTTCAACGTACGTAGTATGCGCGCTTGCGACGCCTATAGACTGTATTGGGCAAGCGTTGACGTGCGTTGTTTGAGCTCTTGACTCATGAGTACTGAGTGGCCGCTGCTGACTTGGTGATTCCTGAAGCGTTGTAAATTATTGGCGTGTGGATGATACGTAGGTAAGTGTGCGCTTTCAAGTTCAAGTTCAAGTTCACACAAAACAGACCGCCTAATACATAGCCCTTCCGGCTCCGTGCGCACCGCGCACCGCGAAAAGGACTAGCGGAGTGATGTGTCATGAGGAGCTGGAGAAACGATGCATACGAGGGCCTGGTTTGGAGCGTGAACTCTGGAGGCTCGAGTGGACAGGGAGGACGTTGCGCGAGGGAGCGGCGGGCGGGATGAAGAGGCGGAGGGCGAGCGGATGAGTGAGTAGGTGGATGAGCGGGTGAGGAGTGGGTGAATTGGTGTGAGCAGATGGAGAGATGTCTAAGGGAGATGGAAAAGTTTTAGTGAGTACAGTGCCCAAAGGCACATCCTTGACACCTCCCATTCGGGCGGAGAAAATTTTTTGTGCAATTTGTCTGATTTAATTAGGAAGGAAACCCATGAAAAGAATGCGATTTACGTAGTTTCCTCGATTTTTCCCACGGTGCGTCACTTTTTCGGCCTCGGATGAAAAACTTTGGGCTCCAAAACGCACGAAAAACACTATATAAAAATTTAGAGTTTATTCCATAATAGAATTATGCAAAGCAGCAGTCGGGGCTGCTGCTTTGGACAAAATGCAAGTCACTAAAACTTTACAGATTGAGGCTTAACAATTGCAAACGAGCCCGCACCATCCTGTACCTGCGGCGGGCGATGTGCTGGCACCGTGTACCCTTACTCGCCCTCTCTGCAAGCCAGCACCCACTCTGTCAACCCCACTCAAGCCTCACTCAGTTCTTTCCTTTGTTGTGGTCGCATGATGAGGGCCGCTGTGGGTAGGTTGGTCAAGCTACAGCATCTAACGAGGAGCAGCGCAGTGCGCAATGGTTACAGACGGCCCGAAACGGCTGGACGGCAACGCCAGGGCATGTCATGTGATAACCCGATTAGGCCAAGTTCTAACCCTAATCCTTACGTAATTAGGGTTAGCGTCACATTTTCGGACCATTAAAATTGAAAAGTTGTGCGATTGTTCTGAAAAGCACAGGGCATGTAGCTACCGTCTATCTGAGCCTATTAAAGGTGTTTTTGATGGAAAATATTTCATGGGACAATTGTAGTTCATCATCAAAGTGTTTTGGTCTGTTTACTGCCAAATGAGGGTATGCGAAGTGATGCTGGGCACTGTACGCGTCAGACAGAGGACAAGATCCACGCGCGCCGGCTCCGACGTCCGACGTCCGAGGCGGTCTGGGCCCTTGCGTAGCACGTGTACGGCTGCTTTGTCATCGATTCCTCCCACTCGTTCAACTCGTTCAACTTGAACTTGAACTTACCCTCCTTGCGAACACGGACTCGATATGAACTAGCCTCAGCTCTCCTCCCGACACCTAAGCGCGCCTCGGACTCCGTTCTGCCTCTCTGTGCGACTATGTGCTACTATGGACGACACTGCTATGCTACTCTGCTCTATGGGACGTCGTGTATGCGTCCTCCTTGCCCCCTTCCCCCTTTCCTGCCCTTGTCCTTGAGTTGACTCTTCCGACCTCCGTTCCTGCCCTCCCCGCATTCTTCAACGTCCCCTGCCTCCAAGCTTCCGCCCGTCCTATCCCCGCACGCACCTTCCCTCACGAGAATTCTCACTATCATCGGCGCCTTCCGCTCCGAAGTAGAGATGGAGTGTGTGGCTGAGAAAGTGAGTAACTGTGTATGAATTTGTGTGTGCGTGTCGTACGTGCGTGGGCTGCTGGGTCAGTCTGTATGCTCGCTTGTTGATCCTGTCTGCATGCCTCTGTCATGTATCATTTCGACACCCCCATGATCCATCCCTTCCCGTCGACTCCGACGCCGACGCCCCTTTCTTCTCGGCTCCGCCCACCCATCACACCTACCCTGTCCACGGTCCGCGCCCACATCCATCCACGATCTCCCACACGAGCATCCCTCGCCCTCTCTCACTTCGAGGACGAGGGGATGTTCGCATGCAAATGATGCGTTAGGTCTGTGTGTCGCACGTATTTTTGGCGTAAACATGGGTGCGATGCTTTGGTTTGGGGCTGGTTTGGGCTCAGGCGAGCGGTTCGTGGTTTGTGCCCTTCGCTTTTCTTCGACGTGGTTTTCGACGTCGCTTCCCTGCCGTGACGTGGCATGGCATCCCCAGCATGCGTCCTCAATCTATTTTCTCCTCCGTTTTGTGTGCTCTTTCCGCTAGCCCTGCTCTGCCCTTTTGGATTCAAGATTCAAGCTGAAGCGCGAACGCACGACCCATCCGATCGACGTCGACGTCGATTTCCTCGTCCCCGATTCGTCCTGGCCTCTCGCCTCTCGCACCTACGCTGTCTACTCTACACGCCCCACACACGTTCCTTCCCTCACGCCGCACGCGGACATGGGGTTTGGGATGGTGCATGGGGCGTGTAATGGAGTAGACCAGATGTGGGTGCGATGTTCTGTGTTTGGTTTGGGGCTCAGGCGGCGGGTACGTGGTCCGTGCGTCTTGTTTTTCTTCGCTGTGGCTGTTGACATCGTTTCCCTGTCAAGTTTGACGCCGCACGCGTGACGTGGCGTGGCGTCCCCAGCGTGCGTCCTCGATCTGTTTCTCCTCCATTTTGTGTGCTCCGCCTTTTTGGATTCGCGGTACGCTGTGCACTCACGATGATGGATAGGTTACGATTCGCAACCCACAACTCACACCTCGCAGGCCGAACTATGATCCATCGTCCGCATTAGGAGATGACAGCGTAGGCCAGGCCAGGCCAGCTAGGCGTCTTCATCCGGACAACCCCATACCGCGTTGAGGTACGCGTGACGACGCATGACAATGAAGCGACGCAACGACGTACCACCCCCACACCTCTCTGCAATACCCTACACCGTAATGCAAAACCTCGGGGCACGCCGACGCAGTACTCTGCACCACACTACCACGATGAAAAGACTTCAGAACGCGAGAAGGCGAGAACGCCGGAACGCGAATGAGGGCCCGGGCGCTGAGCATTCGCGAGGTTGGAAGATTGCCAGGATGAGAACAAAAAGAAATTGATGACGAGGACGCGAGGACGAAGATGCGAGGACGAAGATGCAAGGACGCGAGGACGCGAGAACGACCGCGGTGATGCGAGAAATGCCTGGACGAGGATGCAAGGACGCAAGGATGAGAGGACGTGAGGATGCGAGGATGCACGACTGCGAGGACGCGACCGAGGACGCTCGACCGCGAGAACGACCGTGAGGACGCGAGGAACGCAAGAACCTGGAACACAAGCACTCGCGGACACGAGAACGAAAGAACTGAGGATGCACGACTGCGATGATGCAATGCGCAATGACGTGGCGGACGGTTGGAATGAACGCGAGATCACGCGAACATGATACATAGATGGATGTATGGATGGTTGGGCGCTGGGACTCAGGCGGTCCCAGGGGCGGGCGAGGTGAGGTGTGCGATGTGAGGCGAGGAGAGGCGAGGCGAGGCGACGGGTAGGTGGGGACGTTGGTGGGGATGGGCGCACGTACTGGGTGATGAGAGGAGAGGAGACGATGTGCGATGGGCTGGTGGTATGGTCAGGTTAAGGAGGATAGGTGCGTCTCGTTCTCTCTTGTAGCAATTTGGTTTTCAAGCTCAACTTGCTCAGTCTCAAGGCCTTGAGCGGACAGAGCTAGCGCCGACGTGGCCTTCTCTCGCCCTCTCATCTGGTGTACTCGCCCTCTCATCTGGTGTACCTGCGCTGTCTATCCCCGCGCCACGTCCTCGCACCCGCACCCGTACGTCGGCCATCACCTCAGCTGAACGCTATACGTCTGTGTTCGTACCGCATCCGTCTCCCTTGCCTTTGACCTCTCGCTGGCCGTTGTACTGTCGCTTGTTATTGGCCTTGACCGCTAATTCGATCCTTTTGGAGTCGCTTTGGAATTGCCGCGCCCGAGTTGCGGCGAGGTTCGAGTTGTGGTCTCGCGCAGTTCGGCACGACTCCCTTCTTTCCTTCTTCCCTTCTTTCCCCGTCGCCCTGTAGAACCCATGTCCTTATTATCTTCATTGCCCTGAAGACTTGATCTTATCTATCGTCTACATAACTGCTATAGCGCAGGTACTCTGGTTGCATAGATAATGGTGTTTGAGTGGTCGATTGGGGCATGAGGATATGAGATGTTGATTTTACGCGCGGCTTATATATGTTGTTGGTGCTCGGACTTACGTGTTCTGAGTAAGAGTGCTGCAATAATACGTCTCTGAGGTGCGTAGATGTCAAGTTTATTACTTGTCCGTTTGGGGACATGGGACATGGGATATGGGATATCAGTGGAGCACGGCGTGCGTTGGTGGTGGGTAAGTGAGGGGGAATAAGTAACGAGGGTTGAACATTGAACGCTGAAATCTCGGAGGATAGAATGCTTGTTGAACTCGCAGCGACGCGCTGCGCGTACGCGTGCGCCTCCCAAGTTGGGTTGAAATCTCACTCTTCGGTGGATATTGAAGATCGTTGACATTTAAATGATGAACGATGGTCAGTAGGACTAGTGCGCATGTAGATCTAGAGGCACTAAGTCGATGTTATTGTGATGAATTCGTCTGTTTCAATTCCTTCAATACGGGGTGGTGGTCTGTAGTGAAGACAGCGAGACACATTCTAGATAAGGGGTTCGCTATCTATTATTTCTCCGCTCTTCTTACTCCCTTCGAAGGCTACTCATCATATAGTATTAATCAAAGAATCTAATTAGCGATCGATTCTCGATGACTTAACACATCACTCTATCATGCATAAAATATCCTGACCATTGTTTGCGAATTCGAGACGGATATATGATTCAAGCTCTATCTACGCATATGGACGCCTATATCAGCCTTGACAGTGAATGAATTCGTCAGAGAGAATTTCTTCCTTGTACATTGGAACATAAAGTCAATTGAATCCTCGACGTCTTCAATTGGAAGCGGGTGATCTGGGTAAAATGAAGAATTATCGTCGGGGAGTACATACATGAGGTTATCTTCACTCCCGTCGCTCGGACCATCGTCTGTGGGAATGATGACAGTTATGCAAACTCGTTCCAGAGAGGGAAAGTGAACCGAGTCGGAGATGATTCCATCCATGTTCGCAAATGGCAAAGGAACCGGATTTCCATCATTGTCGAGGTCCCCTGGGAGTATGAACCAGCAGCCCGGAAGTCGACTAACATGGTAGTAGTTGAAGGCATCGATTGTAAGTTCCAAGCTTTGAATTCCACAAGGAGCGGTACGAAGCAATGAGCACCATGAGGAGAGTGTCTCTGATGATACCCTCATGTCATCGCGGATAATAATTGTGACAGCCAGTGAATGGAGATTGACTAGCGAAGCAAGCGATATGTTGTCTGGAAGTGTAATTGGAGACAATTCTTTCTTTGACTGGGCTTTAAGGCATATAAAAGCATAGTTAGAGAGGAACATCAGGCTGTAAAATTGGCACGCACTATTGGCGCACTCGAATCCAAATGGGTCTTTGTTGCTCTGATATCTGAATCGTTCACGAATATCCAAGCTCGTCAATGTATTCCGCGCTCGATAGATGATGTGCCAGATTGGCCGGAGGTTCGCAGGTGTGATATCCGCCGTAAACCATTGAAGGTGAGAAAAGTTGAACTGGTACTGTGTTGGGTAACCGCTCGAGTAATCAGAAAACAGAGGAGTATAATGTTTGCAATCATAAGAATAGATATCGGGTATGGGGGATGGATCAGGACTGTCTGGTCCTTCGGAACCCGAATCCGAATTTGACTCGTATGAAGATTCATCAGGCTCGATGTCGGGGTTATAATTATAATCTTCTGTCTCTTCATCGGGTCCTACGTCGGTATCATTCTGGATATCTGTGGTATTCTGAGCGTCCGGATCCTCCACATCACTCTCGGCATCACTTGTGTCCGATGAGGATTCTGAATTGGAGTCGTCAGAATACATATGATATAGGTGCACACGACGCTCCTTGTCGAGCAAGTTGTTTGGATGCAAGAGGGTATATAGCAACAGTTTATCGGAATCGATTATACTGAAATTGGTGAGTTTAAGAACCACGGATCCTGGGAGTATGTTGTCGAAGGGCTCGAACAATGAAAGACGATTGAAATCTTCATATGCATCTTCCTGTACGTTGTTCCCATCGTTGTTTTCGGGAACCTCCCCCACGTGCAGGTAAATTGGGTCCGGATTATCATCCCATACCTCCAAGCTGCTCAGAGAGCCCCAGAGCGAAAAGAGACGGAGATTGCTTGCATTTCTCGCAAGCTCGAAACCTAATTTTTGCTCTAATTGACGTCGTTTAATAATAGATAATAATCGCATTATTAGGTAGTATTGCTTTGAGCAGTATATATACTTATATGTAGAGTGTAAGTACAAGTATGCACGTTAACTTATGCGAGGACGAGGATTCTACCCTCATCTAATGCTTCCTTTCAAATTTTGAACCCTGACGGTTTTGGCTTAAGGCCAAGTCGCCGGTGACGACTAGGAGTTGAGTTTGGGGACGGTTGATCTGCGCTAGTGCAGATATGTGCCCTTATCTACGAGTAAGGGATGACCTGAGGATCGGAGGACGGGAGGACAGGGAGAGGAAACAGCTGTTGATGAGGATGCTCGATTAGGGAACGGGACGACGCGACGTGTTTTGATGAGGTGGGTAAACGAGGAGTGGTAAAACGCGTGGACTCTGGAGGCTCGAGTAGAGAGGAAGGACGTTGCGTGAGGGAGCAGGCGGGTGAGCAGGCGGTGGGCGGAGAGGGAGCGGGTGGAGAGATCGGTGAGCGGACATGGAGATGGGATCTATGTAAGGGAGGTTAGTGAGTGGATGAGTGTACGCGTCAAAACTGAGAACGCCGTCCAGATCCACGCGCACCGGCTCCCGCTCCGGCGTCTGATGCGGTCTAGGCCTTAGCGTGTGTGCCGCTGCGTCATCAATTTGAATTCCTCCCACTCGTTCAACTTGAACTTGACCACTACTTGACCTCGAACTTGACCTTCTCGCCAACGCGAACTCGATATAACCTCGCCTCAGCGCTCCTCCCAACACCTAAGCGCGCCTCGGACTCAGTTCTGCCTCTCTGTGCGCCTTTGTGCTACTATGGACGACACTGCTATGCTACTCTCTGCTATGGGACGTCGTGTATGCGTCCTCCTTGCCCCCTTCCCCCTTTCCTGCCCTTGTCCTTGAGCTGACCCTTCCGACCTCCGTTCCCAGTCCTCTCCCCGCATCCCTCAACTCCCCTGCCTCCAAGCTTCCGCCCGTCCTATCCACGCACGCACCTTCCCTCACGAGAGTTCTCACTTTCATCGGCGCCTTCCACTCCGAAGTAGAGATGGAGTGTGTGGCTGAGTAAGTGAGTGTCCGTGTAAAAAATTGCGTGCGTGTGTGCGTACGTGGGTGAGTGTGTTTCCGGGTGAGTACACTTGCCGGGCTTTCGATCTTGTCTGCGTGGTTCCTTTACATATCGTTGCTGCCTCCCTTCGACACCCCCATCCCTTCCCGTCGACGCCGACGCCCTTCTTCTCAGCTCCGCCCACCTATCGCACCCCGCCTGTCCACCGTCTGCGCCCACATCCACCCACGCCTCTTTATCCACGCGAGCATCCCTTGCCCTCTCTCATTTCGAGGACGAGGGGATGTTTGCATGCCAAATTTGCATGAGGATGGTGTGTCGCGCGTATTCATTCGGATCGAGGCGTAGGTGCGATTCTTTGGTTTGGGGCTGGTTTGCGCTCAGGCGAGTGATATGTGGTCCGTGCGCTTCGTTTTTCTTTTTTTTTTCGATGTGGCTGTCGATGTGTTTGCCTTTCGAGTTTGACGCGCGACGTGGCGTCCCCAGCATGCGTACTTCAGCTGATTCTCCTCCATTTTGTGTGCTTCGCCTTTTTGGATTCAAGTTATGCTATGCACTCACGATGTTGTACTATATAGGTTACAACCCACAACTTTCAGGCCGAACCAAGAATCATCGCTGAACCTGGTTTCGGTTACTGGAGCGGACGACACAAGCCAGCAAGACTTCTTCATCCGGACAACCCCATACCGCGTCGATGTATGCATGATGACGACGATGACGCCGACAACGACGATGCATCGACAATGTACCACCCTGAACTGCACCATACCGATGCATCAACAGCGTACCACAGCGACGCAACGCTCTGCACCACCTCACGCGAACGCAAACAATGTCGACAACGCGAGAATGTGAGGAAGTGAATGAGGAGGCTGAGCGCTCGCGGGGGTGGAAGATCGCCAGGACGAGAACAAAAAGAAATTGACGACGAGGACGCGAGGACGAAGATGCAAGGACGAGGACGGATGACTCCAAAACGCGAGAACGTGAACCCAAGAACGAGAACCAAAGAACGAGGACACGAGGATGCGAGAACGTGGCCCCGAGGATGCGAGGACGGATTAACACAATACTACCCGTATGAGAACGCGGCGGATGACTTGATGGACGGCTGGGCGCTTGGACAACGGATGGATATCGATGGATGCTTGCTCGTCGCTGGAGCTCAGGCGGTCCCAGGAGCGTGCGAGGTGCGGTGAAGTGAGGTATACGATGTGGGGCGACGTGGGACGATGCGCGGCGAAGGGTAGGACGATGCGCGGCGGAGGGTAGGACGATGGTGGGGATAGGTGAACGTACTGGGTGATGAGAGCAGACGATGGGCGATAGGCTGGTGGCACAGTCAAGTTAAGGAGGATAGGTGCGTCTCGTTCTCTCTTCTAGCTTTTGGTTTTCAAGCTCACGCTCACGCTACTAAGCGCAAGGCTTTGCGCGGACAGAGCTGGCGGCGGCGCTCGTTCCTTGCCTTTTCCCGCCTGCTGCCCGCGGCTATCTCTGTGCCACGTCCTCGCACCCGCACCCGTACGTCGGCCATCACCTCAGCTGAACGCTACACGTCTCGCGCAGTTCG
Source organism: Pholiota adiposa (assembly GCA_009935795.1). Classification (NCBI taxonomy): domain Eukaryota; kingdom Fungi; phylum Basidiomycota; class Agaricomycetes; order Agaricales; family Strophariaceae; genus Pholiota; species Pholiota adiposa. The sequence goes on from QEYC01000002.1 coordinate 92,590, forward strand.
GCACGACTCCCCTCTTGCCTCCTTCCCTTCTTTCCCCGTCGCCCTGGAGAACCCATGTCCTTATAATCCTCATTGCCCTGAAGGCCTGATCTTATCTATCGTCTACCTAACTGCTATAGCGCAGGTACTCTGGTTGCATAGATAATAGTATTTGAGTGGTCGATTGGGGCATGAGGATATGAGATGTTGATTTTACGCGCGGCTTATATATGTTGTTGGTGCTCGGACTTACGTGTTCTGAGTAAGAGTGCTGCAATAATACGTCTCTGAGGTGCGTAGATGTCAAGTTTATTACTTGTCCGTTTGGGGACATGGGACATGGGATATCAGTGGAGCACGGCGTGCGTTGGTGGTGGGTAAGTGAGGCGGAATAAGTAACGAGGGTTGAACATTGAACGCTGAAATCTCGGAGGATAGAATGCTTGTTGAACTCGCAGCGACGCGCTGCACGTACGCGTGCGCCTCACAAGTTGGGTTGAAATCTCACTCTTCGGTGGATATTGAAGATCGTTGACATTTAAATGATGAACGATGGTCGGTAGGACTAGTGCGCATGTAGATCTAGAGGCACTAAGTCGATGTTATTGTGATGAATTCGTCTGTTTCAATTCCTTCAATACGGGGAGGTGGTCTGTAGTGAAGACAGCAAGACACATTCTAGATAAGGGGTTCGCTATCTATTATTTCTCCGCTCTTCTTACTCCCTTTGAAGGCTACTCATCATATAGTATCAAAGAATCGAATTGGCGATCGATTCTCGATGACTTAACACATCACTCTATCACGCATAAAATATCCTGACCATTGTTTGCGAATTCGAGACGGATATATGATTGAAGCTCTATCTACGCATATGGACGCCTATATCAGCCTTGACAGTGAATGAATTCATCAGAGAGAATTTCTTCCTTGTACATTGGAACATAAAGTCAATTGAGTCCTCGACGTCTTCAATTGGAAGCGGGTGATCTGGAGAAAATGAAGAATTATCGTCGGGGAGTACATACATGAGGTTATCTTCACTCCGTCGCTCGGACCATCGTCTGTAGAATGACGACAGTTATGCAACTCGTTCAGAGAGGGAAGTGAACCGAGTCGGAGATGATTCCATCCATGTTCGCAAAGGCAAAGGAACGGGATTTCCATCATTGTCGAGGTCCCCTGGAAGTATGAACCAGCAGCCCGGAAGTCGCACTAACATGGTAGTAGTGAAGGCATCGATTGTAAGTTCCAAGCTTTGAATTCCCACAAGGAGCGGTACGAAGCAACGAGCACCACGAGGAGAGGTCTCTGATGATACCTCATGTCATCGGGATAATAATTGTGACAGCCAGTGAATGGAGATTGACTAGCGAAGCAAGCGATATGTTGTCTGGAAGTGTAATTGGAGACAATTCTTTCTTCGACTGGGCTTTAAGTCATATAAAATCATAGTTAGAGAGGAACATCAGGCTGTAAAATTGGCACTACTATTGGCGCACTCGAATCCAAATGGGTCTTTGTTGCTCTGATATCTGAATCGTTCACGATATCCAAGCTCGTCAATGTATTCCGCGCTCGATAGATGATGTGCCAGATTGGCCGGAGGTTCGCAGGTGTGATATCCGCGTAAACCATTGAAGGTGAGAAAAGTCGAACTGGTACTGTGTTGGTAACCGCTCGAGTAATCAGAAAACAGAGGAGTATAATGTTTGCAATCATAAGAATAGATATCGGGTATGGGGGATGGATCAGGACTGTCTGGTCCTTCGGAACCCGAATCCGAATTTGACTCGTATGAAGATTCATCAGGCTCGCTGTCGGCGTTATAATTATAATCTTCTGTCTCTTCATCGGGCCCTATGTCTGTATCATGCTGGATATCTGTGGTATTCTGAGCATCCGGATCCTCCGGATCCTCCACATCACTCTCGGCATCACTTGTGTCCGATGAGGATTCTGAATTGGAGTCGTCAGAATACATATGATATAGATGCACACGACGCTCCTTGTCGAGCAAGTCGTTTGGATGCAAGAGGGTATATAGTAACAGTTTATCGGAATCGATTATACTGAAATTGGTGAGTTTAAGAACCACGGATCCTGGGAGTATGTTGTCGAAGGGCTCGAACAATGAAAGACGATTGAAATCTTCATATGCATCTTCCTGTACGTTGTTCCCATCGTTGTTTTCGGGAACCTCCCCCACGTGCAGGTAAATTGGGTCCGGATTATTATCCCATACCTCCAAGCTGCTCAGAGAGCCCCAGAGCGAAAAGAGACGGAGAGGAAAATTGGATATTCCGCTGAGGTAGAGGGAAGCGATTTTCCGGACGAGTAGCAAATCAATAATGGTTCGCCTCAGACAAATGTTGAGCCATTTCCAGGGAAAGAAAAACAGTCCTATAGCTTCAAGGCCTATGCGATTCAGAGATGTAAGACCCCGAATAATTTCCATCTGCACGGGTTTTATGTGTCTGAATCCGTTCAGCGGCAGGGATATCCAGAGCTCTTTGACGTAGTTTATCAGATGCGGACTGTTCAGGAGAATGCGACGGCAGTTCAAAGCATCAGCCCTTCCGATGGTGTATCTGTAGAAAATCTGTTTTTGACAGAATATGAGCATGGGACGTGAAATAAAGGAGAAGACCTTGAGATTATGAGCTCGCTCGTGTGGGTCTTCAGTCCGATCTAGTGAAATCTTGACTATTTCGAGCTGCACATCGTAGGGTAGAGTTGGGGAATGTGGCCAAATGCTCATGAGTGTTCGCGCAGAGTGATAATGGCACAATAACAATCGATAACCATCGAGTCGAGACGAAGAGGGAGAGCGTAATTTCCACGTGTATTTATGCCATTGTTCCCGCTAATATGTTTACGTCGGCCCATCAGCCTCATTCCAGCACCACGCGTCATCATGCCATCAACTTAGTACTACGTGTTCCTTGAAGCCACTTCACATAATTCTAGTAGATTAGCTGATGAAACTGCATACGCACGCGCACAAAACGATTCAATTAAGCGCTTAGAGTGCGCTTTGAGGTGGCCCTTCTACCTCACTAGTCATTTCCAAATGTGCACGACTTAGTTGGCATCTACGCAATCTCAACGGTCTGGATCGTCGCGACTGCTCTATGTCCGCCCATTGTCTACCCTTCATGAAGGCTCGCTAGAGAAATGAATTCACACTGATCCACTGCCTTTCTACGTCCGCTAGCAGCACGGGGACAATTAGTGCCTACAAAGACAATTGTAATACGTGAACAATACAGAAAATTGCTAACTCGTTTACCTAGTAGCGCCGTCTAGCTACCGCATCGCACTGTGCGAACACTCGTCCATGCAGGGTCGGTAAACGCGTACGAACTCGATTACTGCTATTTTCTAAAAACCTCGCTTCTTCATCAAATCCAAGCCCTCGTTTTGCCAGTGCGGGTAAGAAGGACGCGAAAAGGACGCATTTCTGGCGCTAGGTGTTGGTTTTCTTTAATCATAGTCATTGCGGACGATGGGCGACGCGACGCATGGGAATGCAAGCGAGTTAGAGTCAGAGTATGATAAACTTGTATGGCTTACAATTTGAAGTTAAAATTGGATTATATTCGTGCATGTGAGTGAGTTATACAGAGGCGCGCCTCCGTGTTTGGAGAGATTGTAAATAAGTATACGTACATTAATTAAGTGAAGGGGATTTGGAAGGCCTACAGTGGCCCATTCTGAATCGTCCAATGCGTCGAACCGGATGACTGAAGTCGAAGATAAGTTGTCTTGCACACACGCGTTCAAGATGTCGAACGCGCTCCATCTTTGAATCAAGTTACATGCAATGAGAGGGATGGATTGTTAACGAACTAAGTTTGAGATATAAATATGTGGTATGCGCGCGAGCGCGTTTTCAGGAAATTTGGTTCTGACGTTACGACCTCATATTTCAATTGAACTTGAACGTTTGAACGATATTCGGCCCTTAGAGTGCTGGTAGAATAGGGTGCGTGCGAGACGTTTAAATTTTAGTTCGTGCATTCACTGTCGACTGGAATTTTTTCTTCTATATTTCGCGTCGAATTGTCTGAATCGTGCGCACTGCGCACTGCGATTGTCCTTATTAATCCTCCTGGTTTTCGGGCATTCTAACAATCAGAAATGTTTGTCTATCGGTTGGAATTTATCTGACAATAACGAGTGTCCGAATACACGTTAGAATTCAGTAATACAGAATTCATGTCAACTTAACTTCACGGGTGAAAGCACGCTCCCAAAAACACGTGACCTTATAAAGTCTCGAACGCGGAAAATGTTGGAAGCGACTCTCTTCCCGCTATCACTTTCGTCCTATCGATCGCGTATAAATACGACAAAGACCTGCCGCATGCCATGTGTCTTTCTCCGTCCCCGTCTCCACCTCAGGATCGCTTCTTGGACTTGTACTGAGACTTGTACTGGGACTTGCACTGGCTGTAGTGCCAGCGAATACACATAACCCGCACCAGGACGACGCACCAGGACGACGCATCACAACGACTCACCGTACGCACCTTGGCCTCGTGGTACTCGACCTCCGACTCTAGCGCACGCACCCGCACCCGCACCTGCATCCACCAGTACCAGCCCCGACTCTTACTCGCCTTCATACCAACCCACCTTACCAACCATGCCCTCAACCTCCGAACACCCAATCCGCCGCATCTTCGACGGCAACGCGCGCTGGGCGGCCAACCCGTCGTCGGTCAAGGATGAATTCAAATGGGAGGGCCTGACGCTCGATGCGTTCGGCGTGCCGGCGCAGCATCCTGCTGTGAGTGGTCTCTCTTTCTTTGCGGTTGTGTGCAGTGTGTGCGGCGGTGGCTGCGTCCAATAGTGGGTTGGGTAGGGTTGAGCATTGCGGGTGCGGGGACGGCGTATGGCGGCTGGATGACTAGAAAGCAACGAGTACTGAATGAAACCCTGCAGCTCCTATGGATCGGCTGCGCAGATTCGCGCGTGCCCGAGAACGTTATCGCGGGCGGGTCGCGCCCGGGAGAGATTTTTGTGCATCGGAATGTGGCTAAGTGAGTTTTCTTGATATATTTTCTTTTTTCTTCATTTTGGTGCGGATTTTTGTGCCTCACCTGCTGATGTCCTCCTTCGTTGATCCTATCCTTGTTCTGTGTGTCCACCTCACTTTCCCCGTTCGCTTTCTGTGCTAGCCTTCCCCTTCCGCGTTCGGATTCACGTCCCCTTTTCTCCCTTCCGCTATGCAAACGTCGCTGACATTTTTTCTATCTTCTCTTTCCTCGCCTGTCTTTTCCTCCCACCCTCCATTGTAACCCACATACACACTCTCCGCACTTCCCTCTTTAAACGAAACCGCACACGCATGCGCAACATGCGTCGTACTCTCGTAACATCCATATCCAACATGCACCTACAGCCAAATCCAGCTCCACGACGACAACGCGTTGGCGGTGCTTCAGTACGGGGTAGAGCATCTTAATATCTTGCATAGTGCGTCTCTCTTCTTGCCTCTCGTCCCCCCTCCGTCCCTACCTTCACCCCACTGCGGCCCCGTCCTTTCTGTTACGCCCTGTCCCTTCATAGTGCCTCCGTCACCTCCATCTGTTCTATACCCTCCTTTTTTACTCTCTCACTTCCGCTTCCCTACTTCCTCCGACCCGCCGCTCCCGTCCTTTCCTACCACTGCTGCCTAGTTATCCAAACTCCGCTACTCCCGCTTTCTCTCCTCCCCTTATCGCATAATCTACTTTCTCCTATATACGTTGACGTTGAAGTTATTGCTTACCCTCCTCCACAGTCGCGGTCGTAGGCCACACCGACTGCGGCGGCGTCGCCACCGCCTTCGACACCGCCTACCCTTCTTCCTCCTCCCATACCCACTCCTCCCACTCAAACCCAACGAAAGCAAACCCCATCGCCCGCTGGCTAAGCCATCTCACCAAGCTCGCGCGCGCTTTGCCCTCGCCCCTCCCCTCCCATCGAGAGAAGGCCCTCCTCCGCCTGTGCGAGAACAACGTCAAGGCGCAGGTGACGAATCTGGCGGGGACGGAGGTGATCAGAGCGGCGTGGAAAAGATATGAAGAAGGATGTTGTGGAGTGGGGGATGGGGCGGGTGAGAGGCAGAAGGCGGTGTGGGTACATGGGTGGGTGTATGATCTGGAGACGAGGCGGATTAGGGATTTGAGGGTTAGTCGGGGGCCGAGAGGGGCGAGGAATGATTGGTAGGTCCTGGGTGTGTTTTTGGGATCGTGAGCGGGTGAATGACGTTGGACGATATTTTCTAGGGCATGAACATGTGGTTGTGGGCTTCGCGAATGTGCAGTTGGATACCTTCGGTGTCTATAGCTTCTACGTTGGTCACTTCATCTGGGTTCCTTGTATATAATTTATTTGCGAAGAGGAGCCTGGCCTGCTGGCGAGTCGTGAACTGCGAGTGAAATGTTTGTGAATATGCTCGTGGAAATTTTTAACGCGGATGCCTCAACGCTTCTTTTGCGTTTTTTGCGTCAAGGGGGAGAGCGATACCTACACGAAAACGGTGTTGGGGACGACAATGAACACGTTGAAGATACTAACATTACCCCCCCCCTGAGCCACCCCACCCGATGAGCCAGTCACAGACGTGTCACGGTGTAAGTTCAAGCCCCGCAGAGCTAAGCTTTGATCTGATCAGTGATAACGCCGATTAAGCGAGACGGTGTGGCAAGTGCGCTCCTGGTGCGCTCACCGTCGACAGGATATAGTGGATGGCACTAGGGTTAGTAGAGGATAAAAGAGCTCAATGAGAGACTCTATAACTTATAAGACTCATAACATTCCTGGTATAGTATAAACCCTTGTGCTTGGAGGAGGGGATGTGGACAAGATTGGGGGGATTGATGAACCACTTGACGGGATATTCCTTGGATCCGAGCGCTTCATAGGAAGGATTGTTAATGCTACATTTGCCTTCATGTTCACTAGCATTGTTAAATTCAGTCATTGCGCGCGACCGTCGATGCGACGCGACAACGACGCACTGTGCTTGAATAACCGTCTTGGCATCACTTGTGCTTGTGCCGATGACAGATCCGGAACGGCAAGTGTCGGCAAGAGTGACTGGACACTGTCTGTTGAACCACCTCCCTACCTTGATTTTTCTCAGAAAAAACACTTGGAGTGTATTGAGAACACCTAATTATATGTGTATACAAAGTTTGAAAGGAAACGAGCCAGCCAATGTTGAGATATTCGCAACTGGCTCATCGGGTGGGGTGGCTCAGGGGGGGGGTAATGTTAGTATCTCGGTTCTGCATCTCTAAACACCAAGACCGTGGCTGAATGTTGCCAAAAGTGAGATACTGCCTTCGCATCCAATCGGCTTGTATCTCGGCGAAAATAGGGATCGCGCGGCGCGCGCAGATCTCGTGCAGAGCTGGGCCGCATCCATTAAGTCGAACCTTGCTCCAAACCACGATCAATCATCATGTCCGTCTTGCCATTCGACATCCTCGAATACATCATCGAAATCCTTGCCCCCACCGATGTGACAGACGATCGCAATACCTCATCTATCAAGGCCTGTTCTCTCGTATGCCACGCCTTCCTCCCCGTCTGCCGGAAATACATCTTCGCTAATATGCATGTCGGGTACCAAATGCCTACCAGCGATTGCAAATTCGCCAGTCCTCAGAAGCTGCAGAACCTCCTTGAAACCTCTCCGGAAATCGGCAGGTACATACGAGCGTTCGAGTTCTGCGTCGACCCCGTCGCCACAAATCTGGCTGATCCTGCGCTCTCCCACACTATTGCGAAAATCACCCGTGTAGAACGCCTCTTAATTGTAGTGGACTACACCACCAGTATTGGCGTGGTCCCTTCTCAATGGGAAGAAACGATCAGACCAGTTTTTCTTCCTCTGTTGCGCCTCCCCACCCTCACCATGCTACAAGTATACGGCGTCGACAATTTAAGATCGCAGACCTGATGGAAGCCCCTGCTCTCTGGTGCTTCGACTGTTTCAATCTCACCTTTGCGCCGACCCCGCTACCACCTTCGCCGCTCACTTTGGGCCACCTCTCCTTTGGGCACAACGCGATGTCTGCAGTCAAGTATCTGTGTGAAGCAAAGTGCATCGACGGCAGCCCGGTATTCGATTTTGGACAACTCGAATTACTTTCCCTCTGGGTGGTTGAGCAGCAGGACATCGAAACTGCGCAAAAGCTTTTCGCCATGTGCCATCACCTTAAATTGTTAGGCATAACTCTTACAAGTATTCTCAACTACAATTTTTTTTCGATCTTCGAGTGTTGACGTAATATTTATTCTAGACCCTAACCTCGACTTCAGTGTGTTCAATTTGCCAGATTTGCCCGCGATGTCCACGCTCAAGGCTTTAGTGATCACTGTCCTCAGAAAATCATTCACAGTCTTCACAGATGTGTGTCTCATGGTTGCCGATGGACTGCGTAGCTTGGCACACAAAAACAATATCCAGAATCTCTTTTTGAGACTTCCATTGAGGGTGGACGAAAATGATGACATCGACGAGGAGAACTGGAAAAGAGTCTTGGAAGCCTTGGAAAAACCTGGTTGGCCAAAGTTGGAAGCCATTTCAGTGAAGGTCTTGACTCGCGGGCTGGTTGACTCGAGTCCAGATTCAGGAGATAGTTCGGGAAGCGGGTCGGAAGATCTGATTTTTGCAGTCTGATTACACATAGGTTACGGTTTCAATCGAAAGAAGGTTGTATGATGCACACTGACTCCAAGAATTTCAGCGACTCCAAGAATTTCAGCTTCGTTCATTTGTGTATTTTTTTTAATTGAGTTTCAGGGTTAAAATTTCGAAAACATGCACAGACAGTCGACGAGGGAGAAATAGTAAACTTCATATTGTGCTCAGTACTTATCTTCGTCTGTGTACTGGTCTAGGAGCACCTTCGTACATTGATCAACACGTTTCAATCTGTAACAACTATACTCGTCATTGCCCGTCCGTAACTTGAATATCAATACCGACGCTTTTTACAAGCCCCGCAGACCAGTCCCACCCCATCAATTACTGTGGCTGCCAAGATATATAGGCACAGAATGGGAGGATGATTCCCCCACGACAACAACGACGTTCTCGGCGGATCCGTCATTCCGCCAGCCATTCCCGGCCTCTAATCCAGCGCCGCTTCAGCACTTCGCGCTAATTATTGTGCATCCAGCAGACCAAACTAGCGCCCATTATCTATTCTTAGAGCGCTGGGTATGACTTGTTGTTTATAAATAAGGGGATCCTATCCATGCTATCCGATGAGATTCGGAGGCGAACAGAAGAAGGCGAAGGATCACCCCAGTCCATAAATCTGTCAGATAACACGCAGACCTTCTATTCCTGCCCCTTTATCAAGTTATTCCTGTCCCATCGTCGTGATCGACAACAATCGGATAAGCGAATCGACAGCTGGCGGTAGCGACTATGGAATTTCAGACCCAAGCAACGGAGTGAATGGTCACCTCTTCCACATTACGCTTCAGGCTATGAAAGCCCAGATTGCGCCACAGAAGCAGCAGGCTCTAAATATCGCTTATGTATAGAGTTTGGGGGTTCAGCTGGACAGCCTGGCCTCTGTCAAGTGTCGAAGGACCTCAATTAAACGGTCAGATAACCCACGTTAGCTACGCATTCAAAATTCTGCGAAGTCATGGGATGCGATGCAGATATTGTATATATACGAACAACTTACCCCATCGCCACAACGCACCTCGTATTCTGAATCGCGATGCCATCTAGCACTACGGACGATATTCAGCTCATCCTAACCTCCAATGCCCAGTGGGCCGCTGAAGTGCTCAAGGACAATCCACAATACAAGTTCGCCGAAGTCGAGCAAGATCACGGTCAACAGGCGCCGCACGTATGTCTCTAATTCAGACCGTATTATTTTGAATCAGCTCACTTACAGCTCTCTAGACCCTTTGGATTGGCTGTGCCGATTCCCGTGTGTCCGAAACGACGGTCATTCCGGACGCTCTCCCTGGCGAAATATTCGTGCACAGAAACATTGCCAAGTTCGTTCTCATTCATCATATCATTCCCCTGGCATTAATCGTTTGTTTGTTTTTGTAGTCAATTGCATTTGGATGATAATAATGCTCTATCAGTTCTGCAGTATGCCGTCGACTCACTCCATGTTCACCGTGGTAAGTTTATTTGACTTCTCGTTACAATGTGTTATACTGATTCGGTGTTTGCCTTTCCACCAGTAATCGTCGTCGGACATACTAGGTGTGGTGGTGTTGAAGCGGCTCTTAGGGCTGCTCAAGGCCAGAGAGATGCCCAGCCCGCATCGAAACAGGCTCTCAACGAGTGGCTCCATCCCTTCACAAACACCGTCGCGGGCATCCTTCCGGAGCTCGAAGAACTCACCGAGCCGCAGGCTGTCCGCCATCTCGTTGACGTGAACGTCAAGGAGCAGGTCGCCCAACTCGCACGTACGCAGACCATCCAGGGCGCCTGGGACAAATTTGCTTGTGGTGATCGCGCCGATGCCGTTTGGATTCACGGTTTCGTGTATGATATAGATACCGGTGCCCTGACGGATCTCCATGTCTCTCAAGGACCTCCCGGTGCACTGGTCCCCAAGTGACGCGACGGGTGGGGCGAATGCGGAGAATTTTATCGATAGGAAAACTGTTGTAACATGAAGTAGTTTCTGAGACCAATGTTAACGACGATTGCCAGAAAATCAGAATATATTATAACTTGTAACATGTAACATGGATGATAGCGTAATGAAAGTAAATTCGAAAATCGTATCATGATATTCTTGGTATCATTACTGCAGCGTATCAATGGACACCTTCGCCATTGATTCAATCCAAATTGAATCATCATCATCATGGAGGTTTGACGTCGACTTGGTGAAGCGAGAAAATTTTGCTAAACGGTTGCTACGTCTCTTCAGGCTGGAGCACCTGGGTCTTGGAGAGGAAATAATGATATTTGACGTTTGGGTCTGGTTTTGGGACGTGCTAAAATGACCGTATGGCGTTGTCGGGGTTACGCAAGGTGTGAGTGCAGACGATTTGAAGGTGTTCTCAGACTCAGAAGGCACTGGCGAGAACCAAGGAATAAGACTGGGGTGAATAGTGTAACTTGGTCGAGGCGTTGGAGGTGAAGTTTCGGGCCGTAATGTGTGGACGGACTCGGGCTGTGGTGGCGCCGATAACGTTGGTGGGGGAGGTGGTGTAGCAGGGGTAGTGCTGACTTGCCGCACATTTTTGGAAAGGAGAAGCTAAAGGAGAATATCAGTAACTACTATTAAAGATCGCGCGGGTGGCAAGACTGGCCTGACGCCACTCGAGTTCAGCACGCTCGCGTTCAGTACGCTCGAAATCAGCCTGAGTCCATACTTGACCGTCAAGGTCAGCAAACTCAGTCTTTACAGAAGAAAATGTTTTTAGAAGCATTTTCCATTGGTCCTAGAGGTATGAATCTAAGAGTCAGATATTACAAGGATTGATAAACTGGGCGACATACCTGCGTGAATCTAAGGGCTCGTTTTTCCTCGGTTGCTGTATGTTTTTCTGCCCTGATGAGGCACTCTTTACGAATGGCTACTCGCTGCTCGTGGGTATATTGAGTGGCGGACATGATGTGCTGTGCGATGTTGGGCAACGACTGCGCGCTGGGGTGTTTATATATTGATACTACTTCAGGCGCCACACGCAATTTAGAGGTAATACGTGCCGATATTCTGAGAAAGCAAACAAAGCAATGACGGCAACCCCCCTTTCGCAGTGAGAGCGTGATAACGTTCAGCGGCTTAGGGGTGGCACTGTGGCCCACACTTGGCAACGTTTTCCTTTTTGGGAGCCATCCCAACACGGCATAAATTCCCTTTGATGGAAGCACCTCAAATTCAGTGACACATCGGGAGTTTTGGGATAAAAAAAGGACTTCCACGTGAATTATTGATTTTGACAACTGTATCTAAATCAGGTCGTGCTAGAAAATTGTAAATCACTTTCAGTATTTATCAACATATTGAGGCGTCAATTGTTTCTTATGTTTGATACCGTCAAAGTTTGACTTCGATGTTGACAAATATTTCGACTATGAAAGGCTTTTTGACGGCGATTCAGAGTTTGAATGTGTTCCACAATGGAGGATAAATTTCCATTTAAAACTAATATTTCTAAAGCGTGGCCATTTTTCTTTCAAATGCTGGTCAACGTGCAAAACACGTTTCCATTTAAAATATTTTACATCGTTCAAATCACGTTACCGACGGTCAAAAACATTTCGAAAAATTGGTCATTTCAAGGGTGGTCCAGAAGCCAATCCGTGCACTCTTTTACCCAGGTGTTTTGACCAAAATCTCAGAAAAAGTCGCTGATAGCGCTCCATTTATGTCAATTTCTCGGCCCACCTTGGCGGTCATCTCCGGTTCCGTCCTTTAGGCGCGCGAGACCTGTCTCAATTTGGCTCTCTGGGTCACGTGCTCTCAAAACGGTCGTCAAAACGGTCGCTGCGGCCCGAGACCTCCCTTGGTATGAGGAATCTGCCAACATTTCAAGTTGAAAATCGTCAAAAACGTGAATTGCCCACTCATGATTCACGTTTTTGACAATTTTCAACTTGAAATGTTTTTGATTATTGGTAACGTGATTTAAATGATGTAAAATATTTTAAATGGAAGCGTGTTTTTCACGTTGACCAGCATTTGAAAGAAAAGTGACTGCTTGAAATCCTTTGACTTTAAATATATATCTGTCTTCCATTGTTAATCACACTTTAAATTCAAATCACCGTCGAAAGGCCCTTTGAAGTTGAAATATTTGTCAAGATTGAAGTCAGACTTTGACGGTATCAAACATAAGAAACAATTGACGCCTCAATATGTTGATAAATACTGAAAGTGATTTACAATTTTCTAGCACGACCCGATTTAGATACAGTTGTCAAAATCAATAATTCACGTGGAAGTCCCTTTTTTATCCCAAAACTCCCGATGTGTGAAAGGATGTCAGATCGGTGTCGTGACCACTGGAAATATGATGGCACGACGCAATGTGTAGCGAACCAACTAATTACCGGGCAGGTATATAAAGCCTTGATATCAGTCCTTATTGACAGTCCTTAAAGCTTAATCCTTCACTTCATCTTCAGCACCCACCGACACCTACCGTTTATTTCGATGGACTATCGCAGCGAGTTAATTCCGAGAATGAAGCTCAATTCAGACTTTGGAGCCTCTGGGGCGGAGTACAGCCAATCCCCGTTGAAAATAACTAGTGTTGTGTTGACGAAGTGCCACAAGAGTAATGCATGGAAGTTCGCCTTCCGGAGAGTTCAGAGCGGAACCCGTGCGCGGACGAAGAGCAAACACATTTGTATGTTTAAATACCCTAAAGCCAAACTGAAGTTTGGCAACGGAAATGTCAAGCGGGATGGCGCACCACCAGACCACCCAGGGACATTGCGTTTCTCAACAGGAGGCTGTGTGCCGCACGATTTCCCTGGAGGAAACATTTGCTCGAGGATATCCTTCGTTTTACCTTACTCTAAACATTACTCGAAAATTATTTCCTTTGATACTCGGCAATCTACAGCTCTTGTATCCGCATTGTATGTAACATCAATGGCGTCATTCGGACCCAAGCGCTCGTTTGATGGGCGATCGAAAAGTTAGGGGCGCTTAACACATTCCTACGTTTATTCTGTCGCATAAATGACCCACCGAGCACGTTCGAAGACAATATAGTTGCGAGAGTCTCAAAAAATGACTCGTAAAATCAGAAATATGTGTCTTCGTTCCATGGATACTAAACGGGACAGACGACTCGAAGTCAGAAATATTAATATTTTGCCTTATGTTGGGCCTTGCACGTCCAGCTGTAACGATGCCGCGCAAAGTATCCTTTCTTTAAATTCTTTCCCTTCGTCCTCGACCTTCGCATCCTTCCTTGGGTGACGTGACAATAACACGTGTTGCAAGAGCGTGACGTGACATGCCGTGGCATCATTTTTGCGGGAAACGCGCTACGTTTTAGATTCGTTCTCCTTTCACCACCACCACCACCATGCTCGAAGCTAAACTACAGGAAGCAGGCACTCTCAAGAGGCTCCTTGATGGTATGTGGACCCTTTTTACACGAAATGGCGCGTATTGACGCGTAAATACATCTGTAGCGATCAAGGAGCTGGTCACCGACGCCAACTTCGAGTGCAATGAGGAGGGCATCGTCCTCCAGGCCATGGACAACTCTCACGTCGCGCTCGTGAGCGTCAAGTTCTCAGCGCCCGCGTTTAAACGCTATAGATGTGACCGCCCAATGCCCTTGGGCGTGAATTTGGCCGCACTGACCAAGGTGATGAAGTGCGCCAAGGACGATGATATCTGCACGCTTAAGGCTGCAGACGAGGCCGACGTACTAAACCTCGTCTACGAGGCAAAGAGTGAGTGTCTACGTTCTTGCATCCCCCTTGCTCCCCACTTCTCTTCCTGTCACGCCCCCCACACCCTCTGCCCAGCCTTTGTTCCCCACTGACGACTCCATCCAGACTCGGACCGCATCGCTGAATACGACATGAAGCTCATGGACATCGACGCCGACACCCTCACCATCCCCGAGACCGAATACGATGCCCGCGTCACCCTTCCCGCCGCCGAATTCACCCGCATCGTGCGCGACCTCTCCCTGCTAGGCGAGTCTGTCCGTATCGAGGTCTCCAAGGAGGGCGTGCGCTTCGCCTCCGATGGCGAGGCGGCCAATGGCTCTGTCCTTTTGAGGCAGAGCGAGGGCGCCAGCTCGAAGCCGGTGGGCGCGATCAAGCCCAAGAGTGATGAGAACGAGGTTGTCGAGGTGGAAGATGACGGGGATGAGGAGGAGAACGAGGCGGACGAAGATGGCGTGCAGGTGAAGAAGGAGAAGAAGGCCAAGGTAAAGAAGGAGGGCGACGAAGACGTAGAGATGGAGGGCGAGGAGGGCGAAGGAGAAGGCGATGACGATGAGGCCGACTTCAAGCCTAAAGACGAGGGTGAGGAGGGTGAGGAGGAGAAGGATGACGAGGATGCGGAGGAAGAGGACGAAGAGGGCAATGGCAAGAAGCGGAAGAAGGTTTGTCTCCGCCTCTCCTGCCTCTTACGACTTACTGATCCACTAAATCATCGCAGAACGGCGGCATCTACAAGGCCTCCAAAAAAGCCAAGACCTCCAAGGCATCCTCTTCGAAGGGTAAAGGCAAGGGAAAAGATGACGAAGAAGCAGAAGGCGTCGTCATTGAGATGAACCAGCACGTCTCGCTTACCTTCTCCCTGAAGTACCTGGTTAACTTCAGCAAGAGCCAGAGTCTGAGCCCACGGGTGCAGTTGATGATGAGCAATGATGTTCCACTTTTGGTGAGTTTCGTCGGCTGTTTTTTTACGAGGGCAGAATTAGATGAATGGGTGTTGACGTGTTTCATATTTAGGTCGCGTATGACTTCAGCCAAGGCTATATCCGCTACTACCTCGCGCCCAAGATCGGAGATGACTAGGTTCTCTTTTGTATTCGCCTCATGACCTTTCTCTTTCCGAAACGCGACTCGTTCTTTCTCCTTGCGTACCCTGCTTTTCATCGCTGCTCTATCTTTGTTGATGTTCCAATCTCATATCCGTATCCGTCTGTCTCTGTCTATCCAAAATCATTCATTGTTTTTTCTTACTCGTTCTGCTTGTTGAATACCTCAAAAATGGCGCGCTGCGCTGTGTTTGAAATCGATGTGTATAGCCTTCTACGTATCCGAAATGCGATTGATTGTGTATGTATGAACAGTGTGCGTCGAACGATGTCTGTCATCGAAGTGGACGGAGGGCGGCGATGAGATGGGTCGTGAAATACGTTATTCTTCGAATACCTATGGAAAGAAGGACTGTCAAGCTTCTAAAGCTGAGGAATTCGCAAAAAAAAAAGACATAAATATTTATCACGGAAGGTAATTGCAAGGATACATCAGCCAGATTCGCAACTACGGTTTGGGTCTGTCTATTGACGTAGTGAATGACGGTCAAAATCGTGTGCCCATGTCACCGTTCTCCGAAAGTCGCGCTTCAAATGCTAAGGTTCAAAATAGGATCATTACCTCTACCTTACTGAGTGGGAGAAAAGTAGCTGCAAGCGTGAATGAAGAAAGTTGAATATACGTATCCAAGTCCATGAAAATTGGAAGTTCAATAACCCAAGTCAATTATACCCTCTCGTTGCACTGACGGCCTTCAGAACAGACTGTTCGAGCCATCAATCGTAAAAAAAGGGGAGAAATTCCCGGAATCGCCGAACACTGTTAGGTGTGAAACCGACAGAACGATTGATTAGAAATGATTCATATCTTTCGAAGATATTATATGAAAACTCACAAACGATCTGATAGTCTGTCCCGTTTAGTACCCATGGAACGAAGACATTAACATGGCCTTGCAAGATGTCGAAGTTCGACGCTAGGATAACTGTGGCAGTCCCGAATGCGCTTCAGCTGCTGACATCGCACGAAATAGAGAAAGGGTAGAATACTGACCTGGACTGGTGATACCGCCCTTCTTGAGCATGATTTGACCAATACGGTTGGTAATATTGACAGGGGCACTAGAGGTGTCCCTAATTTCCCTGCATCAGTCTCGCGGCCAAAACTTGTAAAATACGATGGTGACGTACCAGGTCACCTCTTGGGTCGAGTTAACCTTCCACACCGTGGCCGAAGTTGGGTTCGTTACGGGGGGGACAAACACGTCCAACGCTGCACGATGGGACATGGGGGGATCGGAAACAGCGCGGGCATTCACAGCGGGGAGGAGTGCTGCTGCAAGGATGGTCATGAAAGTGATAAACTTCATGTCTGGTAGAGAGGTGTAGAGTTCGCGCTTGTAGGCCTCAGGAATGAGCAGCTGCCTGCTTTCATCTGGCAAGTAACATTGGCCTTTTATACTCGTATGGTAGTACATCGAATAATCTGCATCTCGTCAGATGCAGAACAGGCGTCGGGGCTAACTAATATCGTTTGATAGATATTTTGAGCGCAGTACCACGGGAGCTTTTATTAGGCGTATGATTGTCTGTGCTCGGTGCCAAATGCCCGTCTATGAGCTTCGAAACGCGGCACATTTCGATATTTGTCAATGGCGTTAACGATTTGAAGCTTCTCCAGCCTACTTGCTAAAACATATTTGTTTGGTTCAATACATTCAACATTGTTCAGTTTTTGAGTCTCTAGTATTCCAAGCCTCAGGTCCTACAGCGAATCAGGAGTCAAATAACGCAGTAGCATATAGAACATATACTATAACACATAGGATACGCGTCCTTCTGGCCGATGTTTGTCCTATTTTTAAGAAATATTCATCCATATGACATTCTTCGGAAATTCATGGAGTGCGCTAGCATCCGGTATGAGAGTATTTTGGTAATGGATCAGTACCTCATTCAAATCTCTGCCGTAGAACTTCGACGCCGAAAGATCACAATCATTCCCCCCACTTTAGGCAGCGCTCTCGAAAGAATAAAGACAAAAATAGCTCAAATGGAGAGACGTGTGCAAAATATACGTACAATAGATGGAGAAGGCTTCTAAAAATTCTGTTGGACTGGACTGGACCACATAGATCCTCTACTTAATGTCAGCCAACATGGCCGTCAAGGAGGATCGCTAAGTAAGGCTGGTGGTCGCATATCAACTCGCAATTATACCGGTGCCATGAACGAATCTGGCTGCATGAAGGGGCCAGATGCATGCGCCGTTGAGAAACACGAGAATGTACACGTGAGCATAAAAAGTAGGAAGGAATAACAGAAGTTCATATAAAATGTAAGACAATAATCTTGCAGAAGACACGCCGTTGTTTTGATCCAGACGAGAGCGATTTGAGCGCGATTTGAATTTTGATACAAAGCCAGGCATGGAAAACGCCAATGGCAAGGCGAGAATTCTGAATCTACTTTGTAGGAATACATCCGGCCATATTAGTACGGTGTGCATAGGGGAAAGCCTTGTCTGCTCGTACTCGCTCCATGTGTCTGTACCGTTGCATCAAGTAGAAGTTGACTTGGAAGCTCGAATATCGAACAATCTGTATCAATGTCATTAACTCGCTAAAAATTTGATTAGAAGCAAGGGCAGACGCTACTGTACCTCGTCTATTCAGCTTTTTTGTGATGGGATGCATATCGATAACGAGCATCGAATAGTCCAGGATATGTCACCACTGAAGGTGGCTATCCCACGAAACGTCTTATCCGCGATGAGGGAAAGATATTGGAGCCTGGAGGCCCTTGCGAATCTCAGTTTGGGTAAAGCCTAGGACCCAATGAGGGATGCTACGGTATCAGCGAGGAGTATAGAAAAAACACGGAGAAATGAACATAATGCGAGGTAATAGTGACAAAGGAAAGAGAATGAGGAAATGGGTGTCGAGACGGATCACGTTTAACACCAGCGTACATAGCTCAATTCGAAGGTCAAGACAGGCGATGGATGCAGTAAGATATGAGGCCTTCGATTCGAGAACGTATGCACATGAACCTTTGTGTTCCGTTGTGTTCTTTGCAAACCGTTGGATCGTCTCAATCGGTGCGTGGTTGTAGGCTCTTAGTTAGATATATATTTGAGCTTTAGTGAGCCGGACGGCCATCAATGTACAGGCGAGGAGAGATATTAAACGGCGGTAGCAAGAGAAGGGTGACGATAATTCGCGAATTTTTCGAACGTTGCTAACTTAGCATGCTTCGGTCACGATGAAGGGCGTCTCCGTTACTTAAGGTTCATTGCACTTACTGCGCGTATTGTTTCTATCCCCCCAAGAAGTTGCGGAACTGGAAGTATGTCTCCGAGTGTATACAAGAGGCTCAGTAAAAAAAAAACAATGATACATATATGCAGCATATATGGCAGGAACAATGGAGGGAAGTCGGTTATTATGGATAAGTACTGTATATGCGCGTTCAGATCCAGACGCCATAGATTATTGGTCAGATATTGACGTACCTGTTCGCTATCTCTACAAGAAAATCTGCTCTTTCTAGGAGACGCTAGAATTGCTTATGTACAGCGTGGTCAAGGACAGTCTATTTGAGTGTGACGTCGTTTATGTCTTAGAGGTAAGAAGAAAGGAAAGGTGCTTGAGATGCGGCGTTGAGCTAGGAGCATCGCGGCAAACACCGAGCCTGTCAAACTCAGCGTCTCCCCCCTGAGTCCCTCTTGTTATGGCGGTCCAAGTGGGAAAAAAATCCGCGACTTTTTTCAGAACTGAAGACATATACAGAACACACTTTTAGTGTGCCCGCGGATATATTGACCTTATTTCTAACCTACAAAAGCAAAATTTGAGTGCCCCGGAAATATTCAGCGACCCCGCGCGCAAATTTTTGCTCCCCGGAATTTTTGATTCAGTGCGCGAAACATTGTTGACTGGTTTTCTACATAGAAATGGCAGCTTTTTAGAGTATGTAGAGGTATTTTGGAGTCCGCGCGATATTTTCTAGTCCGCGAAATATTTTCGAGCGCCTGTATTCCCCTTGCGAGGATGAGCGCGAGAGGGGGCAAGTCAACGTGCCGTGATGCCGTTATTATGGAATCTTACAAATTTACCACGGCTCAGAGGCAGCAATAGCTGCAGAGGTCGTGTAGGGGTCAACATCTCAAGAGTTTTACAGCCAATTGACTACCATACGAGAGATAATAGGCTTGCATATTTGTTGACAGAAGATACGGAGGAAAATGTCTCTTTTGGTGGCTCACTCTGCACAAAGGCGAAACAGACTCTGCCGAGGCGGATCAATTACATAATAACGGCACTTCGGCACGTAATAGCTTTGATGAGTGGGCTCCGGCGTCAAAAGAGTACGCGCACAGTCAAGAATTTGCGCGCACACTAAAAGTAGTTGAGAATTCATGTGATATTTATTCGGGCAGTACAAATATCCACTCTCTGCATAGAAACTTGGTGGCACACTAAAAGTGTGTTCTGTATATGTCTCTAGTTCTGAAAAAAGTCGCGGATTTTTTACCCACTTGGACCGCCATATCTTGTCTCCTACACCCATGTGCATGATCCCCCACCTTCATAGTATTCTTCAGATGCGTATAACCGATGAGGCTCTCCGATATTCTGATCTCATTGGGATGTCATACATCGTTTCTAGATTCTGGGAGACGATTCATACATTTGGTATTGGTAAGCGTCAAGATTTGGTCAAGATATGTTCCCAGCTTGATTTCACTCACCGGCAGGTGACCAACTATTGGTGTTATACTTTTGAATGCTTTGAATGCTTCAGATGGGACTCAGAGGCCATCAGAAAGCGCCTCTTGAGCGCCTCGTTTCGTTGTCGGTTTCGGACTGTCCAATCCCTCTCAAGGGCATTGAAATGAGCGTAAGCATCAACGGTTGGTCTACTCATTTCTAATTCCAACGCATATAGTATATTGACTTATAGTGTCTATTTCTCCAACGCCTAGTGCGCCTGAGGTCTTCGTGAGCTTGATCACATCCTTGGAGATGAATTACTGCATTTTACCATATTTCGGTCCAAAACTCGGGCGAACACACACGTGACTGGAAAATTTTGGGGTCAATTACGTTCAGCATTGTTGCAAGTGGTCCTCCTATTGCTTTCGAAACCTTCGATGAACGCGGAAAACGCCCTCATTCATGCCTCGCGCGCTGAGCAGCGCAGGCAGAGGCTCCTGGAAGCCGAACGAGAGCTCGCAGCAGAAGAGGCAGAGGCACTCACCATGACTGAGGTACGTACATACGTACGCACACTTTCCCCAAATCGTGATCTTGATCGTCACTCCAGGAACAGCGCCAGACGCTGCTACGGCCCTTTCTCACTGTCAAGGCAGAGTTTGCAGACCTCGACGGCCTGCGCTGGACGCAGACCGCCCTCCGCCGCCGTCAGGTGCGTCTTTTCGTTCGTTTCTTGTGCCTGATCTGTCTTTGCTCATCTGCACTCAAAGGATTCACTTGCTCGGACTGGCGCCGCACCAGAGCACCGCCCACAATATGTACCCACCAATTCCAACTCGAATATCAGCGGCAACGCGAGCAACAGTACATTCGCTGTATTAACCAACGCCGACCTCGCTTCCTTCGCCCCAGACGACACAATCCGCGTGCCTCCTCTACCCACCCGCAACCGACCTAAATTCCCGTCACCGCTCATACGAGGCACTACACCCCTCCCAAGTACCTCATATTCTGATAACCAACTCCCCCATGCACGCCAAAACGCCCAACACCGACCCCCAAACAACCACAGGGACGGCACTCGTCAGCGATCCCCCGTCAAAGGGTTATTCAGCTCTCCTGCGCCTCCTTCAACCACATTTTCCTCTTCAACGACCTCCTACGAAAGCGAATATGAATCGGTAGAATACACCCCACGCCCGACTGTTCGCCCCGACCTCTCTCCTGCCGATTCAGAGATTGTTATCGCGTACGGCGGCGTGAATCGCCCGCCGCCGCCCGGCCTTGGCCTGTCATCAGCGCAAGCGCCTAACACGGACCCAGGTACAGGCACACACTGGGCGCCTCCTCGATCGACCAGTATGTTGCTCGAGTCTCACGCGGTGTCGGCAGCGTCGTCACTCGGAGCAAAAGAAGAATCAGGCGCAGGAAGAAGGGGTAATGAAGGTTATAGTCCATACAATCAGTACGACGACGTGCTCTACAACGGTCCCCCTCCAGGCCAGTACTATTCTCCAGCATCTATTATGGGTTCTACGTTAGTTCCTGTCTCCACTTCCCCCTCCAACTCATCTTCAAGTTCCAAATCGAAATCCGAAGCCAAGTCAAATGCTTTACACCGTACCGCCTCAGATCTCACTTTGCGTGCCCCGCGTGCGCCTGCATACACGCCCGTGCTGTCTCTCCTTACCGCTCCTTTACCTTCGTACCCCTCTATATCAAACATGTCTCCTACGGTCCAGCACCTCCCCCGCCGGCGCACCTCTGCCTCTTCTAAATCTCCCAGGGCACAATGTAGCTCGGCTTCTGTGGACATACATCCTGCGAGAGAGGCGCCTTCTCCGCCTCCTGCTTCCCCTTTCCTCGCAGACGATCCAGGTGAAGAGGAGGACTCAGAGGATGAGTTCTCGTCATCTTTGCTTGACCCGCCACTTTCATCGACCTCGTCCATCCCCAATCCGCGGAGAGCGCTCGTAAGGGCTGCCTCAGTGGTTGGTATTCTATCTTCCTCTTCACCAGCGGCGTCTACTCAGCACTATCCAGGCCCGAACTCGAGCCCAATCTCGAGTGCAAATCCGAACGCACATCGGAGTCCCCGAGCAAGGCTGGCATCGTTGCTCGCGCATTCTCCTTCGGAAACACACTCTTACCAGCATACTCGATCGACCTCCAATCCTGCTCCAAGGCACACGCACGCGCACATATCTAACCTTTCTGAGTCACAACCCTCGAGGGAGGGATCGGCGCGACATCATGGCTTGAGGGGATGGTCGGAAAGTGCCGCTAGCCTCGCTCCTCTTCCTCCGCATGTCCCCCCTCTTCACCCTTTCGCCGCGCCTCTCCATCCTACTGCTTATCCCCATGGTGCTATTGCTACTTCCCCTCGGGCCTCGTCCGCTATTGATTCAGAATTGGAGGCGAAATCCGATCCTTCGCGTAGAACTAAGGATAAGCACAAGCACAAGTCGAAGTCGAAAACGCCTAACTATCCCGCCGTGCACGGCTGGCTTGCCGATGTCTCTGTGGCTAGTTCTGCTTCTTCTGCTGTAGAATCGGATATAGAGGAAGAAACCCCGCGAGGGAGTCCTGTTCACTCTCCGTACGAGTTGCAAGGAGGGAGGGACCACGGTAGAGGTTGGGGTGCGTGAGGCGGGTTGAGTCGTGTTTTTTTTTCAAGGTGGATTCCGCCCTCGGCCTCTGTTCTGCATCTGTTGTGTTTCGAGTTTTGAATCTTGGCTTTGTTTCATTTATCTTGTCCTGGTGCATTGGGTTCTGTTATCCGTCTATGCTCTGTCATCCGTCATCGTCGACCCTCATCATCGTTCACAGCTCTTGCTTTCAATAGTCCACCTCGCTCTCTATCGCATCGCATCGTCTCGGTACATTGGAACATACAGTCACGCATTATACACTGCCTATCTCACCGGCATCATCAGCATCATTGTTTGGTCGTCGTATCGTCTCTCTACATGGGAACATGCTATCTCAAGTCACCTAACATTCATCGCTATCGTTCCTTGTCTATCTTCGTCTACATCTTCCTTATACTTCGTACGTGTCGTCCCTCGTCACTGCAATTGCTCTACCCTAAACCGGCATCTCCCAGTGAGCTTATTATTATAAACTATACAACCATTCGTCGACAATCTTCAGACCATCGCGCGCTCTATAGATTTATCCGCCTTTTACAGCCGAAACTATATTTATATCTACGACCTATGATCTACGATCCACGCTTCACGACTTTCTTCCTCGCATCTCGCTCAAAACGTCTATCACATATCTGTACCATATATTTACATACTCTCAACCAGCAAAGGAATCCGCGATACTCCTGTTATAACTTGTTCTGTTCATCTATCTGTATATAATAAGCAGGCGACACAATATATTCTAGTAAGCATATGTATGATCTGTTCTTATGGTTTTCACGTCGTACCGTGGTGAGTGTTCTTTCAGTATGTTTCCACAATGGAATGAGGCTCGTTACAATGTATGATTTTGACAATGCATTGGAGAGGGTTTCGTTAGCAAATTTTCTACCCCTTGTTCAAGGTCTTGCTCGTATAAGCGCTCCATGAAGGTAGGTTGAGGGTTCAGGAAGGTCGATGAGCGCGGGCGACAAGAGAATACGGCAGTGGATGTGGGATATCATGGGGATGCCGAGGACCTGCGGAATAGAGAAGGACAAATAAAGAGATGACGGTCTTGAGATAGAGGCCGTGGGCAATGACGACGAGACAGACCCTACCTGTTGTCGATTAAGATTACGCAGCATACTCTGATTGATCCATTGTTATTTATCAAGTTGAAATTGAATGTGTATTGGAGATACGGTTGAGTTTGACTACTATACAAATGCGAGTCTAAGCTTCAAAGCAAAAGAAAACATACGAGACAGATAGAGTATGTGGCAATAATAATGCGATGAAGCAATTACAAAGGCGGGTGCGCACCAATAGCGCGTTTCATACGTTCATATCTGCATAGCGTCTTAGGTGTCCTGACTCCTGACATACACCGCTATCGACATGGCGTCTGATACTATCCTCCCTGCTGTTCCCGAAGTACTTCCCACAAGCAGGACATGTATACCCTGCACTATGCCCCGCAGCCTTCTGGTGCCGGCGCGCATTACCAGGGCGCACCTGCACCGCACCACAATCCTGGCTCGAAGGATTGTGGCACACGAAGAGATGTACGATATTGGGTTTTGGGACCTTGAGCCGTGTGTCAAGGCGTGATTTGGCGTGGCAGTCGAAGGCCCAGGTGTGAGGGCATTTGGGTGCAGGGCCGAGGTCTTTGATGATGATGGAGGTAGTGAGGGTGGAGGTGCCTGGTGGGGAGAGGAGCGCCTTGAAGTGTTTGCTGTCCAGCAGTTTCTTGATTACGGATCGAGGTGTTGGATTTCGCGAGGGAAGGAAGCGGATTCCGGGCTGAGTCTCTCGCGGCGAGGTGGTGGAAGAGGGTAGACTGGCCGGGAGTGGGATGGATGCAGGTAGCGTGGTGGATAGAGGTAGTGGGGTGAGTACAGGTAGTGGGGTGGATGAAGGGTGCCATGAAGTCGATGTTAAAGATGTCGATGAGGACGCGACCATCGACGAAGATTGATTTATACTAGGAATTTTGAAAAATACATTGGGTCTGGTATCCTTGTACACATCGATCCGCTCAGGCGTCATAAATTTACTGGGGCATATGCCTCGTGATTGACTAGTTCAAAATATTTAGTGCGGAATGTTAAGAGCAAGTTCCATGCAGCATACCTGTCTAGTTCGCGCATTGGAGATTGCAGATATTGTGCAGGAAAGTAAGAGTAGTCCGAATACATACTAGAACCAAATAGTCAGCGAAATCATTCTGTGTCGTATTAGGATATGTATCGACGACGAACCTTGAACAGGAGACCGCAGACGAAGCCCCAGAGAAAGGAACAAAGGGAACTGAATGTCCATATAGAGATTTAATTGGGACATTCAAGTAGTAATCCATGATTTAAGGTATTTGAAGACTAGCGGGATGCCAGAGAGGAGGTGACCAGCGAAAAGTAAGTTCTGGGCAATGAACGCGACGCGTCTGCTTCATATACGACGCGATGTTTTGCACTGTTTTTCTACCCGAAGGTCAAAGCGATTGTGGTTCGGTCACGACACCGCGATGCCACCACCTTTGGTTTCCCTGACAGAAGCAATACAGAGCAATATGCACGGGATGAACAATGGGAGCGCACTTAGTGCTTGTGGCGTCATCCGGGTGTTCAAGTCAAGCTATGTGGCATGCAATATACGCTCTGCACATTCATACCTCTGTAAATATAGATGGGTCTTGAGAAAGGTTAATTCTTGAGAATGTGCAGAGGTAGTTTGATTATTTACATAATACTTGTTTGTAGCACAATTATTTAAGCGCCCATGCAGTCGCCAATCTCAATCCACAAAAGGAAACCTTGCAGATGACGTACGCATCTACTATCAAAATTTCTGAGGAAAAATGTATTAAAGTAGAGGTTCGGGTTAGTAAAATAATGTATCCGCGGAAACATGGTCAAAGCAACATTCCGGTACCACCTAGTCAAGGTCGTCGCATTCGAGCCCAACGTCGGAATTTTCCATAAGATCGCGCAAGACAATTGAAATATCGACCGCACCCATGTTTGCCATAGAAATATCTCTTCGGCAACTAAAGCTCTTTGTCGATCCTTTGACGGAGACGGACGGACAATGATCCGTGTGAAGGGTCACAAAATGGATCGCTCTATTGTCGTACTGGCCTGGCACATGGCTACTTCCGCAACGTATCGTAATTGTATTTGAGTGGCTTCTTATGTTTGGGCGACTTGATAAGAAGTGAATGATCTGGCTTTCATTTAGTACATTATCCCGGCAATTCTATCTGACTACTTACTTCTCCTTCTTTATTCAAAATCTATCAATCCCTACCGCACTATCTACTCGATATTTCCGACTATGCCGTTGAAATCACAAACCCAAAGACAACGCACTGTCATTTCCGGGAAGGATTTGCTCCGTATAAGAACACAGATAGCTAGGAGGCGGGAGGAGGTACGTATATTCGTACGTAGGGGGCCAGCCGCGAAATTCCGTTCTTATTACAGACGTAATAAATTTTAGGAACACTTCCGCATACTGTTTGGGACTTTCAGTACAGTAAAGACGGAATTCAGCGATTTGGACGGGCTTTTGGAGCGTAAGGTTGAGCGTCAGCGGCAACAGGTCAGTGATATAAATATCTATTTGTACTACGAGTCATTGACATTTTCTATAGGAGTATAGAAAGCCTATCCTGGTTCCGATTGTTGCGTCCGTAGCGCCAACTTGCTTACTGGATGTAGAATGGGAGGACAACTCTCCTACACCAACATTGGCGAACTTCTCGCCTGGACTCCTTGCAAGTAAACTCCAGCTTCAGCTCCGAACCTAGCGTATGCGAATTGATTTTGTGTGTTCCACGTTTAAACTTATTCGTACAGTCTGTATAGAGCACACGCGCTAGGCAGGCCTGATGTATCTCATCGCCGCAATATAGCTAATATCATGAGAACAGTATAATTACATAACTGTCTGACGTCGTAGAAAGGAACTTGGTCTACTAGTTTACGTGTGCATATGATGTCCATAATCAACTTCAACGATGAACGTCCCCGCAGAATGGAACCTCTTTTCAGTCAAGCGCATCATAGATAGAACCGCCCTTTCAACCACATCAAATGGGGCGGGATACGGCCTGTCCCAGTCAGACTCGTCTCCCGAGTAGGAAGGTTCGCCGTAACAAGATTCCGACGCAACACTCCCTGCAGCTGGACCATGGCTTTCGACGCTGTGGACGGATTTCATATCTTCTTCGGCCTCTTCTTCAACTTCTTCTTCCGCAATATCTGACTGCGTCGAAACGGATTCCGACGAATTAGATGGAGGCCGATTTTGCGCCCATGTGTCATACGTTTCGAGGTCGTCGTCGGTGACGACGTCGATCCCTATGCCTCTTTCCGAATTTTCGAGGCGCTCGTCCTCCGGAAGATCGACGCGAATAATGACTCGCTCAAGAGCGGGGAAGTAGTCCGCGTTGGAAAGGATGTCGTCGACAGCGCTGAGAGGGAAAATGCATAAGCTAGAAACGAGATTGTCAGCGGCCCTGGAAGGTAAATGGGTCAAGATTGATTCGGCCATGATAAAAGAGTCTTCGTCCGGGGCAGGAAACCATTGCTCAAGATCCGTGACGACGTTGATGAAGAATGCGTCCAGAGTGAGTTCGAAGGTGCGGATGTTAGGTGGAGCAGTTCGGAGGAGAGAGCGCCATGAAGAAAAAGTGTTGAGGTGGAGATACATGTTGGATAGAAGGAGGACGGTGATGGAGAGCTTGCGTAGATTGACGAGGGTGTGAAGAGATATTTCGGCGGGAAGATTTATCGGAGGGCTAACTTCAGCCGGAAGGCCTGTTTAATTTGCTTTTAACAATTAGTATGCAATGATTTGAGTCGTCAAAAGCACGACGTGCCTATATTATAGCCGAATGGATCCGTTTCATTTTCGTGGTGCAATCTTTGTCGAATATCCAATGAAGCAAGAGAATCTTCAGCTTGTCGAATCAGGTTCCAGACAGGACGGAGGTTGTTCGACGTGATATCGACTATTAGGGTACGGAGACGCGTGAAATCGAACTGAACTAAGTCCGAACGCCCTCCTTGGCCACTGCGATCCGCTGAATCAAACAAAATGCGAAATAAATCTTGATCGCAATCGATGAGGCAAAGTGTCTGCAGCATAACTGCAGCGACATCGCCTCTCAAATTTGAAGTCGGTTGCGAGATTGGAATACGACCAAAGTCTACATCAGTGTGTCGATGTCCAGTGGAAACGTCATAATAGTCCGCAAGCGTGAAATTCACAGCGCTGAAGCAGGGGTCCTGGTTTGCGTAGCGCATATCCAATTTTTTGAGATGTTTGCACGTCAAGATTAAGGGACCAGGCAGACCAACCACCCCGTTGGCAGAGAACGAAGTGAGTGTAGGACGTTGGAGCACTTTGGTAATCGCGTATCGTACGCAGAGATGGAAATTGTCCCAACCAGTTCGGGGCGCCATGTGGAGAACAGAAAGGTGGTGCACGGATGTCGAAATACGAAGGATCTCCATGTCCGCCATTGGTATGTTATACTGACCTGCGTCTCCGAAGTACATCCAGATTTCCTGCACGTAGGGGATCAAGTGAGGACTATCTCGAAGTATTGAATAGCACTTTTGACCGTTCGTCTTGCCAAGGTTGAATCTTTTGAGTAACCGTTTTTGACCGAAATCGACGAACATACGAGAAACTAGAGAGAACGTTTTGAGCAAGGAGATTTGAGCCCAGTCCTCACTTTCAGTAAGGACAGTCGTAAAGATTTGAAGTATGACATCGTAAGGGAGAGCGGGGGCTTCCATGGGTGAGCTTGAGTTTCGATAAGAGCAGGAGATTTTAGATTAAAAATTCCCTGATGCCGATGTCAGTGGTCACGTGGAATTTACGCGTTCTTCATCGACGCTCATGGAGGCTCATTAATCATTGTCGGACACATTTTCATAAGCCATTCTTCCAATGCACCAAAATTTTGTCCACGCGCACTTTCGACTGTGGGCAGAAATAGGCAGAAATAGAGTCATACGCCCATTAGATGGGCAGTCAGGATGGGCGCCCCTCAAATCACACCCTGTTGGTTGATTTCCCCTGCTGCGGCTGATAATTTTTATCCAATTTTTATCCATCAACAAGGATTTGAGATGTAAATGCCACAAAAGATGAAATAGCTGAAACGATACAATACATTCACAGGAAGTTCTAGGTAGCCACCCTCCCACCGAATCTCCCGCATTTGACCTCCATCATAGATACCATTACCGGAACATCTTGTGATGACCCTCTCATCCACCGCTGATACCAGATATCTGCTATCGTAGTCCACTCGTAGGCAATGTCGACGCAGACCAAATTCGGACACCACGAGAAAAGGTCTTCTACGATGCGCTGACGTTGATCGGATTCTCGTGGAATGGGGAGGTAGCGACTACCCCACTTGAAAGAAAAGACGAGTTCGCGAAGTGGTTTGAGACGCTTGAGTAACATTAGCTCCTGTAGGAGAATATTAGCGGAATGATAATTAAAAATATTCAGACGCACGTCGGATAATAGGCCAACCAATTCCAACTTCTCCATCGCATCCAGGTAGTCCACGACAAGCCCGAAATGCGGACGCGCAAAGTACCCGCCAAACGACAACGTCCGCAGATTCCTGAGCTCCTTCTCGATGTGCCCCACGCCCCCACCGTTCCCAAAATTTGCGTCCTGCAACTCGGGCACCCAAGCGACATCCTCGACATGCCTTCCAGGTAAGAGCGCCTCCAGTGTCACACGATTCCCGGAGAGTTCTTTGAGATTCGGGCAGCAGATGGAAGGGAAAGCGGTGCCTCGCCGCGATTCGAGATAGAGATACTTGAGGCTCTGCTGCTCAGCTAGTACCGCCGCCATTGAGCCGCCCTCCGAGTGATTCGCCCAGTGAAGCCTCTCCAGCTGGAACGGGACGTCGAGAAGGAGCTCTGCGGCAGGATGGCCGCCGAACATTCGAAAGTGGAGGACTTTCAAGCCGTCCATACATCGGAGCGCCTGAAGGAGTAGGTTCCATAATGGCGCTTCTTGATAGTGTACGATATTGATGCTGTGATACACTCGTACGAGGGACGCGAGGCGAGGAGTTCGCGTTATGGTGGAGAGGAAGGCGATATGCAGAGACGTATCGGAAGCTGAGGATTCGTCGAGACAAGTATACAGCTCGAATTCGGCTTCAGCGCAAAGGAATTTGTTACATAGTGATAATGAGAAGAGCGTAGGTCGGTGTCCTTTGAGGTGCTCGAATATTGGGCGGAAGAGCTCTGCCGGGACTCTGGGATAGCGAGTGGCGTTGGAGATAGGCGATGAAGTCATGAAGACTGTGTGTGATTTGGGGAGGGTTAGTCTCGGTATGCTATTCGAAGGCAGGATGAAAGTACTTCCCTCTTTCAAGATCCGGGTCGTTAGCTTATCAGACGGCCTTGGAGGCTTAAGTCAAGCGGCGTGCCCAAGGCGTGTGTATTCATCTGCGGGCTCCAACCCCTGCTATCGCTCATTTCATGAGATCGGCACATCGGCGATCACCGAATGAATGCTGAGAATGGCTGGTATACGAGGAGTGCGGCACTCCTGCATGAGCGTCGCAGTTAACGTTAAGAATACAGTTCGAGGGAACATCGCGTTGATCAACGTGCACAGGCAAAAACCGAGGAGTTTGCCGTGTGAAGCTGTGTTTAAGCGAAGGCATGCGGCGCGCGAGCCGTGAGACTCGGGCTATAGAGGGAAATGCGTTCCTTTCCAAGGAGCAAGGGCGAGTAATATGTCTATATAATTTATTGAAGATAGCTGTAGAGCAGTATATTCGATGTTCGTGTGCGTCATGATCATTCCAAGAGTATAAATTTAGATCTTTGAAGTTGGTTCAAAGAGAAAACGAACTCGGGACGTGGAGAATGAATTACCATTCCATGGGCTTGAAAAGGATTCGCCTGAACGTTAACAGAAAGACCGTCCTGGACATCGTCCCATTGGCGTATTGACCCTTTTCACCTGACGAAACATTTTCTTCGATTGCCTGCGCACGGCGACCCTTCTAAAAAATACACTCATGTTCCTTATGCATTTACCTTTCAAAAAGAAATTCCCATGGAAGATGTACGTATGATAGGACTTACGGGGAACCCTTAGGCCTAAAGAGATATCTCTTCAGATCGAGAGAACATCGTACAGGGACAGAAAAAGGGGGGAGAAATATTTCTCAACTTGCTATTCGAAGATAAGCTGACGCAATCGTTGGTAGGTGCTGAGCGCTGAGTGGATCACTCCAAAATCTCGACGGCTGAAGAAATTTTGCATGTATGTAACCGCTCCTTATATTAAACGCTAAACTGTGCCGCGGTGTTTCGAGTTAACGGATTCTTCGTATGCTAGTTTGGTTTCTCAATTTGCGAACTTTGCCTTCAAAGTCTCTTGAGCGAATGTGATCTCTCCCAAACGAAAGTGTCACTTCGAAGTTCGGCGACGCCGTCCAGTTTCTAAAAAATGTATTGTACTCGAAAAAACAAAACGGCACTATAATGAGATACATATAAACGATGATGCACTGTGAGATTCGAGGCGATGTATAGCGTAATCGAAAGCAAGATGGTAAAGCGAGGACGAAGCGTACGACAAAAGGAACAAAGATATGAGGGAAACGGGCTGAGACAGGTAGAAGGTGGGACATGCGGCGAATGGATGAGTGTGTATGTAACGAATGGTGCGTATGCTAGAGACCCAAGTCCGAAAAGAGAACGAATGGTAAGAACAAAAAAAACACGTTACATTTGGGTGTCACTAGGAGCGGTAGCGAGGTCGATGAGTGTGCGAATCTCAGCTATACATTCATGGAGTTTGGCCAGAACTTCCTTCGCGTTTTCGAGCAGCGGTGGTATGTTCTCCGGCGTCATTGCTAGCTTTGGATCTTGCAATGAGGATGCCGTTCCAGACGCAGCGAACTGCGGAGGCATAGATCGGACGGAGCCAGTTTTGTGAGGTTTCGATCGGACAGACGAAGGACGTAAGGAACTCGCCACGACAGTAGATAACCTGGCATCTGACGTAGGAGAGGCTAAAAGAATGCTGTTAGGAGAGTTTGGTTCGTCATTATGCTCCTCTACGTTCGATAACCGAATGGGGCGTTGAGCCAGGTGACTGCTACCGTGAGGCGAACCTTGCATGAGCTGTTCGCCATTCCGAAGCGATGATGACGAGACATTGAAGGATCGCTTAGGTATAATCGAGTGACGCATTGAATAGCCAACGCTAGATCCACGGACGGACGAAGCAGGGACAGGAAGTGGTAAATGGGGAGGATCAAAGGAATCGCGTTGAAGATATGGACTACGTCCCTTCTTCGCCTTACGTTGACTATCTCCACGAACCGTTGCAGTACCGTCTGAGCTCAAGGACAGAGCTTTAGTGGTAGCGTCAAGATCGGACGCTGAGTCAATACGATCCCAATCTTCCTCGCTCGCGCTGCTGCTATCTTCACCCGTGCCGCTACTCTGACCTTGATGTTCGTCCGCATGGCCAGCTAAATTCAAGGATGGATCGACGATAGGGTCGTCATGTGTTGCGTGCGGGGGCCGGTGTTTGGTTCCAATCCTGAAGATGGACGCGAGGGATGGGCGGCGCGCGGACGGTTTTGGAAGGATGAAAGGAGCGGTCAAAGGAGGCGAGGCAGCCATAACGTCTCTATCTAGATCTTGAGAAGCGCGCAGGGTGTCAGGCCCAGTGCTCAGTCTAGCTCGCCGGCGGTTGCTGGGAAGGCGTGGATGCGCGTGACGATGTCCCTTGCTGCCCGCAGACGACTGCGTACTCAGGGATGTGGTCGAATGAAGCACTTTCGTCATCGGCCCGTTGTTGGCAGTTGAAGGCGGCGAACTCGGTAACCCAGCCTCACCTTCGGTGTGGCTCTTCTTCATTGCGCGCAACATGTCACGAATTACCGCCATGCCTAATATACCAGTTTTACGCTTCCTCTCCGCAGATGCGTGTCGATCTTGATGGACGGCAGCGCTACTTTCCTCCGATGGTAGCGTGATGGTGCTATTCCGCGGGTCTCCCCATCGCCAGTCCTTATTCACGGCATGAAGAGAATGGAGCGAAGGGAGAGATTCCTCAGGGATAGAAAGATGAGAGTCATCGGCGATGGATGTAGCGTTGGCGTTATTGAGCATTTCGCGCAGAAGAATTAGTTGACGCTGGCTGAGGTCATGACGTCCCGTGGATGCACGCCAAGCCATATTTGGAGGACTCGCTGGCGGCGGCACTGAGCCATCGAGGTGGGGTGGAGATGTTGGCAGGCTCGCCGACCCAACTAAGGATGTGGACGCGGTGGGATAGGGCTTTGAGTGATCACCTGCCAGCGTAATCGCTCGCTCTCTACTCTTCTTCTTCGTGTTATCGAACGCAGCGGCCTGGGCTTGACGCAATGGTTGGGCAGATGCACTTGATATGGGAGGTGAAGTGGCACTGGAAGCTGATGCGCCGTTGGCGAGGTCTACGATCAACTCTGCGCATTCCCAAGAGATCCGGTACTTCGAATTGATACTGTAGAAAGCGGATGCCATTTCCTTGTACGCAAGTTGTGCCGTTGTCACATCTTGCAGCGATGGAGAGTCGGACGTCGATATTTGACCTTGACCAGGGTTGGGATTCGTCTGAGCGCGGGCACGAGACTTCGGTCTGGCTTTTGTCGCTAGGTTGGCGAAGAAACTAGGAGAGGTGGCACGTGGAATAGTGGGAGGAGCTTGACGCGCATGTTGTTGGATATGAGATTCGAATATTGCCTGAACCTCCGCAATGAGCTCGTTGTACACCTGTTGCAACTCCTTTAGCTCTGCAGATAAAATGCAATATATCGTCAGCCGCATCCAAAAAGATTAAAAATTGTAGCCGACGCACGATCGACGCTATTAGCGAACTCTCGAACCATTCCCAAATCTCTCTTAATCCCAATCTGCGCCTGACTAATCCTCGCTGGAATCTTCAAATCTCCAAGTGAGTTTCTTCTCGGTACCGTTGAGCCACCCTGGCCAGAAGCTCCTTCAGTCGCAGCGACGGCCGTGGCTGCAGCTACACGTCCCAGTGATGCTGATTGTGGTGATCCAGGAGACTTGCCTGAAGACTGAGAAACATTTAACTTGTTGGGCGACGACGGTGGGTGCGGAGACGACGTAGGCGTAAAGAACAATGAACTTGACGAGTTCGTCGGCGAGAGAGAATCAGACGCGTTGAGCGTTGCTCCAAGTGTGCGCGCAGATGTGGGATCGGGCTGCGTTTCGTGGCTCACTGACTTTCTCCCACTTGCAGATGCTGGTCCTATCGTTTGCGGCGGGGATGGCGGCTGAAGTTCGATAGGCGGTAATAAAGGCATAGGAGGAAGCGGGGGCTGCGCGGTACCGTTTGCACCGGCCTTTGCATTCTCCGAAACTTCCTGGTCAATTGACCGCCGTATGCGCGCTTCGAAATCGATGCTCTGCCTGGACGAGGCAAGGGACGGTCGTCGTTTTGCCTCTTGAGAGGAACGCGACCGACGAG
This sequence comes from Pholiota adiposa, assembly GCA_009935795.1. Classification (NCBI taxonomy): domain Eukaryota; kingdom Fungi; phylum Basidiomycota; class Agaricomycetes; order Agaricales; family Strophariaceae; genus Pholiota; species Pholiota adiposa. Next base: position 126,938 of record QEYC01000002.1, read on the forward strand.
AACTTGATCGTCGTACTGTCGCTGGTGGTGGCTGCGGAGACTGCTTGGGTGTGTCCTGCGTCTGATCGATGGGCAACTGAGAATGACTTGCGCTAGGATTTCTTGACAAGCTGGCGGAGGTGGACGTCCCTGACGAGCTGGCAGGCAATACCGAACTCCCTTGACTCTGGCTCGAGGATGTGGATGTGATCCTCTTCCCACCCCGACCAAGTCCAAGGGGATGTGGCGGTAGAGGTAAATGACTTGAAGACGAAGAGGGTGGGAGGCGGAGGGAAAGCTGACTTCCTGACGATGCGGGTAGAGGCGGCAGAGCGTAAGGTAAGGGTGGCACCTCGCCTCGATTCGCTCCAGGCGTACCGGAGGACGCATGACGCGAAAAGAAAGCCGAGGATGGCGAAGGTGGTACGGAGACCAAACCAAGGCCGCTACCTGATTTCGTGCGCTTGTGCTTGCCCACGAGGCTGAGACGTCGAACGGAGCCCATGAACCCTCGCGAGCCTTCTTTCTCCTTGTCTTTCGAAGGCGTCTGCGGTGGCGCGTGATGGTCCTTTTCGTCCTTCTCTCTATCCCTAAGCAGCCGCGAGAATGATTTACGGCGCTTCCTCTCGTCCTCAGGTTCGCCAGCCTCTGCAGTCCTACCCAGCCCCAAAGCTCGTCCGATGCCCAAACCACCGTACCGCGAATGCCTACCCTCGCTGTCCTTCTCATCCTGTACAGCCTCCTTCCCAATATCCGCCTCAACACCTTCCCTATGCCCAGCTCCAACCGTCGCGCATCCCTGCACGAAACCCAAGCTCTTCCGTTTGATCAGCTTCGCCGGCGTCCGCTCCTCGCTCTCCTTTTCGCTCTCCTTCTCGCTTCCTTTCCCACCAACGCTATATCCTCTCCCTCTTCCAGCTGCCCGAAGCCCAGGGATAACAGCGTTAGGATCAAGCGAAGGAGAAGGAGTGTACACGTCCCTCGCCCTCTCCTTTTCCCTTTCCTGAGCCTCCAGGATATTCATGCTCATCCCCAAACTAGTCCGGCTCGCGTTGAAATCCAAACTCGCACGGATGCTCTTCCGCCCATCTACGCCTCCTGCGCCTCGCGAGCTCGGTCGCCGTCCCACGCCGACCCCGTTCCACTGCCTTGCGGGCGGTGAGGTCGAGGAAGGCGTAGCGACGCTATTGCCTGCATCTCGATCTCCTGTGGTGGCGCGTCGTGGTGTCCTTGGTGGGTCAGCGCTAGGTCCACGCCTCCCGCTGTCCCTCCGCGAGAGCCTCCGTGTGCCTGGGGGAGAAGGAGACGCGTTGGAGCGCGGAGAGATGGAGACGCCGGGGCTCGTTCCGTCTGCGCCGCCTGTGGTGTTGTTGGTACTCCGCGACGCGCTTCTGAATCCCCTCGAGGTACGTGCAAGGTCGGTAGGGCTTGTGGTAGGAGAAGCAGCATGGGACGCGCGCGAAGAAGACCGAAAAAACCATCCGCCACCGTTTTGGCCGCCGTGTGCCGCACCATTGTCATTGGGAGGCCGAGAAGGCGATGCCGGACTGGATGGCGAACGTGGTTGAGGAGAGGCATGTGAATAGCGATTGTACAGATGGTTTTGTAAGGCGGGTTGATGATGAGAGTGGCTGGAACCAGAGTCGCGATTTGTGAAAGAGGACATGGAGGAATGCGGGCGCGGGGTTCGGTGGGTATCTGCGTCGTGCGAGGCGTCGGTATAACGAGATTCTGGAAGGGGAATAAGTCAGCAAGGGAATCATTCAAGAGGAATCAAATAATTTCGAAAAATAAAATGCGTACTGAATGAGCGAAAAAAATTATCAAGGGTACCGCCTGCCAAAAAGGAAAATGCAAGTAATGAAAAGAATTCAGTTGAAAAACAAAACGTGTCAAAAATGGTGGTTAGATGAAGATTAAAAACAGAAAATATGGTCTCTTGAAAGCGAAAACCAGGAGAAAATTAATCTGAAACTTGAGAAGGATACACACCTGCTGCGATATCCTCTGGGCCAGTACTCATACCCCTCCTCCTTCTAACACCAGCGCCAGCCCACCGTTTCACACTCCCAATACGCGACAGCAGCGTCTGCTTCGTCGGCGTCGCCGGTACCGACTGAAATTGACTCGTCGATCCCGCGTGCGAACCCGACGGTGCAGTACTCGGACGCACAGAACTCGAAGCCACGTTATATGGCCTCGAATTCGGTGGCAGATGCGCTTGGGGATTCGCAGTGGCATGTCCATGTGCTGACTCTCGTCCCTCTTCCTCCTCTTCGATCTCGAAATCCCTTTCGCTGTCGATCGAGCTTCTTCCGTATCCGTATTGGTATTCTTCGTCGTCCGCTCGTCCTGGCCCGCTCGTCCGGCCCTCGGCGACCTCCATGAGCTCGAACACTCCTTCCCTTTCTCTTCGCCTCTCTCTGTCTTCCCTTTCGCCAGGCCGACTGCGTTTCCTCAATCTCCGCCTCTCGCGCTCTTTGTGCACCTGAGGCGAGGGAGGAAGTAGCGAAAACACGCGTGCTGATGCTGATGGATACGCCAGTGCACCCGCAGATGAAGACGCGAACAAAGGAGCCGATGACCCTGTGGTGCGAACGGTGGCAGGCACGCTAAACACGGAAGACGTGGGTGAATGTGGACTGTGTGCCATGGGAAAGGGCTGATCCGGCGCGAGAAATGCACCCGTTCCTGCGAGCCCGCGTGGAAGCTTGGGTGTGGGGGGTGGAGGTGTCGTTGGCGTACGGGAAGAGCGCGAGAGGGCTGCACGGCGGGATCTGGCGGTGACTGTGCGGTCTTCCTCCTCGTGCTCGCCGAGTCCGAACTCAGCGTCGTTGAGGTCGTCGTCCCACGACTCAACCGGTTCATCGAGATGGGTAGACGGATGGGTGGCAGAAGTGGGGTTTGTCAGAGAGGACTGACCAAGGCTGGAAGCGCGGGGTGGAGGGAATGACGGTTTGGCCTTCTGAGGCGAGTTACGCGCGTCTTCGAAGTCGTCGTCCCAGTTCTCGGTCTCTCGCTCTGGGGCATGGAGCGACGAGATAGGCAGCATAGACTGGGGAGGCTTCAGAGTCGACGTCGATGTTGCCAGATGCACGGACCCATGTGTTGCCTCGTCAGTGGCACAAGCGCTTGTGTCCGCATCCCAGTCCTCTGTTTCTGCTCTACTCCCTACCGACAACTTCTGATTGAATGATAACGGCCCTCGCTGCTTCCTGCTGCTCCTGCTACCGGTATTACTCGACGGGTCGCCTTGGAATTCAAAGTCGTCGTCCCAGTTTTCCTCGGGTTCGACGTCTGCAAAGTACGTGATAAGGTCAAAGGAACGTCTGAAAGAGAAGCTGCTATGTCAAAGGGCATACCTGGTAGGTCTGTTGCTGCATACTGCCGCTGGACGGCAGCCATGCTGGGGGTTTTGAACGTATCTGTGCGCTATCGCCGATGGAATGATAGTCGGTGTCATACAACGCGCTGGAAGTCGTTAGTGAGGTCGTAAGAGGATTCCGGCGCGTTTCGTGTCTTCAGTACGAGCCCTGTGTGCTCGGTGTCGTATAGGTGAATGAGGCGTCGTGGAATATGTCGAACAAAGGGCCGTGCTTGACGTGTCCGTGATGAATGTTGAACGTGATGGAATGAGACGTGTCGGCGGTAGTGTATGGTATGTGGTATAGCTCGTCCTGAATCCTAGTGATGTTGGGCGGGGTATAGCAGCGTTTACGTGGGTTATATGGATAGCAAGGATGGTGGTGGTAGGAGAAAGAGACGTTCCTTGTTCTTCGGCCACCGTGGGCGTGACAACAAATTGCCTAGGGTTAGGGTTCTCTTCGCCCTCTCCATGTTGTCTCCATGTCCGCTTTGTGTCCGCTGCGAGTCTTTCATTACCATCATCTATCTAGCTTTGGCTGCATCTTGGCTATGTATTCATAGACGGTATTTTGTCTGCCATCTAATCTCTCGACATTTTGGCCGCGTGTTGCGCCTCGAGGCTCTCGATGCACCTTTAAAAGAAAGTTCAACAAAGGTGCCCTATTTTGGCAACTACTTAGCTCTGCCGTCTCTGCCGAGTAAAGGAACCGTACCTTTGTCCTCCTCTCTCTACAGGCGTCCGCTCGCAGCGCCATTAACTACTCGATGCACCTCCCTGCTATTCGATTAATTATTTGACCAACTCGAACTCGTAATAGGAACCGATACTGAGCACGCGAGGAAGGGGATGTCGACGTCTGCTTGGCGTCGCCAGCCTGTCCGCCGTTGGGGCTTCATATCAGTATTTCCCGTTCGTCGAGGTCACTCATTTCTATTTTATTTTGTTTCCGCACCCCAATTGCATCCACTATGGCGCGTCGGTCTCCAAGTAATCTCCTCAAGCCATCCAACTCAAGGCGCATACCTTCGCATGAAGCTTGAGAACAATATGTGCTTTCTCAGCGTGTCACCTGTATGAAGTTTTATAAGAACGTTCTGGCTTTTGTTGGTTTCAATATCTATGCTGCCCCTCGACCAGCTCTTTGCCTTGGAATGTTCGCTGTTCTGTCAATTGTGAGTCAGGGGTAAAGACGGTGCGCCGGTTGCTCAGCGATATCTGGTTACAGCTAACGCAGATCTCTGCCTGAGATTTATTCAGAGACCTTGCTACGTATTACGCCGTATCGCCGACACATTCAAGGTCGCTCTCCAGTTTTCCATAGGATGCGAAGCTATTTACATCGATACTAGGGAAAAAATAAACGTCCAGGCGCTCGGTGATGACCGCTGTACGATCCCGAGATGCATTATCATGCCGCGACCAAGGGCGGTTGTACTGACACCGCTTGGGATCATTGAACTCGCGCTAAAAAACTACGCGTCGGAAAAGCGAAGGGATGAAACCTTAGGAGCACCTCCAAGCTCGCAGCTCCATGCACCGCTTGAGAGTTATGTACAAATTCTCGACTGGGGATTCGAGTAAGACACACATGGCGAGATGGTGTCGATAGAAATTTTGGGGTGCTGCAGACGGCCTTGCGTCGTAAAATAGAAGGTACTTCTGGAAGGATGATAGTCAGTGTCCCTCGTGGAAACGTAGGGAACTTAGGCAAGAGTTTCTCTCCAATTTCTCTCCACGTTTCAAGCAGATAAGTGATGAAGCCATTCAGCGAGGCAGTTGCGGATTCCACCGGGGAGGTTTATGGTAATCCAGGATATCTCGATTCTATGCGGGTATGCCTGTCTATTAACCACCCATGATAAAAGCAGGGGTCCCGGGTCGCATACCAGAAAGAGCAATAAAACAGGCATCGGCACGAAACCTTCGGCACACATGAACGCGTGTTTTCTCACGCGTGTTCAAGTCAGAGTTTTGAGCGCCTTGCAGCTAACTATTGACCAATAGCATTTCTTTCCGAGGCGGCGAGGTCGTTGATGAAGTAATTTGTTTTTCGAGCCTTATTCTCTCGGAGATCATCAGACCATGTGCAGATAAAGTTTTGTGCAGATAAAGTTTCTTGACAAAGACTCAACGAGGCGTCTAGCGAACACATCGAGTAATTCTGGAGTAATTCTACCTGTACGGTATTCGTCTTCCCATGCTGCCTTCCCTTGCTCATAATACGTATCTCGTCTCGATGGAGAGTGGCACATAGGCAAAACGACTTCTGGTGCAGACGGTTCGGTGACTGCTAGTCATGTACTGATCGCGTCGTATGTCAATCAAGCATACACCTCGAAATTTGTGCACAACCTGAATCCTTTTATATTCTACTCCAAAAAAAATTCCTTCAGGAGACGTAAAGCATGCCAATTCGACAGCTTTCGGAGCATCAAATATGAAAATCCATAGCGCCCATGTCCTAAGCCCTTGAACGTCACAGCACACTTCCCTCGACACCATGCGAACCTATTCCAAAATCTGTGTCAGCTGCAAACTGGTTCGATTTGTTTTCATATATATCGCAGAATACCTGGAATATCCTCTATACTTCATCGTCTCCAGAACTTGATGCATCCGGAACCGAGTTGCGCCTGCCATCATAGCGATATCCAGCACGCCGTTCAACCTTGCGCCTGTCCAAACGATACCCCTCATATGCGACCAGTACAGACATATCCCACCGCTTTCCACGGTCTCTGGTGCGGTGTCTGCATGAAATACTGTCGGAGATGCCACCGTAACGCGTCGAACGACCGTGCGGTGTCGGAAAAGTCCGAAATGCCTTGCAAGGTATTCGGCTTGTAATGCCGCTCGGCCATCTTACAAGGTGCCTTGTGATGGCCGAGTGCCTTCCGAGGCGATTGCAAGGTTCTGCATGCAATTTTCTTTTGCACTTTACGGAGTGGATTCTGGAGTTGCGTTGTAACAGACAATGAATACTTGATGAGCATAACATAATCTATGTATCTGAGGTGCTTTGAGACACCCAGCATGCGTTTACCCATCGCCTTGCAAACTGACTGCCAGATTGCAAGGCACTTATTGCCTTTTCGGCATTTTAACCCTTGCAAGGCATTTCGGGTTTTTCCGACAGGAGCCGGCGTCGGGCAACACATGCTCGAAGGAATTTGAGTCGTACGTTCTCTACTCATCATCTATATGCGTTAGTATTCACCATATTTTGACCTCACCCAACAGCAAGCTTTAGTCCTTTGGCGTTTTCCCGAACGTTCAGTTAATAGACGACTCGCCTTCCGTGTAGTGTGAAGTATGTATTGTTCGCTCTGATTTCTACAACCTATTTTGACAAGGTTTCCAAGGAATGGTTGGCGGCGTGGATGTATCGGCTGCGCTTGTGTTCTTTCCTGGCTTAATTTGATCGTTTTGTTGTTTCGTTCTGCGTATCTGTTATGATCAGTCAAGTCGTTACATGCAACGGTATTCAGTGTGTGAACGAAGCATTTATATCTCAGTCACTGTCAATCGATGACACTAGCAAACTAGGTCAATTGCTCACCAAGGATTCCCGGTCTTGAGCTGCATAACAGCGCAAAATATAATGAGATAAATTATATCAAAAATAGTATTATTACGAAGATGCAATGCACAGGGACAATTAGACAATAGATACAGTACTAGATGTACATTGGTCGTCTATACATTCGCTGTAATTCCTGAAGTCGAACGATTGGGCGTTGACCGAAGTTTGGTCGATGGAGGATTTCACCTCGAAGGCACGGAACCGGATCTCTGATGTCGGCTGCATAACTACATTCTTTGTGATATTTTCAACTCGATGTTGGGCAGCGCGAATGATGATGAGATTAAACGCGATTCCTGTGACTGAGATATTCTGAGTATTAAGAGAACTGGTTAGAATTCATTAAACGCTGGAACAGATAAGATGAACTCACGATACTAGAAATAATAAATATCGCGTAGCTATTTGTTGTCCACCAGGATACAAATTGCGCAATGGCCACGGCCAGATAGAGGAAACCAGATTCTATCAAAATGCGCATATTAAACTTGAGCTGATTGATTGAAGGATGACATTGACCGGCAGTTGCACGGTAGATACGCCGCACGATCATGACTGGGAAGCGTGTCAACATGGGGGCCTAGGCACCTAAAAGCCGTCCAACACACTTACAAGTTGCATAGCTATTCAGCAATATAGTCGACGCCCAAAATGGCATCAGAATAGTTCCCGGACCAATGGTTGTGTTGATTACACTCCATATTTTCAGCTGTGATGCACTTTGCATGACATTACAATAAACTGCCAGCCCAACGAACCACAAGAAAATTGGAAGTGCAACAACGTAAAGCGACCGCTCGTATATTATCCAACAACGATAGATCTAACAAACATATTTATTTTAGGACGACTTATGAAAGATCATAAGGAAATTACATACCAGAGCACCGTCTGCGAGCAGAGTGGCTAACGCGACATCAGTACACTTCGTATATGTGAGTTTTATAACATATTGGCCGATTTACACTGAAAATCTCACCGCGAAGTTATCCATCCAGAGTAACTCCTTCGTCAATCCAGCTGATCGAGAGCCATTTGGATTCACAGCTTCGACCATCCCACCCCGGAGATCAAGTGCTCTAGCACTTGTCGAGAGAAAGCAAAGTACGATTGTGATAAGAAGCATCGGCCAACTTGTCCTCTTCCGCAATGTCCAGCCATCGTCACAAAAAATAAGCCATCGTAGGCAGCGAAATAAGGTAGAGAGATAGAGTCCATAGAATAATGCGCTGACAAAGGTGTATCCGACGTTGAGGTCTGCTGGAAGTTCCGACATATATAACTGCTGAGTCGTTGGTGGGGAATGTTTTTTGGTCAGTGACCGATATCTTGACAGTCTTTTATGAATTTTGGCGACGATCTAACTTCACTGGCAGTGGCGAGTTGGATTTACACAGCCTTCGCATATAAGTGGTGGAGGAAATTGCTATATGACTTCATCTTCTCGGCATGAATTCGTCCCGAGGTTTACAAGAATTGTGGAGGCCATAATGGCACGCGTTGACGCGGGGCTTGAAGCTATTCAGAGAAATTAACACTGAGAGTTGGGATATTTTAAAACATAGTTAATCTATCACAGCTTTTCGGGTTGTAGGGAGGTGTATTGGGCGCTTATTCATTGAAGGCGGTGTTCCGGAAGTTCATATAGTTATTTTGGTACATACCGACTGTCCGCCTCTAATTCCACCGACTCATCGGAAAGTCAACCGCGCGTGTAAGTATCTTAGAGGACAGGGAAATAACCCTAACCCTAAGACGCCCCCCAAAGTCCCAAAGTCCCAAAGTCCCAAAATCTACGAACCTACGTAAAGTATATACAACAGCCCGAACAGACCGCATTTCATAGGAGCGGGGGCCGGGGCCGGGGCAACGGAAGGGCGGCATGACTCTAGGATCCCTACCCCCTGCCTGAGCGCTCAACTTGAAGCTCCTGGTTCATACTTTATTTTATACGCGCTTCCGGTGGGCCTGTGTATGGCGGGATGACCGAGGACGTGCGCGCAAGACTAAGGTGATAATACTATAGCGCAAGCCGAACGTCAAACAAGGATTCAAGATTCAAGATTCAAGTTACAGTTCGCTGGCAGCCGGAAGCCTCAACACGGATGCAAACAAAAGTTAAAAACACAGACGACCCAAACCGTACCTAGAAAGGCCCGGGAGTGCGCGGAGAACTTGGAAGTTTTAAGTGATGCGCTGTGGCTTGGGAACACCGAGTCTGAAGGGCTCCGAGATGAGTGGGCGGGGGGTCATCTGAGTCTGTGGGCATCCGAGTCTGTGGTCATCTGTGGGAAGACGGTGCGTGGGGATGGGGAGATCTGTGGGAGACGGTGCATAGGGATGGGGAGCGCAGAGCTATGGAGAAAGAAATGGAGGAGCGGGTGCAAGGAAGCGGAAGACGACGTACTGGAACTTGGAAGGAAAAAGTGGCTTGCGGCCCCCTCCAGAGTATCAGGATACAACAGACTCGCAATGATCTTACTATTCTCTATTCTATGTACATACTCAAGGAATGCACGAAGATGGGTGGTGAAGCAGTACGCCCGAGTCCGAGTCCGAGGCACGTCTATTATGCAGCTGTAGATGCGCCTGAATCAAGCTGTAGATGCGCCTGAATCACGCTATATATATTAATATAAAGAGTAAAACAACGGAAGCATGCATGGCAACACCCGCACGAAACCAAAACCAAAACCAAACACGAGCACGAACACGGGCACGAAACACGAAACACGAAACACGAAACACGAAACATGAACAGCGACACATAAAAAAAAGGCAGCAGCCTACAGGAAGACGCGACGCGTGCGCGTGAAGTCTTGGGAGAGGAGCGAATGCGAGCTTCAAAGCATTACTGAAGCTATTGAGGGCCCCGTACTGGGAGGGATCCTTGAGCTTGAAGGGGACGCTGGGCCCCGTGAGAGGTCTGAGGGAGGCGCAGTGCAGAATAGGCGCCGGGATTATGAGATTTGCGGTGGGCGTGGGCGTGGGCAAAGGCAAAGGCAAAGGCTAATTGAGCATGCGACGGGATGAGCAGGAGCGAGGGAAGTTGCCTGTATGGAGCTCTGGATCCACGGAAGGGAGGAGAGAGCAGATCAAAGGAAAGGAAAGTCGAAGGGAACTTGGGAAGAGGTCCGTGCAATGTGGACGAGGTGCGCACGTGATGCGTTCCTTTCCTTCGTCGTTTTCCGATTCGATTTCGGTCTTGCTCCTCTTGATACCGACCTGGTTGACACTGACAACGACACTGGCTCACGGACATCGACGGCGACGGGACACCTACCTCTCTTCTTACACCTATGCCCGACGCTATCCAACGATGTTCTCCCTGGTGCCCAGTGCCCTGGGGCCCAGCCAACCAACAAGGTCTATTAATTCTCTATGCGCTGGCGAATGTCCTCGATACTCGCAGAGCTGGGGGAACTTGAAAGCGTTCCCCTGGTCCAATTATGCTCCTGCCTCATGACTTTACCTCAGCGTGGTGTATTGTCGGGTGCCGTCCGTGTTGTTGAAGATAAGAAAAAGTGGGGGACGTGCACGCGGTGTGCGGTGTGCGGTCTTTGTGCAGTTGATCGCTGGATTTATGGTTGGCTGGCGGGGTTTGGCGGAGGATCGGATTGGGCGGAGGATTGGCTCAGAGTGGGTTGGGTGGAAAGGGGGTTGACTCCACAGGCTATGGGATGGACGGACGACTGGACTGCCTCCTGATTCCGACCAACATGACTCTCAGATGTCGTCTGAAGTCTGATACATGAACGGGTTGGGATGACGCAGGCTGGATGGAAGCGATGGATGCATGATGGGCAATGGACGCGTCATTTCGGTGGACGCGCAGCCGATTGTCTATGGTGAATCTTGGTAATGCACTGATGCACGATTGTCAATGGTCAATGGTCAATGGTCGATGGTCGATGACGCTCTCGGTCGATGAACGTAATATTGATGCGCCCGCCAACTCAGTTTGGTGCAGCGACGACTTCCTTTCTGCAGGAGTTCCACCTGGAATTCGTTATATGGATTTTTCTTGCGTCAATGCGCTCGTCTCGGAATTGGTCAGATAGGTCGTCTGGCGTCTGGGAGTGCTAGTGACCAGTTGTCGTCTTGAGCTCTAGGGCGTCCCGCACCGGAAGTTTAGTTGGCTAGTTGGCAGTTGGTATCGCACCCACCCCACGCGGATGTATTCACGTATTCTGCATTATAGCCTTAGGACTATGTCCCTCGGAGCTCCGACCGTTTCTCTTTCTTTCTTGCTGCCCCACCTTTCCCTGGACCCTCGCTGAGCCCCGGTCTTCAAGTTCAGCCTAAATTTTAGCGCTTTGCCTTGTGTTTTTGGCGCGTTTGTGTGTCTTGTCGACGTTCGACATCTGAATCTCAAATTGGGTCCGTGACCGTCGTCCAGAGTCTGAGCGATACTTTACCGGTTCATGCCTCGCGCGGGGTAGAGCTTTGCTACGAGCAGGATTTGGGTCGTTGGGAGTGGCTTTTGAATCATGATTTATCTTCGATGGTCTGTTGGTCGTCAGGCTCATGTACAGTAGCTTGGAGTCCGGTGAGTCCTGTGTTTTCGTGTCTTGCTTTATCTCTGATCGCTCATTCTTGAATAGTAATTTGTACGAAATCGTTCGGAATGTGACAAGGACACCAGAGTAACGTTTTTTTTTTACATTTGCGCCTGATACGCGTACGAGTACGACGGTGTCTCATACCGATTGAAGAAAATGAGCGCGGACACGATGCATGTTGGCACCATTTTGTAGTCCTTGTCCCAGTTATAAAGAACGAGGACCGCCGACTCTACCCGCCCGCAGATTAGGTTGTAGGAAGGTGTGAGATAGGCAACCTTGCGGTCCGTTTTGGTTTCTGATAACTGTTGTGAATATATAAAGGTGAGTGAGCGTATGACGAGGATGAAATTGAAGTTGAAGCTGACGGACGTACGACGTAGTGGTCTTCGAATTTATTGAAGGTCCAGGTATAGTCGATCTTGGAGACTCGGATCACCACGTCCCTTCAAGTTCAAGCGCACGGTGAGTAACCTTTAAATTAAAACACTTCTCTGCACCTCTCCGTCAACAAACGCAGCGCTCACCTATCCCCGCCAAACCTATCCCCCCTCATCCACTCCCCAACCGTCATCTGTCTCGTCATCCCCAGCGCCTTGCCCTCCCTAATCACCGACCTCCCCATATCACCCTTATCGAACACCATCGCCATCTCCTCATACCCCAAATTGGAAACACGCCCGCTCGTGGTGGTGAGCCGCCCTTGCCGGATGGAGGTGACGCCGTCGGTGGCGTTGGTGTCGATGTAGAATTGTTGTGGGATGTGGAGCTCGTGGCGGCAGATGATGCGCCCGTGGAGGAAGCCGGGGTGGGCGTCTTGGGGTGGGGTGTTGAGGATGTCGAAGGTTTCACTTTCGGAGGTGGGGGGGTGATTTCGGGGTGCGGAGGTGGTGATGTTGATGGTCATGGCGATCGTGAACTTGGTGTCGGTCTTCCTTTATATTCTTTAGACTCCCCCGACCGAGCTAATGCAGATGTTTTCCGAGTGGCAGGGATGGTTAGTTGATATTGGGAGGGACACATACATATACAGTATCAGGGTTGGGACATTATTGGCGCGCATGCAGTTGTGCGCAACGATATTTCAAATTTCGTTGTTGGTGGTCGGCAACGAGGGACAAGGGCGCGATTTGTTCATTTTGGATCCTGGCGCATCAGGTCGTTTCTTGTTTCTTGTTTATTGTTTTTTTTTCCTCCTGTGATTGATTGTGATGAATTTATGACAATTGCGCAAATTTAGCGGAAGACGACGTGCGGTAGATATCAATATATCATGTTGCTTGCGAACAATTGGGTCGAGTACAAGGAAAAATCGAAATCGTCGTTGTACTGAGTCTGTTCAGATGTTCATGATGATGGCGTGGTTTTTCTTTCAAATGTTGGCTACCGTATTATGCATATACGTAGTTGATTTGATTTCTCAGACTTTTAGATATGTATAATGGATCTGGTCTGGGACGCGTTGAAAAATGAGCTGTGATTTCTGTACTTCAAGTCTTTCCGAAGTTGTAGTTGATACTATTTTCAATGGTCCGTACGCGTGAAGAAGAAGGGGAGGACTGAACCCCATTCTAGACTAAATGAATATTCTCCGAGTCGCCGACATACACATCCCATTTACCATGGGTACCTCTCTCCGTCAATGTTATGGAACTGTCCCCCGTCTTTCTCCCTCGTCGACGCATTGAGGATGTCCAGAAGCACGCTTGCTGCCTCCTCGGGCTGGCGCGGCTTCATTTTGCTGAAGATTTCTTTCGCGGCGCCGGTCTTGTCTAAGGCGGCGAGTTCTTTATGTCGGAAAAACCGGATTCAACATATAAGGCATTACAGTCCTGACCATCCTGATATGGTAGACCGATAGACATGATATGCAGTGATAGGAATATATCATGTTCCCATAATGTCAGATATATTATGATCAGCATTCCTGTTGCTCGCTACGTGTTCATATCAGCTTAATCAGATGATATCAGGTTTCAAAAATATGTATCATAGATATCAGGAAATATATGTAGGTATATGTCCTGCCTCTTGTATTATTCCAATGATTGATTTGAAGAAACACATCTGAGTTGGTACTATCTATAATATAGTTTTTGTGCTTGCCCTCAGTTAGAAATTATCCAGTCGTATCCAGTTGGGAAAGGTGCCGCATCATTGTCAGTAAGTACAAGTCCATTTTCTCACGCCGGCCTCAATCTCGACTTACAGAAGAGCACTCGAGACGCCGCACAGTCTTGTCGCGCCTATGTCGCGTCCTGCTGCGCATTCCAATAGGCGTGTTTACTCCGCAACAAGTTAATGCCGCACGCAGTCGAGAATGTGACTGGAGCATCGAGTAAACATTCGATAGAAAATGTATAAAAGACCAGCAATGTTGAAGACTTTTGTTGCGTCGCTTGGGACTCCATTGTAAGTTCTTCACCACTACTCTATTCCTTATCCTCCTTTGTATCTACTCACTATCTATTAACATTCTATTGACAACTTACTTTGACTTCAGGTTTCTATGTTGATGGGTCGAGTACTTCTATTGTTAGGGTTAGCGGATCAAGGTGAGTCATGACACGGTAAGTCCAAGTCTAGCTAATACGAAGTGGAATGCTTGCAGGCGCTATGTGGCATCAGCTAGATGCAAGCGGTGAGTATTTTGTTTGATACATAACATGTTGTTACTGACTGCCGTCTTGTTTCCATGCCAGTGCATTCAACGTAGACGTCGACATTGACATTTTCGTGAGGGTGGGAATCGGATCATGGTGGGTGAAGGAAGATGGGCACGGTGGGTGGGAGGGTACATTCTGGATGCCGATTCAGAAGTAGAAGAAGATATAGATATGCTGCCTGATGATGACGTGTAGTAGTAATTCCCAAATCCCAAATCTTTCCTACCCATATTATCCCTTTAATCCACTGTGGATTCCGACCCCGCCAAGAATGCTCGTCCCTCGGTGGGGGATAAATTACCAAATCTTCAAATACCCGCGAAGACGCATCTAAAACCATTTGTCATGCAGTTGATTAGTCATGCCACCCTCTCTTTCCTTTTAGGGCTATTTATCAAGGTACGCCATCAATGGCAAGAATGCTTGTGTTTGCATGGTCGGAATGGTCTGAAAATTGGAGGGAAACTCCTTCTAGGCTAGTCTGAACTATTTCTGCGAGCACAGCTACCGCTTTTGTCCGAAGGTCCGGGAATGGGCGCACGACCTGTTTGGGCAGTTACGCTGGGTCGAATTCTGCCGCCAATAATCCAATATCCAGAATGCATAAGAATGTTCGTGGCTGGAGGTAGATCTATAGTATGCCCACCTTCAGTAATTTTTTCACATCGACCGGGGCGTCCGTTCATGTTGGAGAGCGGATTTAGTCGTTCTGGGCAAGGCCTGTGCTGCCACTGGGGCTGTAAGGGGGGCTGTAGGTGAAGTCAACCAGTCAGTAAGTCAGAGTAAGGAAAGGTAGTCCTGACTTCACTGATCAAGAATCTGCCACTCATTTGCTTATCCAAAGTGTTGTTGGTCGGCTACCAGCCCATCAGTCGACACCTCACCTATTAGTACTACCTGTAAAGTAGTAGGTAGTTTATGTTGGACAAAATTTTCCCGATTTGAGTGTTTGGATGTGTCATGGGTATAGATGGGATGGTCCATGCGAAAAATTATCAAAATTGGCGGTCCCGTTCTCGAGATAGAGGGGGGGTGGGGGAGGAGGACGGGTATGCTCAAATATTCAGTTTTGGGTCCCCTGCTTAACTTTTGGTATGTATGCACTCCCCTTGACCTCCTGAACATGGAAAAGTAGCTTTTATAGCGAGGGAGCCCAAACTGAATATCTTTGGTTTGGGGGGGGGAGGGGGATATTGATGGGCCCAAAGATATTCAGTTTTGGGTCCCCTGCTTAAATTTTGGTATGTATGAACTCCCCTCAACGTACTGAACATGGAACACTAGCATTTATAACCAGGGAGCCCAAACTGAATATCTTTGGTTTTGGGGAGGGGGAGGGGAGGCACTGTTCCGGCCCAAAGATATTCACGGACAACTTTGGGGATTCCAAAACTGGTTTTCCATGACCAGGGAGGTCGGGGTGAACTGAATACATCGTTTTTAAACGTTCCCCGTGATTCCTGGATGTCTTTGGGGAGGGGTAGGAGGCGACCTACAAGGAAACATCCCCAAACTATTGGGAAAATGGCTCGGAACTAAAACCATGATCAAAGTAAGCTGTAATTGACACGGGAAACCTATTTATGATGATACAATACAGTTATTGTTGGTGGTTCCGAGAGTGGTAGCGGCAGCGGAAGCGGTAAGCGGAAGCGGCATCGGGAGTGGCCTCGGAAGCGGCATCGGGAGTGGCCTCGGTAGTGGCCTCGGTAGTGGCTGCGGTAGTGGCTGCGGTAGCGGTAACATCAAAATAACTGGAACCTAAAGCGAGATGTTATGTTGCATGCTAGAAAACAGAGATGAAGATATGGATGTGGATGGAGCCTGGATGATGTTCGTTTAATAAAAGTAATAAAGAAATGTGCGAGAAAGGATAGAGCAAATCATGGTCGAAGAAAACATGCTGGACATTGTGCAGAAAATGGATGAAACTTGCGGAATATAGATATAAATAGCGAGGACCAAGTTGTGGCTGCGGTAGCGGCCTCGGTAGTGGTTGCGGTAGCGGCCTCGGTAGCGGCATCGGGAGTGGCCTCGGTAGTGGCTGCGGTAGTGGCTGCGGTAGCAGTAACATCAAAATAACTGGAACCTAAAGCGAGATGTTATGTTGCATGCTAGAAAACAGAGATGAAGATATGGATGTGGATGGAGCCTGAATGATGTTAGGGAGCGAAGCGCCGAAGGTGCTGAGCGTTTAGGGTAGTGACGAGCTCAAAGAACTCGAACGTAGCCAAACGACTTGGGGATTTAATCCCAAGTGGCCGTTTCGTCTTTATAGACTCGTCAGTGGCTGTATACGTTGAAGAAACTGTTACCTCGTGTACTATTGTCCTGTATATAGACGTGTGAGTCAACTAACAGAACAATAGAAACGTACAAATATGTCGCGGGGGAACTTGTCGTCGTGAGATGGCCGCGGAGGGGATTATCCAGGGATTCCCCATTGTCTTTCCGCGGTAAGGCTATGGGGTTTCCCCATCTCAATACCAGATCGCCGGGTAGGGCGACGACATCGTGGGTGTAGATCGATTCTCGATTTACACAGTTCGCCGTTGAATCTTCGATTCGGGCATCGGCGACAGCTGTTCTCCCAAGCTGTCATTCCGAAAATAGTCGGGTTGAACCTTTTTATTAATAAACGAAATCTAAGAATAAATCAATGAAGTCCGCGGGTCCCCGGAACCTAGCGTCTACTTCCACGTGCTGCTGCGGACATTTGAGAGTGCCGCTTCTGCACGTGTTCTGAAAAGATAGACGCTAGCGCGCGCTAAAGGTTCCTGGCGCTAAGCTGCTGAATATATTCACGCGCGGCTAATGTCCAACTTCTCAGGAGGGACTGCTGCCGCGTTTCGCTATACTCTAATGCTTTCGTTGGCCAGTGTACTCTAAAGCACGCTTACGAGGGCCGTCACAGACGACAAAGATCTAAGCTAGGTTTCGACGCTAACCGTGGTCTTACTCGAGCCCATTAGGGATAAGCTGACGCTTGGTAATGAGTTACTAATAGTACACGGTTAGGATTAATGTTTTTAGGTTAGGTTAGGCTATAAATCGAAGGTGTTAGTCGAGGTGTAGTCGAGTAACAACATAACGAAACAAACGTTAAGGTTCGGGTTAGACCGCATCGTGTTTGACGATGTTTCGTTATTCAATTTGTACGTTTTGAGGATCTACCGAAGCTGAATGGTGCTGTTCAGGTGAACTAGAACGGCGATGAAGTAAGATGTCACCTTCGTCGGCAACTTGGGTGTCCAGACCTGGTAGTTGAATCCGGTCCGGTATTTCTTCTTCGTCGACGTCTTGAGTCGATGCTACAAAGCCACCTTCTGCGGTGACCTTGTCATTCAGCGTTTCGAAAACTGCCTTCTTCCATTGTGATGAAAGGTCGAAAATGTTAGTGTTTCGTTTCCGGGAGACTAACCAACGACGACCGAGTATTCCTATCTTCCGCAAGTCTGGTACGAAGACGGTCTCGACACCGTTCATCACCTCGCAATAAAGCTCGGCGCGAACGTCATCAAGTCCATCCTCCGCCATATCAGGCTTCAGAAAAGGTCTGGCGGGATTATTCACATATCTCCCTTCTTGCGCGCGGTCATACCACTCGCTCCAGTACTCAGTAACAGCTTTTCCTAATTCGGTAGCTGAGAACCAATTCCATACGTCGTTAAACCTGGTTTTCAAGACAAGAACGCCGTCATCCGGCTCTTCTACGACTCGCGATGCAAATCGTTTGTCCCAACGTTCTTGGACATGTTTCTTGCACCAGGCAGCGACGAGTTGTGACGGATAGCCGCGGCACAGAAAGAGAGCATTAAGGTCTCTTATCGCTTCGATGTAGTTGTTTCGATTACTACATAATACGGCTAAACGCGAGCACTCTCCAATATAAACGCCTCGTTTGACGTCGAGTGGATGATGAGACCCATGGAACTCGTTCTCTATTGTTTCCGGTCTTGACAAACGGCTTCCATTCGAGTTTTCCAGACTCTTTGTACAGAAAGGCGTCGAGAAATTGACAACCTGACTCGGAAACAACCCATTCAATCACACATTCATCGAAGCGAACTTTTTCGTCTATAAGATGCAGCGCTTCTGCAGCCGACTCGGCGTACACTAGCGCAAAGCAATCATCGATGTACCGTCCATAGAACGCCACTGAGGGATGACTCATGATTTTCGAACGTTTTTCGAAATAGTAACCGTACAAGTTAGCGAGGTCCGGAGAATCCGCGACACCCATTGCCAGTCCATTAAGTTGTTCAAAAAAATCACCGTCATGTTGTGTGATTAAGTGCGTATTGCCAGTCTCGATGGCACATCTAAAGATCTCGAGGCGTTTTACGTCCTCTTGGAGACCGTCGTGGCCCGCATCCCCGTGTTGAAGTAACCACTCCGCATACATCTCAGTTACGATTTCGATGCATGACTTCAACGGGATATTAGGGTAGTAGGCGACGACGTCGCCCGTGACGAAAAACCATCGTCGACGGGCGTCTATACGTACTTGGCTGAGACGAGAGAGCATGTCTTTAGTGCCATGAATTATCGTCTCTGCCGCTTTTATAAGCGGTTTGAGCTCTTTCGAAATAAACTTTGCCGCAGGATTAAAACATACCGAGTGACAAGGTATTATGGGGCGAAATCCAACAGGGTTTTTGTGGATTTTAGGGATCCCATAGAATTGTGCGAAGACAAAGTCAACGCCTTCCTCATCAACTTTCGATAAAAAGAATTTATCCACGTTTAAAGAACAAAGTTCGACGTGTAGAGAAGCGAGGTCACTCAACCTCCTCATTTCGACACGTTTTTGAGTCATAATACTGCACGCTTCTTTGTATCTAACCGTACATAGTTACGTTCGTCTTCTAGCAGTTTACGCTCATTCAACCGGATCCAGTTCCTCTCGACACCGCTATGCCCAAGTTTTTGTCGGTCATCGTTACCACGTAGTTGTGGTCCGACAAGAACTTTAGAATCTCTTTACTGTTAGGCGTAAGAGGATGCGAACGCATCGCCCGCAGCGTCTCTTCAGGGATCTTGGCGATACTGTTTTTCACGTATCGCTCGCCCATCTTGAGACCGAGTTCTATCCAAAGCGGTAACGTTGGCGGTGGCTTTTTGACTTTAGGCTCAACCGCGTAGTCTGGATCGAATGGTTGATTCGGTCCCTCTTTAAACAAAAAGTAGATTTTCCATCTTAGGGTTAGGGAGCGAAGCGCCGAAGGTGCTGAGCGTTTAGGGTAGTGACGAGCTCAAAGAACTCGAACGTAGCCAAACGACTTGGGGATTTAATCCCAAGTGGCCGTTTCGTCTTTATAGACTCGTCAGTGGCTGTATACGTTGAAGAAACTGTTACCTCGTGTACTATTGTCCTGTATATAGACGTGTGAGTCAACTAACAGAACAATAGAAACGTACAAATATGTCGCGGGTGGAACTTGTCATCGTGAGATGGCCGCGGAGGGGATTATCCAGGGATTCCCCATTGTCTTTCCGCGGTAAGGCTATGGGGTTTCCCCATCTCAATACCAGATCGCCGGGTAGGGCGACGACATCGTGGGTGTAGATCGATTCTCGATTTACACAGTTCGCCGTTGAATCTTCGATTCGGGCATCGGCGACAGCTGTTCTCCCAAGCTGTCATTCCGAAAATAGTCGGGTTGAACCTTTTTATTAATAAACGAAATCTAAGAATAAATCAATGAAGTCCGCGGGGTCCCCGGAACCTAGCGTCTACTTCCCGTGCTGCTGCGGACATTTGAGAGTGCCGCTTCTGCACGTGTTCTGAAAAGATAGACGCTAGCGCGCGCTAAAGGTTCCTGGCGCTAAGCTGCTGAATATATTCACGCGCGGCTAATGTCCAACTTCTCAGGAGGGACTGCTGCCGCGTTTCGCTATACTCTAATGCTTTCGTTGGCCAGTGTACTCTAAAGCACGCTTACGAGGGCCGTCACAGACGACAAAGATCTAAGCTAGGTTTCGGCGCTAACCGTGGTCTTACTCGAGCCCATTAGGGATAAGCTGACGCTTGGTAATGAGTTACTAATAGTACACGGTTAGGATTAATGTTTTTAGGTTAGGTTAGGCTATAAATCGAAGTGTTAGTCGAGGTGTAGTCGAGTAACAACATAACGAAACAAACGTTAAGGTTCGGGTTAGACCGCATCGTGTTTGACGATGTTTCGTTATTCAATTTGTACGTTTTGAGGATCTACCGAAGGCTGAATGGTGCTGTTCAGGTGAACTAGAACGGCGATGAAGTAAGATGTCACCTTCGTCGGCAACTTGGGTGTCCAGACCTGGTAGTTGAATCCGGTCCGGTATTTCTTCTTCGTCGACGTCTTGAGTCGATGCTACAAAGCCACCTTCTGCGGTGACCTTGTCATTCAGCGTTTCGAAAACTGCCTTCTTCCATTGTGATGAAAGGTCGAAAATGTTAGTGTTTCGTTTCCGGGAGACTAACCAACGACGACCGAGTATTCCTATCTTCCGCAAGTCTGGTACGAAGACGGTCTCGACACCGTTCATCACCTCGCAATAAAGCTCGGCGCGAACGTCATCAAGTCCATCCTCCGCCATATCAGGCTTCAGAAAAGGTCTGGCGGGATTATTCACATATCTCCCTTCTTGCGCGCGGTCATACCACTCGCTCCAGTACTCAGTAACAGCTTTTCCTAATTCGGTAGCTGAGAACCAATTCCATACGTCGTTAAACCTGGTTTTCAAGACAAGAACGCCGTCATCCGGCTCTTCTACGACTCGCGATGCAAATCGTTTGTCCCAACGTTCTTGGACATGTTTCTTGCACCAGGCAGCGACGAGTTGTGACGGATAGCCGCGGCACAGAAAGAGAGCATTAAGGTCTCTTATCGCTTCGATGTAGTTGTTTCGATTACTACATAATACGGCTAAACGCGAGCACTCTCCAATATAAACGCCTCGTTTGACGTCGAGTGGATGATGAGATACCCATGGAACTCGTTCTCTATTGTTTCCGGCCTTGACAAACGGCCTCCATTCGAGTTTTCCAGACTCTTTATACAGAAAGGCGTCGAGAAATTGACAACCTGACTCGGAAACAACCCATTCAATCACACATTCATCGAAGCGAACTTTTTCGTCTATAAGATGCAGCGCTTCTGCAGCCGACTCGGCGTACACTAGCGCAAAGCAATCATCGATGTACCGTCCATAGAACGCCACTGAGGGATGACTCATGATTTTCGAACGTTTTTCGAAATAGTAACCGTACAAGTTAGCGAGGTCCGGAGAATCCGCGACACCCATTGCCAGTCCATTAAGTTGTTCAAAAAAATCACCGTCATGTTGTGTGATTAAGTGCGTATTGCCAGTCTCGATGGCACATCTAAAGATCTCGAGGCGTTTTACGTCCTCTTGGAGACCGTCGTGGCCCGCATCCCCGTGTTGAAGTAACCACTCCGCATACATCTCAGTTACGATTTCGATGCATGACTTCAACGGGATATTAGGGTAGTAGGCGACGACGTCGCCCGTGACGAAAAACCATCGTCGACGGGCGTCTATACGTACTTGGCTGAGACGAGAGAGCATGTCTTTAGTGCCATGAATTATCGTCTCTGCCGCTTTTATAAGCGGTTTGAGCTCTTTCGAAATAAACTTTGCCGCAGGATTAAAACATACCGAGTGACAAGGTATTATGGGGCGAAATCCAACAGGGTTTTTGTGGATTTTAGGGATCCCATAGAATTGTGCGAAGACAAAGTCAACGCCTTCCTCATCAACTTTCGATAAAAAGAATTTATCCACGTTTAAAGAACAAAGTTCGACGTGTAGAGAAGCGAGGTCACTCAACCTCCTCATTTCGACACGTTTTTGAGTCATAATACTGCACGCTTCTTTGTATTCTAACCGTACATAGTTACGTTCGTCTTCTAGCAGTTTACGCTCATTCAACCGGATCCAGTTCCTCTCGGACACCGCTATGCCCAAGTTTTTGTCGGTCATCGTTACCACGTAGTTGTGGTCCGACAAGAACTTTAGAATCTCTTTACTGTTAGGCGTAAGAGGATGCGAACGCATCGCCCGCAGCGTCTCTTCAGGGATCTTGGCGATACTGTTTTTCACGTATCGCTCGCCCATCTTGAGACCGAGTTCTATCCAAAGCGGTAACGTTGGCGGTGGCTTTTTGACTTTAGGCTCAACCGCGTAGTCTGGATCGAATGGTTGATTCGGTCCCTCTTTAAACAAAAAGTAGATTTTCCATCGTACTCTTCGCTGAAACTCATGCCATGATTCTAAGATCAAGCTTCGAGAGGGACGTGAAAAAAACATATATTTCATCCCCACCGAAAGCATGTTAGCGATCGTGGGGGGTACAAACACTCCGGGCGACAAATGTACACTACTGCGATACCGGGCAGCCTCGAGCAAGTCGATCGAGGTGTTCGCGTGTATGAAAACTATAGCGTCGTCCCAAGACATTGTTAGTACGCGGTCAGGAATAAGGGAAGGGAGGGCTGGGCTTACCATAATTGCCGAGTTTAACGGCTGGTATAGTGACCTCGATGTCACGCGCGACCTTTCCCCTTGCGATCGTTGCCCTGACCAGGGCGCTTCGCGGGCTTCTTCGACTTGGCGTCCCCGAGCTTTTTGTTGGCGGCCGTAGCGGGTGCCTTCGGTTTGCTGGAGGAAGCTTTCTTGTCGCTCGAAGAAGACGTAGTCTTCTTCGAGGAGCTTGCCGGCGTCTTCGAGGGTCCTTCGGTAGGGTTAGGGTTAGGGTTAGGGTTAGGTTAGGGTTAGGGTTAGGGTTAGGGTTAGGTTTACCTTCCGCTTGTCGTCGAGACGAACAGTTTTTAGACGCTGACGGATGGCCTTGTCGATCAACGACTGTAAGGCTGGGCCGGGCTTGGTAGCGTCGGCCATCTCAGTGTCTGCGCGTTGCGCGACCTCCCTTTTCTTCTCGATCTTCTTCGCGAGCACGCTGTGGCGTGTCGTGACGATGATCTCGATTTGAGAAGCCAGAATGCCGCCAAGCCGACGAGGACGTCGCGCTCCGCAACTTTCTGGGGGGAGGTCTGGAACGGACCAATTGTCGGCGCACCCATCTCGTTGTTAACGATGGTGGGTATCTTGAACCAGCGCGTTTCTCGTTCCAGACGGTGGAGACGAGATTCGCGTAGTCCTCGACGAGTTGGTTATGTTCCGTTTTACCGGACCAAAACTCGAGCTCTGCTTTCTTAGCGGACTGCGGCCGTCGCGAACGACGACTGGAACTGCAGCCTCGCCTTGAGAAGCCCGTCGACGACCTTAGAGGCCGCGTCGGTGCCCGACTCCCGGAATTCCTGAGTGAGCTGGAACTCCGGCGCCTTCACGAGGAGGCGTTGGGGGTAATCCTTGTTGGCGACAGCGGTTGAAATGCGGTCATAGACCGCCCGCACCGACTCGCGCTTGTCAACCCACGAGGCGACTTGCACGAGCCAGTCGCGCGTCGGAACCCTGTAATCAACAGGGACGGCGTTAGCAATGCCGTCCAGGGAGATGGACGAGGATACCATGGTGTGAAGTTTGAGGAGGATCTCCTCCCGATAACGAATGGCACCATCGCAGGTGGCTCGTGCTGGCCGAGGGTGTTGTTGATGGCGAGGTTGGCCAGGGTTTCCAACCCCGGGGAGAGAGCGCGGGTGAAGGCGTTGAACGACGAAGACATTGTTGGGTACAGAACGCGTTGGGTGGTTAGGGAGCGAAGCGCCGAAGGTGCTGAGCGTTTAGGGTAGTGACGAGCTCAAAGAACTCGAACGTAGCCAAACGACTTGGGGATTTAATCCCAAGTGGCCGTTTCGTCTTTATAGACTCGTCAGTGGCTGTATACGTTGAAGAAACTGTTACCTCGTGTACTATTGTCCTGTATATAGACGTGTGAGTCAACTAACAGAACAATAGAAACGTACAAATATGTCGCGGGCGGAACTTGTCGTCGTGAGATGGCCGCGGAGGGGATTATCCAGGGATTCCCCATTGTCTTTCCGCGGTAAGGCTATGGGGTTTCCCCATCTCAATACCAGATCGCCGGGTAGGGCGACGACATCGTGGGTGTAGATCGATTCTCGATTTACACAGTTCGCCGTTGAATCTTCGATTCGGGCATCGGCGACAGCTGTTCTCCCAAGCTGTCATTCCGAAAATAGTCGGGTTGAACCTTTTTATTAATAAACGAAATCTAAGAATAAATCAATGAAGTCCGCGGGGTCCCGGAACCTAGCGTCTACTTCCACGTGCTGCTGCGGACATTTGAGAGTGCCGCTTCTGCACGTGTTCTGAAAAGATAGACGCTAGCGCGCGCTAAAGGTTCCTGGCGCTAAGCTGCTGAATATATTCACGCGCGGCTAATGTCCAACTTCTCAGGAGGACTGCTGCCGCGTTTCGCTATACTCTAATGCTTTCGTTGGCCAGTGTACTCTAAAGCACGCTTACGAGGGCCGTCACAGACGACAAAGATCTAAGCTAGGTTTCGACGCTAACCGTGGTCTTACTCGAGCCCATTAGGGATAAGCTGACGCTTGGTAATGAGTTACTATCTATATTACATCCCGGGCGCAGCATGCGCCTGGGTGGAATCCCACTCCCGGCCCGGCGCGAGCCCAGTTTCGACGGCGCGCCTCCCATTCTTCGTGGCGCGGCAGCGCCTCGACCCCCCGCTGCCGCGCCGCGCAGGTTCGGCACCACCGAGCATTGTCTTGCCAGCCCCAGGGCTGGATCTTGGGCCCCGGCGGCCCCAGACGCCCTTTTGGGCGCGGCGCGGCGTCATTTTGCCCAGCGCGATCTTGATTTTTTCTCCATCCCCTCCCCCACCTGTCCCCTGCCGCGCCACTTTGTTTCTAAGCCGCCGCGCTCGCTGCCCCGCGCCGCCCCCATTGATCCCAACTTTCCTATCTGGGAACAGGCGCAGCCACTGCTATCCCCTCCCCCCCTTCATTGGCCTGGCGCGGCACCCATACCCGCGGCGCACCTCTGCATTCTAGCCCACCCTCAGCAGCCACTCTGCCTCCTTGTTTTCCCCCACTTTCATCCCCGTACCCTCGAAGGTCCTGCCGGCGCCGCCCCCTTCTAACTTATCTGCTGCAATGCCTCATTAAATAATATTTACAGCAACAATTAATTATTCAAAAAAACAAGCCCTGCCCACCCATTCTACTGCGTTGGCGATCTCAGAGGCACTCTGCTTTCAAAATTAGTGACGCACCACCTCAGTACTTGGATCGAGCATGACCATGAACACCAAAGTCCTTCCATCCCAAAAAAAGACCGGCCACACGGCGCACTTGGATCGAACATGACTTGGCAATCTCCTTTGAAGTTTGGGTTAATTCCTCGCATTCCCAAAGCACTGACTCTCGACAATGAAGTTAGGGTTATGGGGACTTTTTTCTGGGCCCGTAGGATGGTAGGATTTTAATTTATAGGGCAAGATGGGTAGGGATGGGTAGAATGTGAGCAGGATGGGGAGATTCTTGGTGAACTTGGACACTGCTCACATAAATGTGAGCTGGGACACCACTCATGTACATGTGAACTTGGACACTACCCATATTATCCCTTTAATCCACTGTGGATTAAAGACCGTTTCTTAGTTCTCCCCCGCCCATTAGGGATAAAATTCTCAATTCTTCAAATACCCGTGAAGACATATCTAAAACCATTTGTCCCATAGTTGATTAGTCATGCCACCCTCCCTTTCCTTTTTGGGCTATTTATCAAGGTACGCCATCAATGGCCTTAGTTCTTGGGATTGCATGGTCGGAATGGTCTGAAATTTGGAGGGGACCTGCATCCGGCATGGTCTGAACTACTTCTGCGAGCACAGCTACCGCTTTTGTCGAAGGTCTCTGAATGGGCGCACGACCTGTTTGGGCACTTACGCTGGGTCGGAAACGGTGGTAGATAATCAGATTCCCATAGTTGTCTTTAGTTCTTCTGGCTGGAGTAGATCTATAGTATGCCCACCTTCAGTAATTTTTTCACATCGACCGGGGTGTCCGTTCATGTTAGAGAGATTTGGTCGTTCTGCTGGATGCATGTGCTGCCACTGGTGATGTAAGGGGGGCTGTAGGTGAAGTCAACCAATCAGTAAGTCAGAGTAAGGAAAGGTAGTCCTGACTTCCAAATCAAGGAACTGGTACTCATTTGCTTATCAGAAGTGTCGTTGGTCGGCTACCAGCCCATCAGTCGACACCTCACCTATTGCGGGCTTGGCATGGACAATGAAAGTCATAGTTAAGCTTAGTTCTGTAGTAGGTCTGGTAGCTGCTGAAAATCGAAATCTAATGATACTATGCTCAAGTCCATATCGACGCATCTACATAGTTTAATCAGCTTATTAGTGTGGATAAGATTAGATAACACTGGCCATCAGATCAAAGATAAGATAAGGTATCCTCCGACCATTTAGACTGTACATCTATCTTGACCACAGCTTGTACATCGACCACAGTCAGTATCCGACCCACTACACATGCGACTGCAGCGCATACCCGACCACCATAGCTTTACACAACAACATGGTACAATACGACAACAATGTAGACCTACCCATATTATCCCTCGAATCCACTGTGGATTCGACGCCCTTCTTAGTTTCCCCGCCATTGGGGATAAAATTCTCAATTCTTCAAATACCGTTAAAAGGTATCTAAAACCATTTGTCCCATAGTTGATTAGTCATGCCACCTCTCTTTCCTACCCATATTATCCGGTTAATCCACTGTGGATTCCGACCCGCCAAGAATTAGTACTACCTGTAAAGTAGTAGGTAGTTTATGTTGGACAAAATTTTCCCGATTTGAGTGTTTGGATGTGTCATGGGTATAGATGGGATGGTCCATGCAAAAAATTATGAAAATTGGCGGTCCGTTCTCGAGATAGAGGGGGGGGTGGGGGAGGAGGACGGGTATGCTCAAGATATTCAGTTTTGGGTCCCCTGCTTAACTTTTGGTATGTATGCACTCCCTTGACCTTCTGAACATGGAAAAGTAGCTTTTATAGGAGGGAGCCCAAACTGAATATCTTTGGTTTGGGGGGGGGGGGGGATATTGATGGGGCCCAAAGATATTCAGTTTTGGGTCCCCTGCTTAAATTTTGGTATGTATGAACTCCCCTCAACGTACTGAACATGGAACACTAGCTTTTATAACCAGGGAGCCCAAACT
Source organism: Pholiota adiposa (assembly GCA_009935795.1). Lineage (NCBI taxonomy): Eukaryota > Fungi > Basidiomycota > Agaricomycetes > Agaricales > Strophariaceae > Pholiota > Pholiota adiposa. Next base: position 154,282 of record QEYC01000002.1, read on the forward strand.
GAATATCTTTGGTTTTGGGGGGGGGGGAGGGGAGGGACTGTTCAGGCCCAAAGATATTCACGGACAACTTTGGGGATTCCAAAACTGGTTTTCCATGACCAGGGAGGTTGGGGTGAACTGAATACATCATTTTTAAACGTTCCCCGTGATTCCTGGATGTCTTTGGGGAGGGGTAGGAGGCGACCTACAAGGAAACATCCCCAAACTATTGGGAAAATGGCTCGGAACTAAAACCATGATCAAAGTAAGCTGTAATTGACACGGGAAACCTATTTATGATGATACAATACAGTTATTGTTGGTGGTTCCGAGAGTGGTAGCGGTAAGCGGAAGCGGTAAGCGGAAGCGGCATCGGGAGTGGCCTCGGAAGCGGCATCGGGAGTGGCCTCGGTAGTGGCCTCGGTAGCGGCCTCGGTAGTGGCTGCGGTAGTGGCTGCGGTAGCGGTAACATCAAAATAACTGGAACGTAAAGCGAGGTGTTATGTTGCATGCTGGAAAACAGAGATGAAGATATGGATGTGGATGGAGCCTGGATGATGTTCGTTTAATGAAAGTAATAAAGAAATGTGCGAGAAAGGATAGAGCAAATCATGGTCGAAGAAAACATGCTGGATGTTGTGCAGAAAATGGATGATACTTGCGGAACATAGATATAAATAGCGAGGAACAAGTTGTGGCATCGGAAGCGGCCTCGGTAGTGGTTGCGGTAGCGGCCTCGGTAGCGGCATCGGCAGTGGCCTCGGTAGTGGCCTCGGGAGTGGTTGCGGTAGTGGCTGCGGTAGCGGTAACATCAAAATAACTGGAACCTAAAGCGAGATGTTATGTTGCATGCTAAAAACAGAGATGAAGATATCGATGTGGATGGAGCCTGGATGATGTTCATTTAATAAAAGTAATAAAGAATGTGCGTGTCTCTTACCGTGTTACCGTGTTCTTACCGCCTTTCCGTCATAGCTAGCGTGTAACTGTACTCTTACCGTATTTCTGTGTCTACTACCGTGTTACCGCCTGCTTACCACTTTCCGTGATGCCTAGCGTGTTACCGTACTCTCACCATATTTCCGTGTCTCTTACCGTGTTACCGTGCGCTTACCGCTTACCGTGTTACCGTGCGCTTACCGCCTTTCCGTCATGCCTAGCGTGTTACCGTGCTCTTGACAGAAAAAAGGGAAACAAAAAATGTGTATTAAACCAATTCTAGTCCAATAAAATGTTCCGACCTTCCGCTTCCAGAGGTGGCTCAAAACTCCAACTCACTTCTTTATCTTCTTCACGAAATAACCCAATCTTGAAGGTGTGTCCGGGATACTTTTCTTGGGGAGGAAGGAGGTGTTGCATTCTGGAATGAATATCGTCGAACCACAATGGATAATTGGATGGGGATCCCCATGCGACAGGGAGATTGTCAGTGACTGGGTCTTTTTCGATAGAGAACCCCAGTAGGAAGGAAGTGGTAGCGATGTGAGAGCTCTCTATGGCCTTGCGAATGGCGTCGACCATCTTATTAGGAGGAGTTATGTACATTTCAATAATCCTGCTGCTGGCCTGATATTTTATTCTGATTTCGTCATATTGGGATGCGTTATTGGACATGAAATCTGGGAGGTCGTCAATGGTATCGTCGATGGCCAATGTGACAACTATCAGGAGAAGGCGAGCGCGAGGAAGACGGTGGGTTGGAATATCTGACGCAACAGTGATATACACTATGGCGTAATGAGCAAATAAATAAACATGAGCATCAGATGTACTCACCCAAGAGCCTCAGTTCATTGATGACAGGGAACGCCATACATCAAGGTTGACGTGGTTGCCCAGGGGCCAGTCCAGAGTCAGGGTTTGGAGGCTGCTGAATTGAAAAAGGAACTGCTGTCATCCAGAAACTTGGGGAATTGAAAATGGTGAGATTGGTGGGGAGCCATTGATGTCCAAGATGAACAGGAGCGAATGCTTGAGACGGAGAATGTAGCTCCAATATAGTTTTGCGGATGATCATATTTTCAATGGGATGGAGGGGGGTTTTCATTGCATTCGTTATCTTCACAATGGGAAGAAGGGTGTCTTCGATGAGGGTCAGGAAGCGTAGATTGGGCGCCGTCACAAGTCGAATATACGCGTTGACGCGCTCGAGTGAATTCACAGTCCAATTCTGGTAGGGAATTTGGAGAACTAGTCTTTGGATGAAGGGGACCATGGGAGATACTGTTTCTTCGAAGTTCAAAGCATAGGAAACGACGTGACAGACTTCCAGATGCTTTATATAAGTCAAGAAGGGCGTTTTCGAGCTGTCGCGGATGAGATCGAGGAGAATGGGTTTGGGTGGGGAGCTCTGGGGACTTGAAATTGTTGCGGATCCAGCTGGGGAAATATCTTCCTCTTGACTATCATCCTCGATCGTGTCGTATCCAGCATAGTCTACGCTTTCAAGGACTACTTTGGTGAAAAGCGCCTGCCGTAAGTACACCAGGTGGGAACAAGTTTGCGACAAAGTAGATCGCTCTCGAGCAGAGAGGTAGCTATCAGCCAAATGAAGAGCAATGTCGACAGGGATGTTCTGCATGATGAAGTGACGCGATAAGAAGCGATTATCTTGATCAAAGTGAGGTAGGACAAATTTAAACTCCGATGCATTGCCCCAAATTGTGCTCACGTGGCGGCGGAAAGCGGCAGCGGTAGCGGTAGTGGCGGCAGCAGCGGTAGCGGCAGCGGCAGCAGCGTAGCGGCAGCGGCAGCAGCGGTAGCGGCAGCGGCAGCGGCAGCGGCAGCGGCAGCGGCAGCGGCAGCGGTAGTGGCAGCGGTAGCGGTAGTGGGACAGACTCCGAGTGCAGGCATTATTTGGAGGTCAGAGTTCCTCCGTGCATGCACATTTTCAGGTAGAAATTGCGCCCCAAATTGAAGCATGCTCTTACTGTCTTTGAAGTATCTCTTACTGGCTTACGCGCGCTTTACCGTCTTCCGTATATGGTACCGTGGAAATTACCGTGTTGCCGTGTCTGTTACCGTGTTGCCGTGCTCGGCAACAGCAGCGACCACTCAAATAACATTCAATTCCCACAAGGCTATATCAATTCCGATATCTCAATCCATATCACTTCCAGTACCTATACCGTTCTCACTTTCATCTTCTTCTGAATCCTCCCGTGCTTCCTCTTGGGAGCCACTCTCTTGTTTTTCACCTTGACTGACTTTTTCTTGTTCGCCTCGTTCTTTGCGTCCTCCATTTTCTTTGGTGAAGCTGATTCGCCTCTTCCACAGGCCATTTAACTTGAACAGTTCAGACACAACGTCCTTGATCCCTCTCGTGACATGGGATCTTTTTGGACCGGTTTTAGAGTCAGCTGTCCTCCCAATTTTCCTGAATCGCATGTGTCGAACATTGAGGAGAATGGAAATGGCGTCTTCGCCACCCGCGCGGGACCAAGTCTTTCCCTCCTTTTTTTTCGTGAAGGGTTCAGAGTCAGGAAGGCACTGCAGCTCTCCAAAAATGTCCTCCAGCCCGTCCCTGAGATTTTTTCGGTCATCTTCTTCAGCCATCAACGAAAGCGTCTCGTGGTATCTTTTTATATATCCCACCCTCTCCGCGAAAAATGGAACCCACTTTGAACCTCTCGGAGGAAGCACGCCGTTGTTCTCCGGAAAGTAGATCCAGGTGCGTTCCCTGAATGACTTGGCATCCTGGGTACCTCTCACCACACCTTTGATACCGCACCGATTAATGCTGAAAGAAACTGACTTGAGAGTGTCCACGATGTTCTCGGCGCTCCAAAACTTCATCGCGCTGTCCAGGTTCTCCACTTCCATCAGCTCCTTCGCCAGACCTTCTGTCCAGTCCAATTTGATCGACACCCAAATTGAACGAGTGAATGAGACGAAAAGGATGCCGGCCGAAGTAGGAATGTGCAAAATGGCGAACGGTCGGGCCCATTGATGTATGATGAGAAGCGGCTGCTGCTTCAAGGTGTCCTTCACCTGAATCCAAGGGGAGACTCTCCGAGTGGTATTCGACAGTGATACGAGGATGTTGGAAAAAAGGTCTGCTCTTTCTTCTTGGAACCAGCACCATTTGTTCGCGCAAGTACCTGTCGTCCTCCTGTTGCACCTCGGGAGTGTTTCTGAAGTGTCGTTGGCTAGATTGAGGTCGTGAAGAAACATCATTCCATAGGTTGCGGTAGTTCCCGCATCAATAGAGCGGCGAGGGTGTGTCGAACATGGGTAGGGACCTCCATTGGAGTGGATTCAATGCTGCGAAGGAGGTGCATGAAGAGACCAACGATGATGCCCTTGTTTCCTGGGTCCTTTTGGTACAGATGCAATGTGGCGATTTCGATGGCGTTCAGACGCGCCGCCGAAAATTTGAACCAGACGTCAGTTGGAATCCAGAGTATGGCGTTAGAGTGGGTGAAGCGCTCCCACTGTGAAACCCAAGTTATTGAAGAAATTGAAACACGAAAGAAAGAAAAAAGAAACGACTCACCACTTCATGCACCGAGCCCAATATTTGAATGGCTGCCACACCACTCACTCTGTATTCATCTCGGACACCGTACGACCTCGAACCGCGATTGCTGTACTGCTTGTGCTTTTCCTGGCAAGCGGTGATGAACGCTTCATTCATATTGTAGGCATCGGCATCGCTGCAGAACCAAGGAGAGTTGTCCTTCTTTCGAACGGCTTCGTAGACCAGGTTGTAGGCAGAGCGGTGAAGGATATGCGTCCTTCTAGAACGCTCCACGGTCATCTCCGCCTGCAAAGCCCGAAACAAGGAAAGGTATTGAGGTGGTGGGCGTTCCCTGCTTTGAAACCGGCCTTTGCGAAAGACTCCTCCAGATAATCCATTCTCCACAATCCGGTGAGGCCAGATGGCTGGCGGTCCTCCTCGTCTACGAGCAGTCTATGAGGTTGATAACTGAAGCCCACGTCCATGTGTACTTCGCCGTTTGCGCGATCGAGAACGTAGTCCCAGTCCATCTGTGGAACGGCGTGCTGAAGATTCTTCATGACAGAGAGTGGGTTGTGGGATATGACGTTGAGTTTGAAACCCTTGCATTCGACGACGAAGAAGAAGGATTTGAAGCGGTCCATTTTCTGAGAGTGTTCGAAGGTGTCGACGATTTCGCGCATGTTTTCCTGCAAGGCGGAGAATGTTTCCGGATCGACCTGCTTGGAAAAACCGGAGTATAGGGAATCGTTCTTTGGCGACTTCTTCCCCCCGTTTTCTCATGTACTCCTCCACAGTGTATTCGTAGAACGGCTCCCTAGAAGAAGAGGAGACGACATCGTAGAGAGCGGGCAAGACCACGTTGTTCCAGAACCAGATGAGGACCTCCAACGGCAGCTCCGTTTTCCGTCTTCCCGTGTACTCGTTTCGGTGGATCATTCTCGGAAAGAAAATATAGCAATAAACTGGGCTGTTGCCCTCCGTAATTTTGGTGAAGAGGGTGTGTGGAATATTCGACAAGGGGATTCTGCGTTCCATCCAAGACTTTGACGAAGGGTCCGCAGACTCACTGTCAGAAGGAGGCTCCAGAATTTCGGCGTAGACATGGTTGTGCTTTTTGATACCAGAGTTGTTTCGGAGGGAAGGAGTTACCATCAGACCCACTGCTGCAGCGACTTGGACCAAGTCAGTCACCCAGACGAAGCTGTCGATGTCGACGGACAAATTAATTCCGACCTCTGCGGGGTCGACAGCATCGCGTTCGAGATCAACGCAGATGTAATCCCCGGCCTTGGTTTTACCGCGCAAAAAGTAGGAGACGAGGGTGGTTGGATCGGGTTCTGGACCGTCAGAGAAGCCTCCACGCGCTCCTCAACCAACATTTCTGTGGCCCCCAAGATTTCGACGTCGGTAGAGGACACCATTCGAAGCTCTGGTATGCTGTTCGACCAATGGCCCTTGGAAAGAGATGCATTTTTGGAAAGTGATAGATGGAATTTTTGGAAGAAAATTCCGGAACGAGAGGCATGATGTGGTTTTCCAAAAGCATGGGAGGACCCAAGTAATAGGCGTGACCGAACCTGCGCATGATACGGTAACCGTAGTCCCTGAAATAGGTCCAGGGACTTTTGATGTAGATCGAGGATAGGAGGGGGTCGTAGAGGGGGAAATTGTGGAGTGGGTCTTCAAAGGCATGCAAGTCCTCTTGGGTTGGTCCCCCCCAGTAGTCGTCGTACTGGGCGTCATGAGAAGGCCAAAGAGGCCTCGAGGGAACCGGTAGATCGCAAGGTCTCGCCGTATGCCTTCTGCGCTCTATGCTCATTTCATTCCAATTGACTTTGACTATATGAAGCCTCCTGGTACGCGCCAAATCCAACGTCAAAGCCTCTCCCAGAGAACTGTCCACCGTGTCGAGAGAGGATACCTCGTCTTCCTTGTTTTGTATAGATTCGTGATGGTCTCTGTTGAGAGGAGGGTCCTCGAAGAGTTCGTTGGGACATCAATGTCCGAGTGCGCCACACCGGCAACGGCAACGGCAACGGCAAGGCCGGCAACAGGCATGGGCAGACCGGCAGCAGCTGCAGGCGAGGGCGGGTTGCGGCTGGGCACGGAGGTGGAACTGGGGAAGACACCCATGGCTCTGGTGAGCTTCATGCATCGATGACAACCAGAAAATTCGGCATTGAGATTCTGAAGAAGAGGAGAATTTATCGATTGTAGGGATTTCGCCGCCAGCTGAAGTTCCTTGCTGAGTGGGTTGTAACGAGGATGGACCTCTCCCATGGACAAGGAGAGCCATTCCTCGGAGAGAACTGCGAAGATAGGTGTAATTCTCCATTGAATCTCGGATCCCCAACTTGACAGAATTTAAGAGGCGCAAGCGGGTACGATGATGACAAGATTCGGCCAGATGGCGCAGAGTTCGAGCGGAGGCATCCGAGAAATCTTCGGCCAGCAGATACTGTCCCACCAAAATGGCTATTGGACCACAATCGACTCCATTCAATTTCCATGGGATGGAGAGGACGGTGATTTCCTCTGGGAAATCCAATGTCCACCCATGCAGATCACAAACATGGCGGTACACCTGAGGTCCGTCCCATTGATCCCATTGATCCTGACCTGGGCGCGACGTCCTCCCAAACACCACGACGGACTTGTGCTCGTGGTCCATGTAGACGGTGAAGAAATGATTTTCGTTTTCACGAATGACGAAGAATTTGGGTTCCAGTGGACAGGGACCTTCCACAGGCAAAAAATACCTTTTTCTGAACCAGGAATACCGTAGTTGTGAACTCTCCAAAGAAGACTCTCGTCGACGTTGAAGAGACCAAGGGCGTATGTGTCCAGATAGACCGCAGACACATTAGGATACCTGCAGTAGTAGGACTTCATTAGAATGAAGTTTACCACTGAGTAGTCCAACCAAGCATTTGGGCGAGCGAGTCGTAGTGCATTAGAACGGGCACCCAGATTTCATACATAGACATAATTTTTCCTGCGCAAAAAAAAAAATTAAATTAAAGCAACCTACACACCGTTTTTCAAATATAAACTCACTGTGTATGTCTTCTGCGGACGCTCCATTCTCGTTTTCATCCTGAACCAAATGGCCCACCAACTCCAGACTCGGAAGTCGTGGCATACTATCAGGCTCGCGTCCAATGGACTGTAATCGTCCTCTCTTCCGGAGGACTCTTCACCTTCAGCAATATCATCCATTCTGTCCTCCAAGTCCTCGGGAAGCACCAAGGCATTAAAGAAATCCTCTATCTTCTCGCGCAGCATTAGGATTGCGTCCAAAATAATGACAAAAACTGTTCTGCTGACCTGTTCTGCTGGAGACGGTCTCCCTTTCACCGGTGATTCCAGCGTAAAGTGATTCAACATCCCGACGAAATTGTCCATCTTAGAAGGAAGAATCAGAAAATGACACAAAAAATATGCGGAAAAAAACGTACATCTTGGACTGCGCTGGGACTTTCACTGTTTCCGGGTAGGTTTTGGGAGACTCTGACAATGAAATCTTCGATCTGAATGATGTGTATTGAGGTGAACAAAGGTACCATTGTTTTGGGGAAAACTTACGTCCTCTGCAGCAGTTGGAAAGGTACGCAGGCTACGTGGAGAGGTTTCGGAGCTGTTGCTGAAATCCGAAGTCCAATCAAGGAAAAATTGAATCTACACAAAGTTTGAGTTTTTTATTGATTAATGAACCCTCAACGAAGATAAAATTCATACCTGTCCTTCTGGTGTTAACGAGGGCGGCGACGGAGTTGCCGGTACTGTTGCCGGTGCCGGTTTTAGCGGTACCGTTGCCGTTACCGTTAGCGGTACCGCTAACGGTGACTGTTGTGTCAATAAATTTGGTAATGGCCCTGCAACTCCTGGCTGTGATGACCATGATTCCTAAATATATTCGAGTGAAGTAGAAAAATCTGATTGAAAATGAACCTCACCTCCACGGAAGATGGCGTCATGTGGGACATGGAATTCGAACTCAAAGCCAAATCAATGAATGTTTGAATCTAAAGAAAATGACAAGTTTGCGATTGATACATTGGAAGTGAAAAAAAATTCATACCTGTTCAGCTGGCGTTAATCCAGGCGGTGATGCATCCGGGATCGCTAACGGCATCGCTAACGGCATCGCTAACGGCATCGGTAGCGGCATCGCTAACGGCATCGGTAGCGACGATGTCGGCAACGGGACCAACATAGGGTCAGGCGTCGCTCCAGGCTGAAAAAACCGTAAAACATCTGGCGCAGGCGTTCTCGATGCCGTTCTAATTCTCTTTTTTGTCCTCATAGTGGGGACTTTCAAGAAAACAAGCAGGGGATGGCCGCCCGAGATATTGATTTATAAAATGAGGAATTTGAAATACGATCGAAAAAGTGTCTAATCATATTTACCCCTTGGGTTTTCCATCGGGCAATTTTTGTACTCCTCCCAAACCGATTGGTGAGAGTAATATACCAATGACACCCTAAGTTCCCCTGTCCAGTCCTTGATTTCATGAAAGACATCTCGCGCCTTGAGCAAAATGGCATCCCCGCTCTGGAACCTGGTGATGACCTGTTGGTTTTTTTTCATACCAAGGCCTATCTCACCTCCTTCGAAATCCCCCAAAGCGAACATGACGGTCCACACCTCGGGTGAATCCTTAGAATCTCTGTGGAGGCCGCTCCGTCGATTGACGATGACCCCAAGGGAATGATGGAGGGCTGGGCTGACTGCGCAGACCGCCTGCACATGCGCCGACCGTCCGATCATTTTCTGCCTGAGTTCGCTCATTTTTGTCCAACATTCCCGATCGACCGTCTCGATCAAGAAATTCGCGCATTTTGAAAGTGGAGCCAACTCTCGCAACAAATTCATCCCATGTGAAAATTTGTTCGTTCCCTTTATAAGTGTTGCTGACAGAGTCGAAGGCTCTTTCTGCAACAGAAATAGGGGACACTTAGTGGGGGGGAAGGGGACAAAAATAATAAAAATAAAAACAGACTGGATGGCCAATTTGGTGGTTCGAGTGCGAAAGAAAAGCACAACCGAATCTTTTGGTGTCCATCTTATATTCCCCATTGGTGTGGTCTTTAGTGGGGTTCAAATTTCCCTCGTCGACGAATTTCAGAATGGGATCGACCATGTCTTTCTGCGATAGGTCGGTCATATGTCAACAAATCTCCAACTGGAAAAAAAAAATTAAATTGCTTGCCTGGAAATCTCGTCCGAGTATGGAGGGGAACACGACCGCTTTCACCCTCCCTCCGCTCTCCAAAATCAGGGCGCAGTTTTCTCCAGCCAGGTTGGCCGGTGTGTCCATATCTGAGGCAAACAGGAATAAACTTTACCCATCACGATGGATACCGCGTTGAATTTTCACCCACCAACTCTCTTGGCATTCAAGAATTTACGAATGACGTTCACCTCGAAGTTTGATCTCCAGCCGCTCGCCATGATGATGAAGATGGAAAAGAATGTGGTGGCAAGAAAGAAAGCGTAAGTGATTATCTGATTTCGCGTGGCCGGCCAAAAATAGACCGCCGGAAATTTTTAATGATGGCATCGCTGGTTCATCACGGCTCGGCCTCCCTTCACACCATCACTATCTCAGACCAGCTATGTCGTCCTCCTCCGTTGCCCAATTTGACTGGACTCTTTCCCCTCAAAATGATGTCACTGTGGTTAACGTGTTCCAACTGGCAACGACTCCCTATCGCGTCGATGAAACGGGGACGCTCACTGCTTTCTCCATTGTCACTGGGGCGGATGTGACTGACCCCACTCGTTCATGCCCCCTCCCTTCCCAAGCCCACCTAAGGCTATTCATCGCCAAATATGTTGCTCTCTGCTGGACATACATCGCCAAGGATCGACAGAACTTCAACTTCCTAGTCTATCGTCGCCTCACTCGATATCTCCAGTACTATCAGACCATTCTGGACGATCTTCGATCTGGGGATCGCGATTCCTTTGATCGGTGGTGGATAACTGAGACCACCTACGAAAACTTGCAACACTCCGACCCCAAGGAACCTCGTAGTGATGGACCCCTCGAAGATTTTCAAGTCGTCGAGGACAATGACGCAGAATGGGAGTTGCAAGCCGTTCTCGACACGGAGGATTTCTCTCAGGTGACCACAGAAGTGTTGGTTAACTGCGCCAAAAATATAGAAGACTGGGTTATAGAAGAAGTTAGTAGGGAGGTTGGTCCAGCCTTGGAACTACATGGTGAGATCACGAGCGACGCGTGAGTGATACAGTCCGTCTCTCTCAATAAATATTTTTATTGAACTGCGATAATTTTCATTTTAGATTTGAGAGCTTTGGACAGGATAGACAGCGACGAAGAGATGTATGGAGACAGCGAGGAAGAACGAGACGAGGAGGCCCCAGCCATTCCGACGCCTAGCGACACGGCAAGAGAGACGGGAGCGGCAACGGCAACGGCAACGGCAACGGGATCGGCAACGGGATCGGTATCGGATCGGCAACGGGAACGGGAGCGGCAACGGGAGCGGGAGTGGCGATCGATCCCTCGATGGACACAGAGGCGATGCAACCACAGGACGAGTCAGACGTTGAAAAGCAATCAGGTGAGTATATTCCAATATTATAAATTATAAATTTTTCGTATTTGTCTGACCTCTTCGTCAGAATCATCCAAGAAGCCCAAGGGAGGGAAACAAAAATCATCTTCAAAGGGAAAAAGTAAGAATAACATTATTAGGAAATCCCCAAATATTATTGACCCCATTTCAATGTAGACGTCAAAAAATCAAAGACGAAATCCAAGACGATGCCAAGTTGCCGGCCAATGTTGGGACACCGGAACCAGTGGGGAACTGGAGACTGTGATCGACAAAGGTAAACGACGAGTCCTTCACCCAAGCGAGAGAGATCTTCTAGCCTTCAAGGCTGCTGCCAAGAAAAAAGGATTTTGAACCTCATTCTCCCCCTCGTTCGGTTTTTTTTTGACTTTTTGGACGATTGAAACGATGATTTTTTTTTTTTTTTTGCTGTGTATGTTACAGAACAAGATGTATTGGATTCATCGGTTGAACAAAATAAATCTGCTGAAGAAAGCTCGAGGAAAATTCGTAAGTTTCCACTTGAACGAAATTGTACCGCCCCGACGGAAATCAAAAATTTACAGAAAACATTAGTCCCCCTTTGAACGAATCTACCTTGGAAGAACGCTTCCCAAAAATCAAGTGAGTACAACCATTCAATCATTTGAAACATATTAGATTTACGATGAACCATGAAGCTCGTCACATTGATTTAGCGCTCATGCTCAAGCGTCGAAAGATGAAAAAGAATTTTGATTTAACAAGGCCGCCTACTATCAACTCAAGAGACACTCCCTATATATCATCCAGTGATTCTGACGGCAAAAACCGTGTTGGCGATGGACAAGAAAGGATTTGGATAGAAAACAAGGTTTCTTCCCAGAGAATCTACTGAATCAATATGCCCATGACCGTAAAGTTCAAATCACATTTAATTTTGATGTCGACAGTAACCAATTTTTTTATTCAGTTGACCGAAGTATGACGCAACTTCCAGCAGGTTCCAGCACGAGGGATGCAAAGCATCAGGCCCCCAAAAACGATGTAACAAACGAGGTCGCCGAAAGATACGACGAAGACGATCAGATGGAGGTGGATCAAGTTGAAAATTTGCTTTCTCAAACCACTCCAGTAAAAAAACCCGCCCCGTTTGCGCTCATCTGTGAGTATCGACCTTGACGTAATGGACCAGATGGATAGGGAAAACTCCTGGGATATGGAAGATGACGCTGGTATACAAAATTATCAGGAGGGAGACTCGGGTGAGTCAGAAATAGAGATGAAGGAGGAAGGAGAGGATTGGCGGTCAGAAATCGAGGACGCGGAAACGGAGCTCGGCAATGCGGCAACACGGGATTGGCGGTCAGACATCGAGGACGCGGCATCGGACCTCGGTAGTACGGCAACAGGATTGGCAAGGCGGAAAAACCCACCGCGTCGTACTCGTGGGCGACCACAAGGAGTCAAGAACAAGCCCAAAAATAAAATCACGCCTCCTGCCAGATCGAAAAGAGTTGTCAAAAAACGAAAAAGGGATGACTTGACCCCTTCACCCACCCAACAAAAATTCGATATATCGACGCCCATCATCGTGCGGATCTCGACTCCCAACAAGAAATCCCCCGCCCTTCCCCTCCACAAGAAATCCCCTGGACTCCCCCCAAAGTGTTCAGAAAGACGCACTCGCCAGTAGAGAGTACAAATTCCAATTCAGGAATTTCAGTGGAAAGTGGTTATCGATCCCGCCATATTCTCCAAAATTTTGGAGTGGATCTTCGATCTTTCTATGCTCACTTGGATGACCCAACCTCTGTGAGTCCCTTTATATATTTTGCGACACGAATGCTTAGTCTACCTATTTTTGAGGGTTCCGCGAAAGAAGAGAATTTCGAGCTGTGGCTCGGGACGGTAAAAGATGCTTTGGAATCCTCCCCCGACACGAACAAAACCGCCTTTCTTCAGAAGCATCTGCCCAAGATCGTCGAAGTCTCCAAAAAAATCAAGGACCGTCCCTCTGGAGATTCCCTTATGCTTAAATTTTCCGAGATCACGCGGATATTTAACCAGTTGGTTCCATTTCATCCCCGAAAATAATATGTAGATCGAGATCTTCGGAAGAATATAATGCCGTTTTTTTTAATGATGATATAAACAACCCGTTACGATCTAACCAATCCCCAAAATGTCCCCACAAGTACCGCTCCAGGATTTCCGCACTTTCTACTCAACGGCCCCAGAAATGCTCAGTGAGTTTTTTGTTCTTTCTAAAAATATGGTCGCATTTAAAAAAATAAAAATAAAAATCATGCGTATCACCAGTTCATGGGGATGACAGAACCTCGCTCACGATTAAAGTGGGAGACTCGTGCGCATTTCTCAACTCATTAATTTTTATTTTTCTTGAATCCTATTCCTCAGAGTGTTTATAAATCCACCTCGCGACGTCTACATTCACACCGCTGAATACAAAAAACGAAGACGGATTCCCGGTCATTTGTATTGGCAGGGGAGAATTATTCATCTTGGACAAAGAAAAGAAGAATTCGACGATGGAGAAGAGGAGGAAGAAGATGTACCTGCGGTGAGTGTTATGTCGAAAATAGTTGATAAAAACTCAACAAACCAAGGCCGCAGTCGTGATTGAGTGGTATTATACGTACTACGACGTAAAGGAGTCCAAGGAGAGACTCATTAAATCATTGCAAGTCCCGATTTATTATAAATCTCAGACGACCATTGTAGAATAACTAACAAATCTCAGAGGACTCTGGAATGTTGGTCACCTCGAGAGAATACTGAGCAACCATAGACAGGTCATTTTTCCCGACGAGATTGCAGGTCAGGAGTATCGTCATGCCTGTTCTGTGGATGCCATGTTCACGTACCACATTGATAGATCTATTTATCCCCAAGCACTTCCAAGACACCTCAGTTTCGATGCCGCTCATGGATCCCGAGGATTACTTTATACGCCCAGGAAGACTTATTTGGGAAAGGAGAAGACATTACTGCAGGTGAGGCGACAGTATGATTAATGATTTGAGAAATTCTCATAGGATTTTTTTTTTTCAGAGGAATGGTACTATTTGTCATGAAGAATGCACCAAGAAGGGAGTCTACGACCCTTCGGACACCGACTGTGAGCTGAGGTGGTGCGGACCTTGCCATACGTGGTTTCACTCCTGCTGCATCGACATAGACAGCGACCTGGACTTGGAAGAAGATGACGAACAGAGTTATCTTCTGGAGAAAGGTACAGACTTATTTTGCAGGTTGATCACCCGACCTGTGAGAAGGATTTCGAGAAAGAATGACGCGCCGCTTAGCCTGGAAAGGATTCAGACCCACCTGATTGAAAAGTGGAGGATCTCAAGGGAGGTGCTTACGATGACGATGATTTGATTGAAGACATAAAAGCATGCGATCTCTTTTCAGGACAGTGGATCGCCAATGGAAGATCGCCATAGAGACTTGTTTGAAGATCATGGGTGACTACGAGTGGTACAGATGTCCCTCCTGCCTGACTGCATACATATGATCATCGCCCTTTCTTGTTAATAAAATTTTCACGACGGCCACAAGGCACAATGAGAGTTCGCTAATGCGGCAAGACAGTTCGGTAAGACGGTAAGCAACGGTAACTCTAAGAAGAGACTTCGGGTGCTCGCGCTGACAGAGAGGTTTCACGAAT
>QEYC01000003.1:0-83392 GCA_009935795.1 Pholiota adiposa
AAGAAACGCTCAACATTCAAGTGAGGAGGGTTTCTTTCTTTTGGCTCGAAACCCTGGGTTCTTATCGGAAAGGAGGTTTCCCAAATTGTTTTATCCAACAATGTGTGGGCGTTGTGCCACCCACTGAGCATCATGGATCAGAACGACGCCCAACCGCATACGATACCGATTAGGTGACCCAAGGAAGTGTGTCCATATACACGGCGGAATATGAATAACGTCCAAATGGGAGTACAACGGCGTCTAAGCGATGCACCTCGCGTGCAGTAAGTACGCCTCATGGACTGAATGAGGCATGTATGCCCTTGAGCCGATTATCCGAGTCGCATTCTTCCTTTCTGTACCGAGACTCTAGGAGTCTCTGAGCTCTGAACGTACAACGGAAGGAAAACTTCGAGGGTGATTGATATGGACGACGAGGTATGGATTCAATTCCGACGCCCTTGGCCTTGGCCCTTGCTCGCCGCTCCGTCGAATGTAAAAAATTGTATGTCCATCAGCTGCTCGTTGTCAATTGGACGATACTATACTCTTCTTTTTTCAAATGCGGGAATCAAAGGACAGAAAAGTCCATGCTTCAAATAGACAAGGAAAAGTCAAGAAAATCATAATAGGCGGACTTGGGGTGCATATAGACTCATATAGACTCTCTTGGCTGCTGAATCGACGTCCGCGTCAGCAATGTCCAGTCAATGTGACCCAATGAAGGTTTACGCGCCTGAAAGATTACCGTCGGCTTTGATGCTGCTTGAAGATCATAAGTTCGCTTTGCACTTTTGGAATCATTTTTGTCACAATTTGGAATTAAGAAACCGGAACATATCAAGGGCCGAAGAGCGCTTCGACGCTCGAGCTCGCTCCCTCAATTGCCATTTAAGGAAATTGGAGAGAAGCAAAGGCAAAAATACCTTGCGTCTTGCGTTAGTTACCGCAATAGTCAATCGGCGCTTTGTCGCACAGTGCCACTGCGCCACTTGCCACTGGTCTGAGCCACTCCCCAGAAGTGTATTTAAGGTCCAAAAAAAGCCGCATTTGGAATCCATCATCCCCTTGCCTCTGGGCGTCTTTCCTTCGAGACGCAGATCCTTGTTTCCTTTCTTATCCCGTACACTTCCTCATCCGTTACGTTTGAAGTAACTAGGGAACATCACCACGAGCTCGAGTGCAGCAGCGCAGCATGAGCTACGGGTCATTAACTAAATTGTCTCGGATGCATATTTACATAAATATTCCAGTTGTCGAATTGACGGATAGCGTCAGATAGCAGGACTCCGCGACTTTTTTTTTTTTGATCCGTAGCACGTACTTTGTGTCTGAGGTTTGGACTTGAATTTGTTTATGAAAAGTTTACACAGTCTGCGATTTATCACCATTTATGTACCCCATTGAATTTCTACTTACCTATGTAGAGTAATGCGTTCGAATAATCAGAGTTCGGGTCAAATTTTCTCAGTTCTATAATTTCCATGAGAATTTAGGAAGAGTGAATGCTTGCGCCTTGATCATCGACTGTCATTGAGTGGCCACTCTCAAGCGCCCACATCGCGCCGCTGCCGCCGCAGCCTTGCGCATGCGCGCGTGTCACGGGTAACACCAACGTGATACGTGAAGAAAGTCACACTCGTGACATTTCTCGTCGCGTCCGAGTCTTTTAAGACTCTTTCATCTTTTACCCAAACCAGTTCCACTTTTCCCAATGATTCGCCCAAGATACCAAGAAAACCAACGCGACTACTTCTCTCCCACAACGACGCGTGAAAACGCCCGCGAATCTGACGTGCAAGTCCAGAAGCATCAGACCCAGGACGATGGCGAGGAGGATGATGGCTCACACGAACGTCCGGCTAAGAAGCTCAGGCTCACGGCAGAGAACGGCAGAGATATCGCGTTGAGAACTTATCCCAGGAGAAGAGAGATAAGAAAGTCAAGAGGGAACGGACGGAAGAGAATTTGTCGGCGGTGCGGAAAAGTAACGCAGAGGGGCGAAGTTGGGGCTGTTGCCTTCGCTCCCGCTGGACGTGTGCTGGAGGTACGCGTCGCATTGCAGACTCAATAATTTTATGCTGATTTAAAGCCTGCAGATTTTCAGTCACCTCGCACCTTTGGACATCCTCCGCCTTTCGCGAACGACCAAGGATCTGAGGAGGTTGCTCCTACACCGATCATCATCTTCTGTTTGGCGAGCTGCTCTGAATAGCATACTGAACTCCCTAGATGCCCGATGATCTCTCATTGCCTTTCTACACGAACTTGGTGTTCGACCACCACTGTCAGGTATGCATAGGAATGCCACCCATTGGCCACTCGCTCACCGCCTTTGGAGTATAGAACTGCCTCGCCACCAACGTGAAGAAATGCGACTTTATCCTGCGAGTCCGCTATTGCAATAAATGCGCAAACGAAAAGTACGTTATATTGCCTGTACGGTTATGCTCTTATTCACCTGCGCATTTGTACATAGATTACTCCCAGTACATACCTTCAAACACGATTTGAAGCTTAATCACATCATTTTGACGTCTGTTCCTTTCAGCAAGTTCAATGACCGTACGTGCACTGTGGAATTATGCGCCAGCTCACAATAACTATTTTCTCAAGGACCGGAAATGTACTGCAGCTCTGCAGACAGAGATAAAATGGTCGCCAACTTAGCTCTCGCCGGTGAAGACCCAAAAGCACTGAAGACTTTGTAGCGCAGAGGCGCATTGAGGTAAACGCCCGGCGCGAGGTAACTTACTCTCGTTCATCTTATTTATCGTTTGCTGATTTTTTTTGGCAGCACGCTCGAGCATGCAAGAAGTGGATGGAGTCTATGATGGAGACACGGGAGACTGAGCTCAACGAAATTCGAGATGCGAGGGCTGACGCGTGAGTGTCTTCTATGAATCTGGAGAAATATTGACAGGCTCCGATAGCATCCGTACTGAGTTGTTCGACCTCGGGTATAGCCCTGAGTTGGAATTCCTTGACGAGATCGAGGAGGGAATATGCGCTATTCAGCCATGGCCCAGAATCGCCACGTTCTATAACCACAAGCACGTCAAGGTTCCAAAACCCTTTACGCAGAAGTGTAAGTAACTTATCTTCAATAACCCTCATCATTATTGACCTAGACCTCGAACAGTATGGGCCTCAATCAAAGACGAAATGATCCAATACATGGCCGAAGCGTCCAAGCTTCGCCAGGAAAATCTCCGATGTCTCCTCGTCCAAAAAAGGCGCTCGCTCATCCACGCTGGCTACGTCAATGGCGTCGACTACCAGAAAACCTCATCCGCTATCCCGCCGAGCTCCCCATGCCAAACCCCGCCGACGTACTCGAGTTTGAATCGATCGACGACAAGTTGATCGAGGCGCCCGCATCGCGCGAGCTCGACATAGATCGCGATATAATCCCCTTCTTGAAGCGCCATCTCCCCGCTGAGATAGTAGCGTGGCGTAGTGTCATGGCGAACGCGCTATTTTACAACGTGCTGGAGACACGCATGTGGCGCGAAGCCCAGTTCACGTACTATGGCTTTGGCTTTGGGTGGGAGGAGCGCAAGAAGCTGCTGGCGCTCGCGGTTGTGGTCTTCCGCTGCACGCGCCGCTATGTGCATTGGCGCTGGGAAGAGAAGCGTCTGCGCGACGATGTCGTCTTCCCTGCCCAGACGCCCGACCTCGAGCGCGGCGATCCAACGCGCGCGGCCAGCCAGGCGCATGCGCCCATCATGTGGTTCCCGCAGTTCGTGCATCACCGTTGCCCCTCACTTGACCTCACCACGTTCGACGAGGATAGGACGAAGGCGAATAGGTATTTGAGGGTGCAAAAGGAGTTTGAGCATTGTAGACACGCGCCCTGGGACCGGGACGTGCTGGTGTTCGACGAAAAGGCCAGTCGCGCGACGAGGAATATATTAGAAGCGTGTGGGCTGGATTGGAGGACCACAACTGCAGAGGAGTTGGATGAGCGCGATCCGCGCTTGGTGTGCTTGAAGTGCTCGTATGGGGTGAGGTGCGATGGGCAGCGAAAGGTTAGAGTATGGACGTGGCGGGATGCGGTATGTAATTTTTTTTTGAACATCATTGATACTTCTTGTCGATAAACCGTTTGTGTCTAGGTCCAACATTGCCTGAGCGCGCATTTCGGCGATTCCTTGGTGACCTGGGAATCTCTCTCTGAGGATGACACGGCAGAAGCACGTATGCAAGATACTCTTGAAAGTTTCCAGCGCGGGTTCCATGTCCCCTCGAAGCAGAAGAAATGGCGTTGCCTGAAATGCAGAGACACCACCAAGACACGGGGCGCATGAACTGGGACGCGTTAAAGGAACATCTCCGACAGAGTCCGTACGTTATTCCTGGATTTCATCTAGCGTATCCGAACTCTGACATAGGCTTCTCTTTAGGTCACATGGCGACGCGGATAAAATGGACGGTGAAGAGGGGAAGCTGTACTACCGGGCGATGGACGTCCAACCAAGGAAGGGCCGCCCGTCAAGATGGCCCCTTCTGTGACAGACCCTCTCGCGCCGTGTGTCCCGAAAAGCTGGCAGAGAGGCCCCGTAACAAGTATTCATTTTTGATGTGGATGATGGGGTTGCCTTGTTACCGTAGGGTTTTTGTTTTTTGTGTTTGTTATTCTCTCTTTTGTTTCGTCTCTCTTACTTACTATAATAGGAAATGTCGAAATTGAGTCTATTTTTGTCCAAGTCGATCAGGGGGGTCGATCTTCCGCGTTTCTGATTTAGCATCCGTGATTGAGTGATCTCTGACATTCCCTTCTCCCTCTAGGACCCTCTAGCGCAATTACGGATTTCTTCTTTTTGTCTGACATCATAGGACATACTGGATGTACGCGGAGTCGTCTTTTGCGAGGAGCTGAGAATGGAATAGCGCATAGAATGCTCTGCAGACTCTGCAGCATTTTTGCAGGCTCGGGATGAGCGCTATTTTTAGACGAGACCCAGCGATCTTCCATACCCTTGCTCTGACATGTACAGTCATTCCACGGTCTATGAGACAGTCAAATTTGAAATGCTTCGGATTTTTATAATTTTGTTGAATTGAACATTCTGAGTAGACCATTTTGTTTGTATAGATGTAGGCTACAGTTCCACCTCGTAAAAGAGGGGAGAATTAGAAACCAACTTACCCCAGCATGAAATCAGTGTAAAGATGGGTGTTCCTGGCCAAACCAGTCAATGAGACACCGTCACATCACCAGCCGATGCCCTAATCTGGAAAGCTTAGTCATTATAACTCGCGTTGCCGTGTTGTTGCCGTGCTCACCATCCTCGTCAAGACTCTATATTTCCTGCGCTTGCCCTCTTTCTGTTGGAATTCGTCGGGTGCGCTAGACAGCGCGGGGTGCGAGTACGGGAATCCGTGGTAATTGAGTAAAGAACAGAAAACAAAAACGTCGCTACTGACTACAGATGTGTCACGTGCTACGATAAGATAAAACGAACTCCGCTGAGCTCGTTAATTCTAACATACCCCCTCGAGCGAAAGCGGGGGTTCGAAAGACAGAAAGACAAATAGAAAATAAAATAAAACACATAACAAATAAAATCATACCCCTCAAACAAAAAACACCATATGACAATGAGGGCCGCATCTTCTTCGACTTCCACCATCTTCGCCGTGTCTCCAGCGGCTATCGCGTCTGACAAATACACTTGTCACGGTACTGGCCCTTCTGCTGGCACTTGAAGCAGGTAACATCCAATCGATCGCGTCCGCGTCCTGCAAAACGACGCACTTCGAATCCTTCATAACATCGTGATCACGTGACGGAGCTCCGGGTAACGTCGGAGACTTCTACACTGCGCTGGGAGCGACTTCCGGGGGAGAGGGGGTGCGCCTAGCTGGCGGCTTGCGAAGGGGTTTTGCGCCTGAGGGGCGACTTCCGGGGGGTTTGCGCCAACAGGCGGCTTCCGAGTGCAATGCGCCAGACTGGCGACTTGCGGGGGTGGTGTGCGCCCAAACAGTGAGCGGCTTCCGATGCGCCCAAATGAGCGACTTCCGAGGGGTGCGCCTGACTGGCGACTTCCGATGCACCAACTGTGTGTGCTTCCGTGCGCCTAGCTGGCGGCTTCCGATGCGCCCAACTGAGCGGCTTCCGAGTGCGCTGTTAAGCGGCTTCCGAGATGCCCCGTGAGAGAGGACTTCCAGACGACGGGGGAGATGAGCGAGCCGTCGTCGTGTATTCTTTAGTACCCCACCGGGTACCACTCAATTATGTTGGAATTCGTCGGGTGCGCTAGACAGCGCGGGGTGCGAGTACGGGAACGCCGTGGTAATTGAGTAAAGAACAGAGAAACAAAAACGTCGCTACTGACTACAAATGTGTCACGTGCTACGATAAGATAAAACGAACTCCGCTGAGCTCGTTAATTCTAACACTTTCCATCCGTCATTGTTTCTGTTGAGCAATGCAAATCTCTTTAGTCCTATCTTGCTTTATTTAAGTTATGTGCATTATGGCACTTATGCACCTTGTAGAATGCTCTTTGACGTTGCTTTGATGTACTAGCTAGTAGTATCCTTTCTTCCTTCCCTTAAGCAAAAATCATCATCCAAAAATTCCCAGATTTATTCATTCTATTTTCTTAAGTCTTCTGTAGTAGTAGGTTATGTACACTTTAGCCTGTATAGATAGTGGACTGTGGACTTTGAAGGTCAGTCCAGAAAAGGCAAGTGTGATGTGACATGATCGCGGCGTCCAACCCCACCGAAACTATCCGTTCTGCGCATTTGGTATCGCAATGCATCTGAACCATTAAACCTTGAGTATATTTCATATTGACAGGCTTATTACATTCCATTCACTAGAAAATCCAGAAGATTGTAGTCTAAAAACTACCAAAATTGCCCTAGCAATATTCACAATTGTCTCAATTTTGATATCATTGGCATCCAGCATAAGGTCCACCAAAGAGAGAAATTATTCCTTATAGGACAAAGTAGCTATATACTACAGAAATAAGTCAAAAAAAACTCCGAGGGAATCTATAAAGATTTGAGGTCAGAAATCGAGTTTGTATCATTGACCAGGGTGTCTCATAGACCGTGGAATGACTGTACACTACTTAGTGCCGATGATTTACGGGCGGTTGGCTGGGGCCGAGATGCCGGGTGGTTAATTGATCGCCGTTGATCGATCAGGTCTCGGATCACGCCGCGCGCGGCCGCGCTTAGCGCGTTCGCCAATCTTTTAGCGCGGTTGGAGTGCGCTGGCACTTGGGGGAGGCGACGCGCGCACCCCCTGCTGGGGGTGCTAAATACATAGACTCTCTCCCTTGACCTAAATCAGATAGTAAAGCATGTAGAGCACCAATATGGACTGAAACACAGATATTGGGGGGTCTTTGTGGTGGAATAAGCAGAAATAATGCTTGGTAATAGGCTAATAACTGAAATAAGGCGCTGGTTCAGTTCACTAAGTGACGCTAAGTATCCATTTTGGCGCACTAAGTAGCTTATTTCTTTGGATTTACAGAAATCAAGGCTTGATTTACAGCTTGATTTACAATTGAACCGGTTGGCTCGTGGGCGCCCTATTCGGCTGCCTTGATTTACGCGTCGACGGCCTCCATCATCCATCAGCGCTCAGCGCCAAGGCGCTATATTAATTGGCACCTTCGAAAAAAAAACTAAACTGAGAATTGAGAAGGACTATTGGGGCGCAATTCCCCAGCGCCGCTTGCGCAAAATGACGGCGTCGTGCACCGATTTTTCTTCGCGCTTGCGCGCGCCGAATTCTAGTGAGGTATTTCTAGCTGTCTAACTTCATAGGCAGCATCCAGCCATCCTTATTTCAATATTCTGGTAAGCTTTGCCTTTTTCCTGCTCTTGAAGCTCACAGATATGATAAACTTGCTTGAATGGTACACTGTAGCTAATCACTTATCTTAAACCATGAATTGCAATTTTTAAAATACATTTTGAGGTGAGGACCCGCCTTCGACGCCCTTCCACCGCCCTCGACCCCACCTCGCACGCGCGCATCAACGCGCATCAACGAATTCGACGCCCGACGCTTGCCGGTAAGCGACGGCGGGCTTGATTTACGCTAACCCCCTGGATTTACACTTGGTAAATCAGGACGGATATAATGACTGAGTACTGAAAGTTCGATGTCTAGATCGAACTAAATACAACCTTGGATTCCATTCCGACGAAGCGTTGAATTTATGGTCTTGGCCGATCTGTCTCAAAGATGCTGTCTCCGTGATGCGATACAAACAGTCTCAGTGCTGTTAATAAAATCCACTCTTGCGTGGAGCTGCGATTCAGAGAAATTCGTTCTGCTCTCGTTTCCATCTCGTCTCAACGACCGGAACTCAAAATTTGTCGAAAGGTTCACCCAAAGATGCGTGCTGACAGCTCACTCACACCATGTCAGGTAAGCAAAACATATCGAACTCCTCCTGCACTCCAGAGCCCACGTACGACATCTGCATAGGCAACTGAGTACAGTCATCTCACAACAAGTACACTGGTGAATGCGGCAACGTAGACCTCGCCCTCTTCGCCGAAGTGTGCGCTAAAACGTATTCTGGCCGGCTGCGAAATCCCCGATGGCCAGAAAGAGAGGTGGGAGCCAAAACTCACCGCACACATCGACAACGCCATCCGAGAGTCCTCTGCCGGTATCTGCGCGACCATCGTAGCTATGACGGTCATCGAACAGCGCCAGCGTGACTTGGCCGAGGCAGGCATTTCTTGAGCCGGAGTGCGTTTTCCGTCTGTTCGCTGCCGCGTATGTCGCCGCCATGAAGCTCAAGGACGTCGAGCCGCGCATGGCGTCTTGGCTTCAAATTCCAATGGGAGAGTATACGGAACTCAGCTTGGCGGAGGGAGTTCTATGACGTGATGCAGTTGACGGCCTCCATCGAGTGCAAGAGCTACGTCGCGACGTACGCGGAGATGATGGAGGGTATCATGAGTTACAGGATGCGCGCTTGCGGGGTGTTCCGTGGGTGATGCGCAGGCCGAACCGTCTCAGCACAAGCAGTAGCTCGCACACTGACGAAGAAGCGCCGATAGATGCGAGACCTCCAACGCGTCCGCTGGGATCGCCCAAGCAAGAACATAATCCACGATTACCATTTTTTCAAAAGGTTTGGGTTCCCTTCAAGCGGTCAATTTCGGTACAGATATGAACTTTAGTGTGTTATGTACAAATGCAAAAGCAGAAGGTATACGAATACAGATTCGAGTTATGATTCCTGCCTAAGTCCGAACCTAGCTCAATTGAGTTTCTGGAGGTCGAATCAAACTGTGAATATTCTGGATAGTAATTTACATAAAAGAGTTTCAATGGTATGTAACATACCTGATCTATTAAGCAATTCCCCATGTTTTCCATACGGTAAGCCCTCTTGCAGCCTTCGGAACTAACTCAAAACGAAATCATCATTTCTTTCGAAATAAATTTGTTAATATTACACTACGTATAAGGCCGCCCCTCATAATGTCATCTAAGTCAGGAATGTCGTCGCTTCGTGCATTTTTCACAGGGATAGTGACTGTTCGTATATTGTTTTTAACCAGTAATTTGTAAGGAAATATGTCTGGACAAAGCGAATTCTGATGACTTGGGCAGGCGCCGCACGCCACTTGGTCTCTGCGCAAAATGATAAGCGAATAGTTTTGATAAACTGTGGGCCTTTTATCGACGTATATAGCCATAATTATGCAGTGAAAATACGTCAGAATCAAACATTATCCATCCCGTACTTCACTATCGAATTAACACCGTCCAAAACCATACAACTCCCTTTCTTTCAAGTTTCAACTTCTTACATCACGCACCTTCCCCAACCTATTCCACATCAACCTTCCCTTCTCATCCACACTCGCCACCATCTCCCACTCTGCTTTTTCCCCCCTTCCCATTCCCCTCGAACCTGTGAGCGTCCCACCGAATTGAACATGACATCGACAGAACATGACATTATTAATAATGATAATATTATTTAATAATAATAATATTAATAATAATAATAATATTTGTATCGCTGGCGTGCACGTGCTCGGCAGTCAGTACGCGCGAGTCCTCCACGTCAGTAACTCACCTCCTTTCCTCATCCTTAGAACACAAACACTTTCAAAATGGGCTCCGCGCACAGCTCCTACGTTACCCCAGAGACTGCCATAACAGCTCTCGTTGTAGTCGGCGCCGTCGCCCTGGGCTACAACCAGATACCCATGTCCTCAAAAGATGCCACGGGTGCAGGCGCACCAAGCACGACGACCCAGAAGAAAGGAAAGAAAGCGAAAGGGAAGGCGAAGGCGGTCGAGGGTGAGCCGACTGAGCCTTCGCCCACAGATTTGGTACAAGGCGCGTCGACGCCTGGCTCTGTCGCCGCATCGACGTCGTTGCCAGGTCAGTTCGACGAGGATGGTGCTCCTCCCACCAGCGCGTCGAAGAAGAACAAGAAGAAAGGCAAGAAACCTCCTCCCGGGGACGCCACGCCTTCGTTCGACCAGAGCGTGTCGGCGTCGATTGACTACCTCAACGCGAGTGAAATACAACTCGCTGCTTCCAAGACCCCGGGTGCGCCAGGTCATTTCAACGAGGACAGCACCAGCGCGTCAAAGAAGAACAAGAAGAAAGGGAAGAGACTTCCAGCGGCGAAGGAAGCTCCCGGGGATGCCACACCTCCCCTCGACAACCAGAGCGTGTCTGCGTCGATCGACTATCTCAACGCGAGCGAAATAGCGCTCGCTGCTTCCAAGACCCCGGGCGAGGGCGAGGGAAAGAAGAAGAAGAAAGGAAAAGGCGCAGCTGCGACGCCTTCCACTGCGTCGCCGTCTGCTTCGCAGTCCCTCTCTTCCCCTCAAGCACCGAGCTCAAAAGCAGATGCACCCGCTCCGAAACCAGTTAAGGGCGCCAAGACATCCAAAGCCCAGCCAGCTTCGTCGTCGGTCCTCCCTGGCCCCACTGTCTCCTCCACCTCGCTCGATACTGACGGCTCGTGGACGCGCGTAGGTGTGCCACGACGCGGGAGGGTGCAGCCTCCGCCTCCACCGAGGTCTCCGCCACGGAACACACGACGGCGTCTGGAACTGGGACCTCGTCCCCTGTGGTCAGCCGCTCTGGAGCTGATGACGCTAGTGTCGGGAGGACAAAGAGGAGGACGAAGACGAAGAAGCCAAGCCGGGCGAGGAGAGGGAGTTTTTGTTGAGCGCTGCTGCGAGGGCGAGTGGAGAGACGCGCAAGACGTTGGCGGAGAGGCTTGTACCAAAACCTAGGAAGACGCACGTTGAAGAGTATGTTTTTTTTATTTATTTCAATTCTGAACACTTCACTGACGTTCTATTTTGTTTTCCTTCTGCTATTTTGTTCCCGTTCATTAACGCTGTTATCTATCATTTCTGCTGTCACTCTACGACACTTTGCCGGGACACCTCTTTATTTGCCCTACCCCTACGGCAACTACTATTTTCTTACGACCACGCAGCATGCTCACGAAGCCAGATCACCCTACGCTGGCGCGTGTCGTGCGCGTCCGTCCCGGGCCAGACGAGAAGCCTGCTCAAGGATTTACGTGGGGCGACTACGAGGATGTGCGGGCTGGGGACGACGCAGATGCGGAGGGTGACGGTGGCGCGGCTGAGAATGTGGGAGACGATGACGATGGGTGGGGAGTGGTCGCCAGTCGGAAGAGCAGTGAGTATTGAATTTTATTCTTGTCTTTCTACGTTCTGTTCTATCATTCCCATCTTATTTTCATCTTCCCGACATTATTTATAAACTCCCCTTCCACTTTATAACCCCTCTCCCGCCTTCAAACCGCGTCTATACACCTCACTAACGACACCCTATCTAGAGCGGGTCCCGAACGGCCTCGCTTCCACCCCGGCGCACAAAGCCACGAAGGCTCCCGAGACCATGACCAAGAAGCAGCGCCAAAACCAGCAGCGAAACGAGGACGCCAAAGCTGCTAAGGCGTCAGCGGAGGCTGAGCGTCTCGCGGCGCTTGCGAAGCATAAGAGGCAGCTAGAGAACGAGCGGATTAAGGAGCAGTTTGAGGTAGGGGGGAAGGGTGGCAAGAAGCAGAGTGGAGGGATGGTGGCGAGTGTGGACGAGAAGGGGAGGTTGGTCTGGGAGTAGGTCAGTGACGCAAAAAGTTGAAAGGGAGTTGGAGGTTAGGGAATACAGGGCGGATAATGTTTAGTTTTCTGACATGTTTCTTTGCATAATTATGGCTATATAATACGTCGATGAAAGGCGCACAGAATTTATCAGAACTATTTGTTTATATTTTGCGTAGAGAGCAAGAGCGACGCCTGCCCAAGTCATTAGAGTTCGGTCCGCTCAGCGCTCGCTTGCGACAAACAACAACTGCAACTTCACCTTGAATTCAAATTTCAATAATGTTAATGTTCAAACGTTCACGTTCAACACCACTCTTCACTTGACGGTCGACTTCACCAACCTCCCCCATCAACACTTCTGCCTATCTTCCATTCAACGACATCTACGATGTCTTATGGGAGATCTTTCTCCACTGTCTCCCAGAAACTTGAAGGCCTCTCGACAAAGTTTAACCCGAACTCGAAGATCGTACCTCTGCTTCTCTTTCACTCTTCATGGTAGGGTGGTTGCGCTTTCGTGTCCTTTTCTATGTATGCACCTTCTTGAAGACCACCCTGGACCAGCGCTCATCGGTGCACTATATTGCATTCAAGCTTAGAGGAATTCGCGTCTATGCCCGTTTCTATCTGTCTGATTTACTCAGCTATCGTTAGAAGTTGCAAAGCATGGAATCAAGGATCTTTCAGGAATACTTCAAAAAGATATGGCAAAGGAATTCACCCGCAATCAGCATTTAACTGTATGAAGCTGCGCCGAAGTTTACTCCTCAGTCCAAAATGCCGATAAGTTGTCTTATCAATAACTTCTGCTGTGTGAAATATTTATTTACTGAACGTCGTTCTCATTGAACATGCTGATTGCGCATCCAATACTCATTCACAAAACAATTTTGGCTGATAGTGTGAAAGGGTCATATGGTACGACAAGCTTTCTCTGATCACTTTGAACGCGACCCCGCAGTCAATAAAATATGTACGTGACCAACCTGTCTGACACGAAATTCATACAATGATCATATCCAATACTACAATGGCGGTACGCTCCACCACAAGACAAACCTATGTCTCTCATTGGTTCCTTCCCTTCGATAAACCGCGTCTCTCATTGGTTGCTGCTGTGATCGCGTCCATTTTCGTGCGTCATTCCGGACTTCGCCGGCCTGCCATCCGTTTGCGGCGGTCACGGTATTCTTCTTACGCTCGCACATACAAAAACCATATGAAGAGCCTCGCCAACATCACGATCTACGACGGATGAAATACGAGTGCAGTTATTATTGTGACGCCCTTCACTGGCTATCACAAAATTTGGTTGCTTTGTCCGACAACTATCAGAGCACTGGCCTGAAAAGGTGCATACAGCATCATTAATTGGCCGTTGGCCATCTTGCTTTGAGGGTGGATAGTTGTGTAATTAATTGAGTCTCTTAGATTTAATATGTATCTAACTATCTACAAGGGCTCGCTGTCCCTACCCCTTCTACGCATTCTGCCATGTCGCGTTCGCGCTGCACAGGTCCTGTGACATGCCTGCCATCTTAAGTTACTCTCCTTATACGACAGTTCTAGCTTCCATTCCAATCTGTACCATACACCTCACCTACTTCTGTAGATAATTGAATAGCACCTTTTCCAATGTATGTGATTATAACTTCAAAAGTCTATTGCCCGTGCCCACGGCACGAGGTAACTGCTAGTCTATATTACAAACGAAGGCCGTTTTTTCTCACGCGAGACAAAGACGCGAGACAAGATAAAGAGGCTCGCTCATTGGCTGGGTTGTCCTATGTCCTATGATTGGCTCTCCGACACCGTGTTGCCTTCTGGCTAGCCGAATCTAGCCGGCACCTGGCACGTCTCGCCTTCTCTGGCTGCCGATAGCGGCAATTCGGCCTTCTACTTCTCACTTGCGCTCTCGCTCACCTCTATTGCTCTGTACTAATGCCCTCTGTTTTCAACAGGACTTGAGGAGTACTAGCTAGCTTAGAGTGATATTAGCACAGGCAAGGCATGGATAACCATTTTTATGTATTGACATGAGAGTCTGGATATCGGCACGGGTACAACGGGCATTGTCGGGCAAGGCAAAGGTTGGCAGTTATGTTTTCTTATTCCACTTCACGGGCACAAATTCTTTCTAATCTTTAACAAGTGCTAGCACTATGTGAAGCACGGATCTTATTTATCATTCATTCATATACTACATATTTTTCTAATGGTCAATGTAAGCTGGCCGTGCGGAGCACGGGCAGCGGGCTTAAGTACTTCTCATTCCAGTTCGAGAATGCCTCAAGGTATTTCATGTCAAAATACTTTTCTAATCTCTGGCTACATGTGCTTGCTGTGCGAAGCACGGGTCCATAGCTAGTTTAAATCAAATGAAAGGGTTTAAATTCTATTCGCTTCGATACTCCTTAAAATCTCTCTTGACTCTCTCGGTTTTTATCCATGTTAATGACGCTCTCGCGACCGACCCAATATTCCTTGAATATGTTGGGTTCCAACTCATCGACGCACAACTGCTTTTTTCAGGATGGGATAGAGTAGCTTTGACGCCAGATTTATGCACTACGGACCACAATGGCGATACGGCAGGCGCCCGTTTCAGCAATATTTCAAGCGGCAGGCTATTTCGTATGCTAGGTACCCACTTCCGTTCGAACGCGAGATTAAGTCTAGGACACCAGCTACAAGTAGTATTATCTCGGATGCATTAAAGGGTGCACCGAAATAATGATGAAAAATGATGGTAGGCAGGAAAGGGCCACGCCCGACCACCGCCAAGAAAAATGAGGGTCGAAGGAGTCACGGAGGAGAGAGGTAAAGTCGATTGACAGTCATCGGATTTAGGTTTTTCTAAACACGATTCGTAATCCGCCTCGAATGTTCATCCGATGTCCAAGTAATCTCCTGATGTGCAGCAGGATTGTGCGCGCAATTATCCACATAAATCGAACTATGCTCCATGTAAATCACGCTTTCACTAGATCTTTTCCTCGCTGATCATCATCAATTGAAAGCGTCAGTGGTGAAATTGAAAAGTGATTAAAAAGCAAGTGACCGCCTGACCAAATGCTCGGTTTGGGGACTTCGGAACGTGCATATTTCGCTGTTTGTTCAACTCCATTGAATATCCATAGAAATCTGGAGAAGCCTTGATTGAATATAGAGGTGGTCGCCGTTTGTAGTACACTTTATCGTCCTGGATTCTCCTTCTACGGATAGTTATGTATCGCACTCGGTGGTGATAGAGGGCACTTAGCGATGAGTCGAGACCAACGAGACTAAAAATATTTTCAGTACAACCTTTCATCGAGCATTCGAGTAAGCACACACACCCCTGCCGGCGGCCTGCCGATTGATGTCCAAACTGGCCACAAGGCCACTATTAACACCGTAGCTCCCCGCCGCTGGGTTCATTGGACCCCACTTGCCCCACATAGAGTAGTATTCGTCTTTAGGTTTTCACCTTTAGCTCCTTGAATAATTGGTGTTCACCTTCCAGCCCCGTCAAACTAGTAGTCCAGGGTCAATGTTGCGCACAAGTATGATGACATGCGTATCTACCTGGGACAATACGATCAACTGTGTCCTGCTCCGTTTCGTGCGGACGCTGGGACGCTCCCAGCTGAATTTGGCCCGCAACTTTCGCGAATTTCCTTCGGTTCGTGTACACCCGCTGGGTCGCTTGCCTTTCAGGTCTTTTAGATCCTGTTGCCAGAACGTTTTCCTGATGAATAACTCGAACTCGCAGTTATTGGAACGTTGCTCGTCTTAAAAGCGTTATCATCGCGCTTGATGTCTCCTGATGCTCTCTATACGTGCTACAATCCATTATGCGCGTCTGTCAGTAGCGTATGTCAACCTCTCTTGCGTAGCAAGCCGGGCTTAGAATGCGGTGGAAAGCGCGCATGATGCTGACCTCGCGGACATCCATTTTTCATCGGAAGAGGTGAATCATAAGGTAAGCCTAGCCTCGTAGATTAAACTAATGACGTATCGGCCGCTCGGTGCATCTTTAGATACACGATTGAATGTTCCGAGCGCCTCCGAGCTCATTGTTCATTGGATGGACGGTTCATTGGGACGGATCGCGTTCCCAGGTTTCGCAAGAGAAACGAGAAACTTGGGCACGGCAGAGGCATTCGATGCGCCTACAACTGCACAGCTTTCCTTGACCAGATCAACCTTGACAATATTCTCCAGGCGAAATGAACGAGATAGTGCACGGCGTCTTTAATGTTAACCATTGCCAAGCCGCACAAGCCGAGGAGGCGGCAGAGTCCGGCACCTCCACAAATAGGCTGTCCTCGATCAGTAATGCATCTCTCGATCCTTCCGTTGCACGCAAAAAAAGTCCTCAATGTTAGCTATTGTTCATTGAAGGCGAATCTTCACGCAACGGCATTGAACGGATTCACCTTTATAGGTATGGAGGCATGTTTTCTGTAGAGCACTCGACAAATCTATCAGCCGTACTGCATCAAACGTGAGGTTGCTGACCTATGCAATCGGCCGGTCTGTATGCTAATTTTAGCGGGCGCACTGATTCCGTTCAACATCCGCAGGCTTACTTTGGGTCCCGGACCACTTGACATATAAAGGCAGGCTCAGACAAACCCTCGTTTTCTTCGTTTCTGCTACGCACCCGTTCTGTCTGTCGCTTAAACAGCCATCCTCCCTGTTTGCTTGCACCGTTGCAAATTGCTCTCCCTGAGAAGTAATGGCACCTCGTGAGCACCTTTCCTTCGCGGTCTCTCTGTGTGGACACTGATTATCTTCGATGGGATCGCGCAGAAAAAAAGGAGCAAGTCGCGGACAACCGATGGTTTGTGCCTTCCGTTCGCGCCTACCTCTTCTTGGGCATGTTCATCTTCATTTTCGTGCTGAGTGAGTTTTCGTTTCGTTGCTCTTCTCTGACTGTGGCTGACTGCATTCACCTATCCCTCACCTCTGTTTCGCCGCGATCAGCATCGGTGGAACTTGGATTGGTGTCCTACCAAATTCATAAATACGGTCGGTATGCGGAAAACTACGCGAGTCTGCAATACAAGAATTCTCTCGGTCTCCTGCTGTGCGCCTGCCTCATCTCCCTCCTGCTATGTCTTGGTCACTACTGGATAGCCATCGGATGTGAGTAGTGACACGTCTTTCAACTTTAAGAAGGGAATTTGCGTGTCTTTTACTGACGCGACCTTTTCAATCACAGTCACCGCCTTTATCTCCCTCATCTGCGCTGTATTCTTTGGCACTGTCGCAGGTATCATCCGTACCGCTACTCCCTTCCGCGGCACTTCATGCGGCAACGCCGTCGAATCATACCCTGTGAAATGGCAACCCTACGTTCACGAGTGCCGCAGGATTGTCGCTATGGAGGCTTTCGCTTGGACCCTATGTACGTGTGTTAAACGTTGCTCTCAAGCGCTTGTGAAGAAAAAACGCTCATCCATCCTGCGCGCTGTAGGGGCTCTCTACATCTTCCTCATGGTCGGATGCCTATGCTACATGTTCCGAATCACTGTCCGCCCTACACCAGGAAAATACTACTGGTCCCCTACGCACGTTGTTCCTTCGTTCGTCTAGAAGCACTATACACAAATGATAAAGACCTGCGCGTCTCCGACCCTCCCCGAGAGTCCATCTTACTCGCGGCACGCGCAGCGCTGAATGACTCTTGCTTCTCTTGTCCATTAATTGATGTTAATCCATCACGCCACCGTTATCCTTTACCCTTCCCCTTGCGCGCGACTTTCCCTTGTCCGGCTGTTATCTTTCATTCGACGTTGGTTACCCGTGAGGTGGGTTTTTAATGATCTTTACTACCTTTCGTATTCGTTCGCCCTTCCCTCTTTATCTACATTTCTTCTTTGGACATCCCAGTCATTTCTTTCCCTTAGGTATCGACTTTATCGCAGTTCGCAGTGTCAATAGTACGTTGTTGCCCCTTCCATTTCACCTCCTTTTATTCATTTTGCATGACGACATAGATTACAACTTCATACAATTCACAATGCAAACACCCACATTGATAATATGAGCTTTCTGCCAGATCAGTGAGGGAGTCTCCGTATCTTCGAGGCTATTAGGTCCGAGGGGATTACTCCAACATTGGAACCGAAGATGCAAGGGCACATGTCAGCTAGCTGACTCCGCCTACAAGATGTTTCTTATCAGCGAAACGAGGTAAAAACTCAAAGCAAGTCGAGGGAAATCGGGGCGTCTCGAATTCACCGGCGACGTGATGCTCTGGTTGTCGTTGCACAATGGGAACTCACAAGTGGACATGAGCATTTCGCTGACGGCGGGCGAGACACTGACAGACGACTGGGTGGGAATTGAGTCGAAGTCTCGAGTCCTCGATGTCAGTTACCCACTGTCAACGGTATGTAGTATGTATGCTCAGGCTCTTGGGCTTCTGACTCTGCGTGAATATCCAATGCGTCGCTTCTGCTTTCGAATCAGTCTTTTCACGTACGTATTCGGATGATAGCGGGTGATGCAAAATAGGAAGGAAACAAGCAGCTCAGCTCGAGGCCTAAGCATACCCAAGCTGACTCGCTGCTCAGCTTGGCAAGATCCGAGCGAGTGTGCTGCCAGAGACTGGCTCGGAGACTTCGCTCATTGATTCAGATTCAGAAATGAATGCTATTGATTAATTCAAACTGACTGAGATATCTAGAGTACTAGATGTCAGATCGCATGATGATGTACTCACGTAGGAAGAGACGTAGGAAGAGGGGACGAAATACTCATCAGAGGACGCGTCATACGCCTGGGAGTTGAGGGCCGAGATGCTGAGGCTAACGCTGAGCATCCGCAAGGGGTGAGCAGCGGCAACTGTGTATATATGGGTAATAAATTCCTTCGTGGCGCATGCATTATCCTAGCCTCTAGTAAGCGTGGGCACAACTAAGGCGTACGAGCCAAGTCAGCGGACGCGCAGGGCGTTTCCAGAAGCGGCGTGAGCAGGTACGTAGTGCGACGAGAGACTTTTAGAAGCTGCCGTGCGGGCGTAGCCCTGCGGAGCCGCATAAATACGCCTCAGACGTGATGGAGGTTGAGTTTTCGCACAGAAAGACGTAGCCGGCCTGCTGAGCATGCAGGTCCTAACGGACGCGTGAACGAATCGCGGAAAGTCGTGGAGAATGGAGAAAACACGTCCACCAGAGTAGGAATGAGTCTGACTCACAATGCACGCACCAATTGGCGGTCGGGCGCAACGCGGATAACAACGACGAGCTGGAAAGGGTAACGATTTCCAAGCAAGATAAAGGCTGATAAAGGCTGATAAAGGATGTGTATACACCGGCCACGCGCAGTGCGCACCACTGGCAGCGAGTATTCGCAAAACGTCAACATGCCAGGTGGCAGGAATTTTGCCCCAAGTAGACGATGCCGGCGGTAGGAGGCTGGCATGGAGACCATCGCGCCCGCCCATGTCTACGTCGTCACTAGTCACTGCCACTTTCTCCGACGCTGCTGATCATGATGATTTCCAAGGATAAAGGCGGCAACATATGAGAAAGACGAAATATCGGATCGTGTCTGCTGACTGGAATGGGTGCGATAAGACGCGACCAGAGGAGGGAGAAATTACGAATACGCAGCAGTAGTGAGTCGGTGGTCCAAGTCGTTAGATCCGAGGGTGCAGATGGGTACCAGCGAATCCATTTCTTTTTCTGGGATGAAGACCTATATAGCTTGGGTTCCAGAATAAGTACGCCTCAGGAATTCACAGAGAGAGAGAGAGGGATGGTGCATTGGTGTGCAGTGGAATGGCGCTGTCAATGCTCGGCAAATCACGTTCTCGCCACGTTCCGATCAGAAAAATACGAGAAAACATTGCTCCCGAAAACACGTAGAGACTGAGCAAACTCTGAGCGGGTTGTCTGAGCTATTCGTTTCCTCTACTCTACCTCCATCTACGTACGTCCTTGCCCGCCGGCGCGCCACCATGCCCGAAGATGTGTATCTAACCCGTATCACCCCGCAGGTCGACGGAATCCACTTGGGCGGCTGGGCTGTCATTTGTTTTTTGTGGCGACATTTTTGGCGCGTACCCACGCCGGCCTGACAAGTCAAATATACATAACATACATAAAACATATTCCAACACTCTTTTGCTTTGCAAACACACGTGCCCGTCCCCGCCCAGTGTCCTCCCCTCTTTGTCGCCGCACTACTATGTCAGTACATCAATGAATTTCATTACACTTCGCTGACACTACCACTGACGCCTACTTCTTCCTTCATGCTCTCTATAGGCTGGTGTAGACCGGTAACGAACGAAAGAACGACCACGCTGAATAGGAAGGAACACATACCTTGATATAGGATTCATATATCCATCACGATCTACAGAAGTGCGCAAATCACATCACTCCACTCTACATATCTTTGTTCTCGGAGCTGACGATGCTTGATGAACAGAATTTTTGTGTTCATATTCGTTATGGACCAGACGACGACGCCGGTATTCATGGCTGCTCACGACGCCAATGCGAAACGACCCAGACTGGCACCAGCGCCTCATCCTCCTCGCACCGCCCCCACGCACCGCCCTCATCACAGGCAGCAGCCTCGACTTCCTCACTCGCCCTACCCACAGACGTAGGCAACAATCTCTCGAGCGTGTACGCGTTTCGCGGTCAACGTCCACCACCATTAGTTCCTCAGCATCCGCCTCCTCATCCTCGACATCCCTCCCGCGCTCCATTCTTCACCACCCCAGTCCGTGCGAAGCGGGTGCGTCTCCGGAGGTATCGAAACAAAACACCAACGGCAGCCAAGGCAGGGCGATGTATCGTCCGTGTCCGTGTCAGAAGCCGGTGTTATTTTGGGGGCGGAACAGACGCAGACATCTCCACGTCTGCGCACGCTTTCTGGGAGCAGCAGCTCGGGATTGGGGCATGGGAGAGTGGGGGGTAAAAAACGGTTGTTTACCCCTGGATCAGCTGCGAGTGCCTCAGCCTCAGTTTCTGCTTCTGGACACCCCGCATCGTGGTCGGCGCCCCATGTGCCGCTTCCCTCGACCGTATCTTCTCGCGCGCCCTCGATGTCTGCGGTAGAGAATAATATTGCGACAACTACGCCCACACGCCCACATCCACGCTCGCCTTCGAGTCCAGCAGCAATGGGCACACGCCTAGCGACGCCTCCAGGACATACGAGCATGGTCTCCTCTCCCTCATCCAGCGCAAGCAACGTCACGCCTCCACCCCAACGGCGACCCTCGCTCGCCTCTCCATTACCCGCCACGCCTATCATCCCCTCCCACCTCCCCAAAGCAGCCGTCAGGAATCCCCCTGCGCCGCTCAACCTTTCTGCCGCCACGTCGATGACGACGCCTCTGCGACAGCAGCACGGCTACCACACCACGACGGGCTCGCTTTCCTCGCCGCATGGGCACACGCATACGCTGTCGCACATGCAGGGATCCTCGCCACTGTCATCACCGTCAGCGGCGCAGCAGGGCCATCACACCCAGCGAATGCACTCGGCCCCGACACCGCCATCATCTTACGCGAATAGCGGCGCGCCTCAGGGCCATCACTCCAGCCCCAGCCAATCGCAGAGCCAAGCTTCAGGACAGAGCCAGCAGAACCAGGGCTGGGCCGCCGCGCACGCGCAGTACATCAGCATCTCGCGGCCTGGGCCGAACAGCCTGCCAGACTCGCCCTCAACGAGCG
Source organism: Pholiota adiposa (assembly GCA_009935795.1). NCBI lineage: Eukaryota > Fungi > Basidiomycota > Agaricomycetes > Agaricales > Strophariaceae > Pholiota > Pholiota adiposa. The sequence continues at coordinate 21,780 of QEYC01000003.1, forward strand.
CGATGATGAAGCGCTTGCTTGCCAAGCCCGCCCCGATATCGCCTGCGCTTGGGTTCGGGAGCGGTGCGAGTGGGAGCGAGTCCGAGAGCGGAAGAATGGGGCGTGTGGGTGCGAATGGTGGGAATGCGAGTATGAATGCGAGGACGAGGTCGAAGATGCGGTTGAGGAGCGATAGTCCGCGTGGTGGGGTGAGGAGTGAGGAGGAGGTGGATGAGAGGCGTGGGATGCCGTATATGGATTTTGATCTGGGTCAGGATACGCTCAACCGGGATATTGCAATGCTCGGCCAGTGGATGACGCGCCAGGACGCTAGTGGATCATTGGAGAGAGTGTCGCCGGCGAGTTCAATGCCTGACTTGAAGGAGAAAGAGAAACCTGAAAAGCGCGTACGCAACGTTCTACGTCGAAAACCGAGCGCTTCCAATGCAAAGGCCGCATCCTCTCCCGGTCGGACGTCCAGTGCTTCCTCTCCTTCCTTACAGCCGACACCCAAGCTCTCTTCAATATCTCCTTCAGCGTCGGCTGCTCCACGCCAGAATCAACTTCCACCCGTCGGCTCCTACAGCCCGCTTACTATCTCGCCACTCGGACTCGCGCAGGAGACCTTCACGAAGGAGAACACGGCGTTCATTCATCCACACGAACACGCTCCGCATAAACCACACCGGGCGGCTTCAGCGTCAGCCTCGCTACCCACGGCTGCAAGAGCTTCGCGGACACCGGGTGGGGTGCAGGGGCATGGGCAACATTTTCACGACTCCTCTTCTTCCCCATATCATCATCCGCAGCCACAGCAGCTGGAGCGCTCGACATCCCTTTTTCCGCCCTCGCAGCACCTCCATATCCCCAGCTCAATGCGGTCAGGGGCGAGCTTGCAACCTAGTTCCCGCGGAAGCTCGCCACGGCGCAGTCCCGTCGTTAGCGAACTCCTCTCCGCGTCGGCATCTACGTCTGCCTCGGCGACGCCCGGTCCTATCAACAACCATTTCGGTTCAGCTCCAGCTGCTCATCCCCATCCGCAGTCAGCGTCATCCTCACCACAACCACCCCCCTCGCCTCTATCACCCACCTCGTCGACTTCGGTCAAGCGCACTACATTGTCTGGGAAACCCACGCCCGCCGCATCCCTGGTGGAGGCGTACAAGAAGCAAGAACGCGAGCGCGAGGCGCGCCGGCTAGCCGCGGAGAAAGAACGTCAGGAACGCAAAGAGGAGAGGGACATGGCGCTTGGCCCGAGTAGGAAGATGGTAGCGGAAGCGCGGGCGCTGGGCAGGCCTACGGGTAGGAGGCATAGTGTTTCGGAGCTCGATTCGGAGAGGACGAAGTTAACGATGGACACTACGAATACGCAAGGAGGCCTCGCTGTGCCAGACCGGGCGCTTGGCGGCCTTGCTGTGCGGGGCGGTTCGACGCTTACTGTGGACTCCTACGCCACCACCTCCAGCGGGCCGCGCCTCTCCGGAGACGAGAACGACGCGATCGCGGGCGCACGCTCAGGACTCGGCTTTAAAGCCATCGAGAAGCTCGCGAGCAGCGTTATGGCGTCGACGGGCTCGCCGGTACCGCCGTCTGAGGCGCTCAGGAAGGAAATCAGGATCCGAGCGAAACCGAGGAGCGAAGGCGGGGAGGGTGGAGATGGACAGGATGAAGAGGAAGATGTGGATGTGACGCCGTATTATACGGTGTTTGGAAGCTCGGCGACGCGCGTGGCGGCCGCTCATCACCCAGCGGAAGAAAGTTGGGCTGTGGCGGCGTTTGACCAGGGCTACTGGGAGTCGGATGTGCTGGGGCGGCGTGCAGTTGGAGAAGTAGCGAAGGAGAAAGACAAAGACAAAGACGGCAAGAAACAGAGCCTAGGTCGGTCGCTCTCGCGCAAGGTCTCCGGCAGGTGGAAGAAGCAAGGCGGTGCCGTCGTCGGCGCGCTCATCGAGGAGGACAGGCAAGGACGCGGTGTTCTGCGTGGGCGCGCCAGCATGCAGGAGCGGCGCAAGGTCGGCGGCTCCAGCACCTCGCGCCAGAACGAGACAGAGCGCGAGGCTGATGCGCGGACGAAGATGCGCAACAGGCGCTCGCTACGCCTGTCGATCGACAAGTTCTCGGATTTGCTAGATCGTGAGGAGCCTCCAGCGGTGCCGCCGTTGATGTTTAGCATGGCGAGTCGAGGAGCGGGTGTGCCCGTGGGTACGGGGCTGGGAAAGGTCAAGGTGAAGGAGGCTGATTTGGATTCGGATTGCGACACGGAGTGTGAGCAGGAGGATGGGAAGAAGTTGGTGAAGAGGAAGAAAGACAAGGAGAAAGACAAGGCAACGACGAGCCCAAGTGGGTCTACGGGCCCTTCAGGCGGGAATCGTTTCTGGAAACTTATGCGCCGTATCAGCGTTGGCGGTCTCAAGGAAAAGTACCGCGATCCAAGCTTGTCCCCGCCTCCTCCGGTCCCAGCGCTCCCTAAGGATTTCTACAGTACGATGCCTGCACTGCACGCGTCGCGCTCGAATGATTCTTCGTTCCAGCCGAATTCGATTTCGACGGACTGGAAGAAGAATAAGTCGGTGTCTTCGTCGCCTACCACGGCTACGCCTCCTAAACGCCCTCCACCTGCAGCACCTGGTGCGCAGACGACGAGGTCACTGCCAGGGCCAACTTCAACCCAACCCCGGCCGAGCATAACGACGCGCTCGTCTTCGCCCGTTTCATCCTCTGACATCGCGTCATCCAAAAATTTCCACCGCACGCACTCTTCCCCCTCATCTGCCTCCTCCTTCAATGAGGAGAATCTGCCGCCTTTGCCCAAGAATGCCGTAGGTTTAAATCCCAGGTTCCTCCAGCACATTGTGCCGCCGAGCGAGCTGGGCAAGGCTCACGCGACCGATGAAGGAGAGAACGATGCGACTGGAAGTATGACACCGAGCGGGAGAACCGTTTCGGTGGCGACGCAGCGTAAGCTGAGGCCGGATGAGGATTGGCAGATCGTGCGCTCGCCGTCGGACGAGCGGCCATCTCTTCCTCTTCCACCGCGGCGGTTGCCGTCGACGTCGGCGACTGCTGGCGGTATCGCGCCGAGCGCTAATACGAACGATGCAGCGCCGGACGAAACAGACCGCTCAGAGTCGCCCACTATACCCTCTTTCTCAACAGACGCCGCAGTCAACGCATTCCCCTCGCGGCGGCTTTCTTCTACTCTGTCCTCGCGTTCGCGTCCCTCGCCCAGCTCCCCACACGCCACTTCGCCTTCATTCGTGCTTCCGTCGCCCGTCTCCGTCGTCTCCTCCGCACAGCCAGTCGTCTCTCTCCCACCGCCCCCGCGTCCATTGCGCAGCGCTCAGCGGCCCACCCCCGCCGTCGTGCGCCCGCCCATCATCGAAGAACTACCCATCACACCCCCAGCCGCCGCGGCTTTCGATTCCACCTCCATACCCCAAGGACGCAAGTCTGAATCCCACATAGGGCGCGTCTTGCCGCAGCCCACACGCAACCGGCGCTCCTCCGGCGGGACGAGCGGCATGTCGACGTCAACTACTGCCACGGTGCGCGCGCTGCGCCGCCGGTCGAGCTCGTGCGGAGGAGGCACGACGGCGAGCAGCGTGAGGAGCTTGAGCGTCAGCCTGACGACGCCCCCGGCGGGAACGACGACGTTCACGTTTAGGGAGATGGACGATGCGGATCGGCCGAGGCAGGCGCTGACGGAGCATGAGAAGGCGGCGAGGTGGGAGGATTTGTTGGAGCGCAGTGCGAGGGCGGGTGGGACGTTGCATTTGGCGGGTGGGGCGCGCGTACTCGCGTCGGATCGGTTGAAGTTCTCGAAGTGGTGATTGATATGTCATGGAGGAGAAGGAGGCGTTCGTGACCCTGGAGGTCCAGCGCGTATACATTCATTTGTTTTTTCTGTTTTCTTTTTTTCCCTTCTTTCTGTTTTCATCTGCATTTTCTTTTCCTTTTTTTCACTTCGTTAATTTTTTTTTCATGCGCACACACGATACGCTCACGTACGATACCCACATACAACATACACTGCAAGCATCCATCCGAGTTTTCTATTGACCCTTGTTCTGCTTACTATACTACTTACCATACCTGAGACCTGTCGTGGATATGCTCTGAAATTAATACGTTGATACATTTGAAGTGGAGAGCAGCTTGAAGCAATTTTTCACGTTACGGTCGTAGCTCTGCGAGGCCTAGTACAGCTGAAATTCATTTATTGATGACTTTTCAATGCTACACTATACAGTTACTAGCAACTTTTCTGCTGACCATCGCCGATACAAAACCGTGCACAGTACTTTCAAGGCTTGCAGCTGAAGCTCGTCGAACTTGATACACCAGAGTTGCTACAAAGTCAGATATTCTCTAGTTGCGATGGATTGGCACAGATATGTCGTTTATAAAGATCTGTTCCATAATTGGCTATGGCTCTATTTCGAGAAAGGATACCCAGTCGTCCACTGCAGGAACTCGCGATGCCCAATATGGTGCCTCCTCAAAAGGTTTGTTGGGATCACTACGAAATGCTTCATCTTGGGCGGGCTAGTAACACCGAAACCACGACGGAGACCGATTGAAATTTTGCGATTGAAAGCCCTCACCATAGCTCAATCCAAGACAGCTAGAATCGCATATCGCAGAGGATTCGGATCTTTGGGGTCGGGTATGTTTTTGATACGCCATCCAGCACGACGCCAGAAGTAGTCACCTTCGAGCATGATGTAGTTCTCATTATCCATGCAAAGGACATCGTGGAGACGGTAGAGCGACCTTAGAGGGGTGTCGCGGAGCTGAAAGAGCGGGAAGGATCGGAGCCTCCTGTAGTTTTCATCGACGTAGTAGCGCTGATGGACGACATTGGGATGGTCGCGGATCTCGAGGGGGTCCAAAAGTGCAGGAAGGCGATACTTCCAGGGAAATGGCCAGATGAGTTGCCAAAGTGTAAGCCAGGGATGCGGACAGCTTTGGACTGAAGGTTAGTGACGACGTATCCGGTGGAATGACGAAGACCTACTACTTGAGATTCCGCAAGGTGAATCCTACCTTAAGCTTCTTGAATTGCGTATACACATGGGCGAAGAAGTCGAGAATCATCTAGGAAGGACGCGATTAGACCGCGCTGATGATATTCGAAGCTGCAGCGCAAAGATAGGCTGAGTAGAGGTTGTTCAAATTATATATGGAGTAGTCGACGAACTGTCGGGTTCTGATTCGGATGTTTTGAATTCAAGCTCAGCTTCACTGTGTTGAATCCTTTCTCCCGAGTCGTCCTCTTCCCAATCTCTTCGCAGCCATAATTCCCTGTGATCTTTACGTTTCTTTTTCTCGTGCATCTCGCTTTATCGTTCGCCATACATATGGAAAGATTGCGGTGATTGAATAACTGATTCTCATTCTTTCATCATGAAGTGCGTCGCGTTTACGTTTGCATTTACGAACTGAACGAACACTCCTTATAAACAGGCATGCATCTCTTTCAACCACATGGGCCGTTGAGTACAGTACAAAAATGCCTGCTTCCATCGCACGACTGTGAATACGTCTGCTCTCATCCCCTCCTCCCTCTCTTGGATCTCTACATTCTGCAAGGATGGTCAGACTCCACCTTTGCGCCACTATATTTGTCCTATTCTCCACAATCGAAGCGTACACATGGCCTTCGCCTCAGTATGATGCCCTCGAAGAATTACTTTATGAAGGTACCAATAAAGGCGGCACTCATATTAGCGGCATTGCTGCGAAATGTGTTCCCCGTCGTCGAGGGCACGAATTAGGTGGTCCTCCTGTTGCTGCCGAATGGCTGCGAGCCGTGCGTTCTATGTTTATTTCATCATCTTGATACGTGTACTGCCAGTGTGCTGCTCACTCATGTTTCGTTTACTCAGGCATTTCACGATATGGCGACGCATAACATAACGGATGGCACTGGCGGACTTGATGCATCATTATATTACGAACTCCTTCGAGAAGAGGTCCGCACTGTCTCATTTTGTCATTCCACGAGATTCAAATTTTCTTCACCCAGAACGTTGGGGAGGAAATGGTCACGACCTTTTTAGAGCTGACATTATCTCCTAATAAATATGTATCTTGTGCGTGTGCTCATTTATCCTCTCCCCAAAATACAAGTTTGCTGATCTATTTCACTTCAGGCGCCGACTTACTCGCTATGGCTGCTGTTTGGAGTGTGGCTGCATGTTATGGCCCATCTATTCCTTACCGCGGTGGACGTGTTGATGCCACTGGTGCAGGCCGTGAAGGTGTTCCTCAACCTCATTGACATCAGGATCTGCAGACTCATATCGATTCGTTCAAGCTTCAAGGGTTCAATATGACTGAGATGATTTCTAATGGGCTCTTTAACGACTTCGCGTTCTTTTACATATACCAGATTGCACTTCCCAGTGCCTTGAAACTGAACTCCGCGTCTCCCATTGTGCAGATGTTTTGGTGCAATTGAGCCGGCATAAACACAGACTGCGCAGATGGAATGGTGAACTTCGCCAACGTCTCGAGCGAGCTCTTGCCTGGGAAAACGTCCCCGTCGATGGCTATATTGAACACGTCTTTTCAATCGTACGTGTTCCATGTCCTGGTAAATCCCTCCATATCCGTAGGGAAGTTTTGGTTTGGAGTACGTGACGGGTGGAAACCGGTGGAGGACACGATCTTGCAAGCCAATGGGGACAAGGATACCTGGTGGACCAGGACGTAGTGGTTTCAGTACCGGAACTGAATTTAGCTGAGCACTCGCAATTGACGAATTTATATCGCATGGTCATTGGGGTAAGCTTGTATGTATATCATGTGGCGTTGTGATTGCCCTGAATAACATCCCCAGATCAAAAGTAACTCCACGCCTACGCTCGTTGAAATGCATGTACATATACGACCCCACCATAATCTTCTATCCAGGGAGTAGCCTCGTGTCCATCTCACCACCGCGTAACTTCACCGTCAACCTCCAACCACTCCAATCCCTTGCGCCGGCGGGGGTTACGTCTTCTACACAGGCAATTTCACTGACACTAATAATCGCCCTTCGGTGGATTTTGTTGTAGAGGTCGACGGAAGGCGACATGAACTTGACTTTGTGCAAACCCCACGGTTTTCTGTACCTGATGATGGGGACGACGGGAAGCTCTCAGCAGCGGGTAAGACAAGTTTGATGAATGCAACTTTTGGTGGGCAGGTGAATACGAAGGTTGGAAACTAATATGAAGGGGGAAGTGGTAGCTAGGGGCGTAATTGTGTGGTGAAATGTCTGCTTGAGATAGGGCGGTGTGGAGATTTGGCCAATGGAATACTCTTATCTCTTGGTGCAAAATTCAACTACACCAGCTCTCTGAGGCATTCATCTGTAGCAGTAATTCAAGTTCCTATATATCTAGGTTATTTACACGAGACTGGCTAATGAAACATGGCAGAGATCGAGCGCCTGAGCACGTGAAGATAGTATTTACACTTGATTTACTAACGTCAACGCGATCTCGGATCGGGAATTCTCATATGCAGGATGAATGAAGGGCATACGTACTGTATATAATAAGTACACTAAATGTTGTAATTGGATTCATTTTCTTGGACAAATTCCATATGAAAACAACCAACCTATGGATTTTCAAACATTCGAATTGGAACTGCAGCGAGTTTTGTAAGAGTAGATTTCTGATCACGCTACAATGAAGAGATAAATAACAGAAACCGTGACACTATGATATCGCTCGACTCACGGGCGTCATGTGGTGAGTACGTACTTTGTATTGGCTTCATTTTTTTTTCAACCTTGGAAGAACACGCAGTCCACCGTGTCGGTCCTGGCTCGGCGGTTCCCGAGGTCCTGTACTAAGCGACATCGTAACATTCAATGAATCTGTTCCAATTCTGTCATCATGCATCATCGATTGTCGGCTGTGGACACGCAAACCATTGCCTTGTAGTATTTGAATCGCCGCAAGGACTCCGGATGTTGTGAAGGTATGCATCCTTGGGCTGATTTTCATTATTCAATATTCATGCCTGACAAATTTCTCTTGTAACTCCACTGCATTGTTCTCCAGATTGACCATCTGCATCAACCCCCTCTGACACTTGTCTGACACGACTATCAACACATTTCCCATTCATTCAACAGTAATGACGTCGGTGCCTGACACTATGGCCAATATAAGTGAGTTCAAAGAAATGTAGAGCATAATTTAAGCAGCATACTGTATGTACATATGTACATAGTACATTTTCAAACAACTGAACCCCGTTCCTTCCATGCATCCCTGGCGGTATCACTGAGAGTAAGGATTTGAGAGTGGATCAATCACATGCACTGGCATCACAGCGGTCGATCGATGAAAATTTATTTCATCGACGCTTTGTCACTTTAGTAACTATCAGGTTGTATTGGTTGGATTATTCTATTCTGGAACCCCCTTTCTACTAGGAACCCAGGGTTTCTACGACTTTAACGAGAAACCCCGCAAACTAGTATTTGTACATATTATTTACAAAGAAGATGCCGCCTCTGCCGCATCTCATGCCGTGTGGTCTGCCGGAGTGATGTAGTTGAAGATATTACTCTCATGTAGCTCGTATGGCGCCGTATGCCTCAAAAAATTCTCATGTGAGACAGTTTCAACGAGCGCAAGATATGGCCAAAGATTTTTGGTAAGTTTAAGGCAAAGGACAGTGTCGCGCTGAGCGTGGAGCAGTGTGGATGGGCAGTAGCGTCTTCAGTTGGGCCGCGAAAGAGTCTAGCATGACCTGAGGTAAACGGACAGCCTCTAAAAACAGAATAGGGACTATCGTTTACCATCTTGAGCTTTAATACTCCTTGGCCTTGCAACACACGCTCGACGCGCCTACTCCATCATGAATTCAGTCGAGAGCGGGTATTGAAATCGGAATGATGGCCGTACACCTCATATTTTGAGAAACCGGGTTCCAGAATAAGCAACTTAGAAACCCCTAGAAAGGGGGTTCCAGAATAGAATTATCCATATTGGTTAATTACGGAGACTACAAATCAAATATAATGAATTGATTTCAAACACTGCCCTGCCGCATTACCTACTTTAGTACAAGACCATCCATGTGGACGGGATCGGTATGAGACTACCGCTTGTTTGACTTTGACCTTCAAGTTGCCACCCTCGACCGATCGTTAAATCTTCGAGATCTGAATTTGCACCCTTGTCTCTCTACCCTCCCCTCTTCGCAAAGCCTCACCTTGGCTCACCCTCGCTTTAACATCCCAACACCAGCCTTTTGAATTCCGATGTCACTGTCCACCAAGTACGCAGCTCTGGCGACGAGCCCAATCAGCGATATGCCCTATGATGTTCTCCGCGAGATCTTCACGCACTGCATGCCAGAGTACCCTTTAGAGAACCCCAAACGATGGCCAGAAGATGACATTGTGAACCCGAATTTCAGTTACATACCGATGCACCTATCCCATGTGTGCGCTACTTGGAGAAACGTACTGCTCATTGCCCCACTCCTTTGGTCGCATCTACGTCACACTATCACGTTTCGTAGAATTGAAGGGAAACTTGAATATGCTGTCCTGAAAAAAGATTTTGACTTTATCAAGTGGTGGAAGGGAAATCAAGGTTCGAACTTCGGTCAGACCGCCGTTCCTGGATATCACCTGGGTTGAAAAGCTGCCAAATGAAACTGACTTTAAAGATTTTGTGGCTAGAGGCGCTTTGGAACTTGTCTTGACCTATCTTGCCTCGGCGCAATATCTCGCATCGACCCAAATTTTTGGGAGGAATTTCACAAGAGGCGCATTACACCCGCCGAACGTGCATTCCTAGTGATCGGTATGCACGGAAAGTGCGAAGACTCGACTGAGAGTGCGTTATATATCATGTTCAATCATTTCTCTTATCAACCAATTCGCCACCGCGTTAACATATCTCGCCCTGACTTTGGAAGGATTCGGAAAGACGACATCGTTCTGGAGGCCTGGTCCTCGTTAACCCATCTTTCAATACTCTCTGTGATAATCTCACATCCTTTCTGGTACAGTTGCATTCGTGCCCTCCCTAATCTGCAGTGGGCATTTTTCAGAATCTGCGAGATTGTCGACTTCGAAGGCATAGAGCCTGACGAGTGCACTCTGGCTCACCGCGATACTCTCATTATTGGGGACAAGGGAAGGGGGCCAAAGTTATCCAAACACACCGGCAGGTTGCAGAAGGTGCGCCCCGCGCATGGCGCACACTGCACACCGGTCGCAAAAAACAGTATTACATAAGTTTCCGCTTTTGGATGGCATGCAGAACGTCACTCCCAATATTGTATATATACACCCGATAAACTGAATGCTCCTTCTAAAAGTAAGCCAACAAATAAGAGATGTCATTCATTGTCCGTCAATACTTTTTTTAGAGATGAGTGTCCCCCCAGGTGCGTTTGCAAGGCAACAGACCATAGCCCATTCCCAACCACGCGCCGCGTGACTCTCATATCCAGAGCCACAGAAATCGCATATTATTATTCCAACCGTCCCCCGACGCACGGTACACGCCTTAGTTTGTAAAGCGTCCTCGGTGCACGATGCATGTACTACAGCCTGTATCGTCCCGCGCACAATGCACATCGTTCCCCGCTCACGGTACACGCGCTGATAGCCTGTACCGTTTCCCGCGCACGATGCACATCGCACTCCGCAACACAGTACTTGTGCTAATAGCTTGTAACGTTCCTCGCGCACGGTCCCCATTGCCCCCCGTGCACGGTGCGCATCTAGGTGTGTATACCGTCCACGGCGCACCGTGCACATCGTCCCCGCGCACGGTACACACGCTGATAGCCTGTACCGTTCCCGCGCACTGCACATCGTCCCCGGCACAGTGCGCATCTAAAGTGTGTATACCGTCCACGGCGCACCATCCACATCATCCCCCGCACACGGTGCATGCACTACCGTGCACTATGCCCATCGTCCCCAGCACACGGTGCGCACCTAAATGTGTATACCGTTCCCCGCGCATGGTCCCCATTGTCCCCCGTGCACGGTGCGCATCTAAGTGTGTATACCGTCCACGGCGCACCGTGCACATCGTTCCCGCACACGGTACACACGCTGATAGCCTGTACCGTTCCCCGCGCACGGTCCCCATCATCCCCCGTGCATGGTGCACACCTAAGTGTGTATACCGTTCCCCGCGCATGGTCCCCATTGTCCCCCCATGCACGGTGCGCATTTAAGTGTGTATACCGTCCACGGCGCACCATCCACATCGTCCCCCGCGCACGGTGCATGCACTACGGCCTGTATCGTCCCCCGTGCACTATGCACATCGTCCCCGGCACACAGTGCGCATCTAAATGTCTATACCGTCCACGGCGCACCGTGCACATCGTCCTTCGCGCACGGTACACGCACTAATACCCTGTACCGTTCCTCGCGCACGGTCCCCATCGTCCCCGATGTACGGTATGCGCACTACAGCCTGTACCATCCCCCACGCATGGTGGAGGGGTGCCAAATGGAGAATACTCAGGAGGAGCAGCGAGTGGGTGTGAGCAGGAAAATAGATTGACTTTAAGCGTAGCTACGGCACAGAAACAACATAGCCTACGAGGTAATAGCCAGCACCGCCACACAACAGTACACTATAGCCTATATCGTCCCCGGCGCACGGCGCACGCCTGACTGTGTATACGGTATGCGCACTTACCGTCCCCACCCAGAAGAGTACTCAGTCGTCCTTTATAAATAGAAAATACATTTATATTTGGCGTCTCTCCATCTGTTGGATACGAATTCGGTTCCATATTGAGATGAATACCTTTGTAAATACAATTGCTCTATCCTGGGACATATAGCTGACTGATTTCCTGATGCGCTTGATTCCACTATTCCCGCATTCTGCTGCGCTGGAATTAATGGCGATGAGTCGATGATCTGCCTCGGAGTATGTCGCAAGGAAGGTAGCATGGCCGCATTTGGTGTGACCGCTACAGTGGAACATGTCGATGGAAAACAGCGTGTTAGCAAAGAACTCGGGTTCGCGTGTCATGCAGTATGGCTGAAGCGCGCAGGCAAAGTCATACACAATGATCCTCGGGGCAGTTTCCCACCGTGTGTAAAGGGCGGAAAATACGTCGTTCCGTCCTTCTGCTGATGGGATGCAGTGAAACCCGTAACACACGCTATGTGTGCACCATACGCACATTATACCGCCAGTGAGTCGGCTTTCCCCATATTTTGCGTAGAATTTATTGCAGCCTTCCCCGCGCTTCTCTTGATTGGCTTTATCGCTCCCCGAGTCATTCGGAAATGAAGGATAAGAAGGACGAATGCGAATAGCAGGCATCCCATAACAAGACCCTGTCTATTTGTGATATCAGAACTCTTTCATAATAAAATACACATCAAAAAAGATACCTTCTCCCATGACTCGCTCTCATGAGGGATGATCAAGTCCACATCAGGGTATCCATACTTTTCCATACTCTTCAATGCAACGTATGCTGTTTTGTACAGCCATTTACAGATGCCCAGCGCTAGGACAGTCACCGTTCCGAAGGTCGTCATTTCGTGGATCACCATGTGGTACAATGCCGGAGTAAGCTTCAGCTCAGACGCTGTTACGGTGCTTGGTGACGTTATGAAATTCAGAAGTTTGCCCATGGAAGCTCCATTGACCAATTGGAGGATAGATTCCTCAGCGGCGATCTATAACAGAATATTTAGAGAGAAATATTTAGTTGATGCAATGACATTGTTATCCCACCTGCAGGAAAAGCTTTCGATAGACTGGCGGCGCCATGCGTCTTCTCTCTATCGATTCTTCCCCGAAATGAAGATCAAACACAGTTCCCAAGGCCTCATTAAGCTCCTTCAGAGCTTTGACAATGCCAGGAATTAATTCCATTCGGCGTGCCAGCGCCTCTGCTTTCTTCTTCTCTGCCAAGCTTCGACGTGACGTGTCATTTTCCTCGCCACTATCACCCAGATCCATGTTTTCGAAGTCAGGAACGAGTAACTGGGGCCCCGAAAGAACTGCTCGCATATCTTTTCGTGTTGTCTTGTCTTTGATACACTGCAAGTTCGGAGCAGGCCGAACTAATGGCTTACTTCGAGCTGCTGGCGCAATCCAAGTAGGCGGTTGCAAGGTCTCCAGTAGATTCTTGCGATTGAATGCAAGGGTAACGCCGTCGAAGATGGCGACATCAGGATTCGGGCCACATTTCGAGCAGACCATGTCATTGTGGAGCTCTACTAGCTTTATGTAGGAAAACCACACTGCGCGAAATGTTTTGTCAGTGATGAATTCGGGGGAGCCCCGAGTGAGATACCGGCGGCTGACAACAGATACCCAAGCAACAAAAGGTGTTTCTGAGGAGGTAAAGGCGCTGGTATAGTCATCTAGCAGGTCCAGTGTGAACAGAGATCTATTATTCCAGTTGAATAGACCCAGGTGACGTCCATCAGGCCCGATATAACGCGACGAGCAACCTGGACACTTCTGAACCTCGATGTATGATTGCCACACACCCACCAGCGTGTATATTGTGCAGGGAATAGTTTCAATGACACCAGTGGAAGCGAACAAATGCCTCGGTTCGTTACAGCAACAAGATGAATCCACTGTTATTTTGATGAGCTCTGGCGGTGAATGCAAAGTGGGAAGAGGAGGAGCATCTCTATCACTTTTAATCCGTGCCCACAAGGGAGGTGGAAGCGACTTGTACGAAACGGCCTTTGGCTTATTGGCCGACAATCGTTTCAAATTTGCCGGGGTGTATCCATCTACGTAAGTGTCAATTTTGAGTGATGTTCACCTCTTAATATAGAATAATGAGCGTACTGGGGTACTGTAATGAATCATTTATTGCGTTAGGGTCTTCTGCATGCAAGTTACCATGGATATGCTGTTGCAGCGACTTCCGAGCAGCATTTATGTGTGCGCAGTTCGTGGCATGTTGATCCATTGAGCATTTCCAGACACCCTCTCCAGATCACTGTCACGGCCCATGTTCGACAATAGCGCGATTCTTGAGTGTCTTGAAGGTCGCTTGCATGGTTGGAACAGAGAATTTGGATACAAATGAGTCATCGAGAGCATCTTCATACCGCGAAAACAAAAATGTACGGTCGTTATTTTCTGTTTGGGAAATCAAGGAAAAATGTCAATCTAAGCGCCCAATAAGCGCTCATAAAGCGAGCGAAGTAATCACGTACCACTCAATCCGCTGTTAAGTGGGAATGACTCTTCCCCAAATTCCTGCAGGAACTGTGCATGGAAGCAAGTACCAATGTCTTGGACCTGGGGACACAGACATGTCACAGATATCCCTAATCCCATTCTTGATCGGCTCAGATGGTAGAGGTTTGGCTTTTCATGTAAGACAGAGTGTTATTGGGAGTGAAATAAAATAACACGACGTACTGTAGCTTCATTTTTCCGTTGATTCCACCCATGAACAATGAACAATTCTTCAGACAACTGAGTGAACATGGAATCATCCCATTCTAGGCTTTCCACAAACAAGCTATAGGAACGATCTGGGCTGGGTATCAATGCCTCCACAGGCTGCAGATTGCCCACAGTGTCTCCCTCCCATCCATTCCACCCGAACAAATCACTGCCAGGGTTCACATCACCGCCTGAGTTTTCCACCAAGTTTTGCGCAGTGACATTAACACTAGCATCTTTTGGGGCAGCGTTTTCAGTCTCTGTTCGATTCCCGCGCCTCAGACGCTTCTTTCCATTTGAGTTCGAAATTCGGGGCTTCTTCTGTGGAGATCGGATGTCATTGTCGGAGTCCGTGCTATTTTCTCCAACGGAATACCGTATTCTCATGACAGGAGAATTAGGAATGTCTTCATAGCGTACAGGAGCAATAGAGCAGTCCGAGTCATCCGATAGCGGCATGGCACGAAAGTGAGTAGAGTAGTCAGTCTAGTCTGATGTCTTCGGGACCAAAGGAAGCGTCCAGCATCGTCCTTCATGAACGATATCCACGTCAGCGCTTGACGCGTTGATTTGTTGGGGTAGTATCATTCAAGGGGAACGATAGCCACGTATGTGTATAACTTGCAGTCTCCCCATTCTTAGAAACTAACCACCACCCCCATGGCACAACAGAAAACTGGCAAGAAAGCTCAAGAAGTGCCCTCCCCACGCAAGGTAAGCGAATAATTCATAATTCACTTTATTACTTCTATTCACTTTCCCCTCTATCTAGTCACAGCGCAGGACAGGTCCTCTCGCTGATCTCACGTCGGCTTCTGCTTCACCAGCTAAACGTGCCCGTGCCCCCCATCACTGTCTTCGATGCGATGGAAAACCGCTACGTTCACAGTGCATTCATTCCAAGGCAGGAAGGGAATTTTTACTTAACAAGGAGGCATCCAATGTATGTTAATTAACCCGCGAGATATGCATATGATCCTGATGTGCGCATGCTGCAGATACTTTTCCAATCAGTTCAAGAGGTGAGATATCATTGTAATTTGGCAATTACCACACTTATATGATTTCCAACAGCCGCCCGAACCACCCTCAGTTCCTCAAACTCCCCTGCTTGGCCGCACCAGCGAGCCTCCCACTAGTTCTCCCATGGGCGGACCAGAGCAGAGTCCTGCATGGGCTCCTGTTATTGATCCTGACCTGCTGGCTCTAGAGTTGACTCCTACTCAGAGGGCTACGGATACGGCGAATCCAGGCAGCGGTCTTACTGAGGTACCCAGCTCTGTTCCCGGCGAACACAGTTTCACTCCAGGCGGTGATCCTTCCATGCCTCGGGGCCCTAGGGATGATTCAGCTTCACCCTCCAAACGCCAGCGTCTGCGAGCAACCGCGAAACATCCGCTATTTAAGCATGTGAAGCATGCTTATCGTGGTAATGCTCCTCACGGTACGTCTAATTATAAAATATTCAATTCGAAGCTCATACAGTTTTAGATATCTTCCGCAAGCATGTGAAGCCAAGTCCAATTGTTGACACAAAGACCGCTTCCAAGACGTTCCTCGAGAGGATGAATTCCCTGATCGAAACAGTGAGTTCGTCTCTCCTTTGTAAATTTATTGATTCCGTTAACATTGACCCATGGATAGTGCGAGGATATATCTATCATGACTGGCGCTTGGCTTTTCGTTGGCGCACAGCACCCTGCTGCTACAGGTGCAGCGCTCAACTATTCTTCTCCGAGGCTCCGCCGAGATGGTGGCACGAGAACTGAAGAATTCGCAACTTCTTTTTTGAGGTTGATTCAAAAGGCGGCAGATTCGAAGCGTGTAGACACTTTTGAGTTGCAAAAGAAGGTCGAAGAAGAGCACGCGAAGAGTGAGCAGCTGCAAAGGGAGGTCGAGGCTTTGCGCGCTGAGGCAGCTATAAGTACTCAGGAACTTGCACGCTTTCGAGAACAACATGGCGGGTCGCAAGGAGTAGATATTTAGTTAGAATTTCGTTGAAAATATATTGTATTGCACTTGAAAAACATATGGGCCTCAATAGTATGACCTTCGAGTAATCAAGCAAATTGTCGCGAATATCATTATGTTCAGAACATACACGAACCTCTCGCGAACATCACGAACATGTCAAGAACATGTTACGAACATCACAAACATGTCAAGAACATGTCACGAACATCACGAACATGTCAAGAACATGTCACGAACATGTCAAGAACGCATCACGAACGCGGCCCAAACATGGTCAAGAACATCATGAACCCCGCAAACAAGAACACTATGCTCAGTTCTCTCTGGCCATTGAGCTTGTTGGACGTTGCTCAATTGATAATTATATGCAACGGTAGTTCAACACTTCATCGCTAAGCTCTTTTTTTGTAGCTCTATAACTTAGTTACAACAAAGTTGTGTCTAAAATAAGGATTCCCATTGTTCGGTTTCAGACTTTGGTCTCTCACCGTGATTCTATGTATACCCAACTTTCCCAGTACTGAGATGCATTGAATTGAATTTTTCACACATCACAAGCTAACAGATTATACGAGAAGAACATGGCCATTGGCAGCCTGTATTTATTTTCGAACAACATGTGTAGTATATGGGAGCGTAATTTATTTAGTAATGGACATATCGGGTAGCGGAGCAGGGAGTTCGCCTTCAAAGTGATATGCAAATGTAGCAGCGGACTTCATCCGAGGCAACAACAAGTTCCTACCCTCGTCGTTCTGGGCCTCCAACGCCAGCCTGCCTCCCATGCTGTGAAGAAAACGGGAGTGGAAGTTGATGGCGTGAATTGCACGCCTCGCTTCAAACTCGTCATCGCTCAACCTCCTCCCAAGGTCCTCATCGTAGCGGTAAATCGTGTCCAGGAGCTCCTGTTTGGTAGTCACATTATAGGCGTTGAGCAGGCTCGAAATCCAGAATGATCGAAAACGAGCGGAAGGGACTTCGGGGGTTAGGGTCGTACCGAGGTTGCCAAGTGTGTATTCAATCATGTTGAATTCTGGTTTGATTGAAAAGGCGACGGCGGTCTTCCACAAGTAGAACATAATGAGTGTATCCTTGGTGGGACAGCCGCAATGGACATACCCTTTCCTCCCATGCTCGCGGACGGAAGTGTCTTTCTGCTGGCCTTTGTCGGACGCATATGGAATTCCAGTGAGCTCTGTTTTGCTATCGTGATTCTTTGGGTGCCGGTCCGTGAAATGCTCGAGACAGATGGTATTTCCTTTCCTCGTCGTCAAAAACAAAAGCGAGATGGTTTCTGAATCCATGGCGGCCTCGGGCAGATACTCCTGGACAGAACGGACCATGTTTTTGATTTCATCGGCGATGTAATGCCTTCCTTTGGACTTTCGAACTTTGTCGATCTCGCGCAGCCCCCGCTCTGTATTCTGTGTGAGTATTTGTGCTCGGAAAATGTGTTTGGGACTCACCAATCCAAAGCGCCTTTTCAATGTCTGTGAAGCCCGCAACGAGCTCACCATTTGAGTCAGTATAGGGATGCCACTGAGGCTGCTGTGTTTTGGGCGAATTAACTTTCGTCGTATTCTTCGCCAGCTCCTGTTTGTCACTTTCATCTGCAAGCTTGAGATCCTTGACATCGTCTTCCTGCACTGTCTCCGGTTTCTTTTTCTTCTTGGCGTCGGGCACGGGCATGGACTTCAAGTTGGACTCGGATGCCTTCCTTTTGCTGGCTGCTTTGGGAGCTGAGGTTGGCGCATCTTGAGCGGGTGCGGCGATGCTCCGAGCAGCAAGAGTGACGCCCGAAGATGCCACAGGGTTGGTTAAGTTGGGATCGCTGGAAGGGGCGGGGACACACTGAGCTGTGGGAGCAGCACCCGGCGATGGAATAGGAGTCAATGGGCTACTTGCGATGCCCCCCTTGCCAGGCGTCTCATCCAGAAAGGGTTTGGATGGCGTCACAGGTGGAGAGCTGAAAAAAAATGAGACAGTCACTCAGATGATCGACTTATAGATGTTATTGATTACTCGCCTGCTTACGGCGGAAGCTGCCTGAGCTGTCTGAGCTGTCTGAAGAGCCTCTGAGGCCTTGTCCAAGTCGGTCTGTGCCTTTTTAATTTTTTCTTGCTTGTCTGGAGTTCAAATGTCAGTGAGCGTGTACTAGAGTCGCTATCAGAAAGACTGGCCTTTAATTCGATTTGCGAGTTTCTTTGCTTTCCGAAGCTCAGCAGTAGCAGCGTCCACAGCTGCTTGGAATGTAGCCAGATCTTAGGATTGTAAGAATGAGAATGGTGAATCTTTCCTGGAAAGTGCTACCGTCTACGAGGGAAATTACCTGGTTTTGAAACAGCCTGAGAGGTGGAATCCATGAGTGAATATTTGTTATGTGGCCCTGGGGTGGAAGTTATCTTTATGAGGGGATGACAGTTGAAAGAGTAGGGTGAGGGAAATATCGGAAGCAAGCCCGGAGATTTCGTCCCAATGCTCTTTGAATCGTGCACAGCGAACGAATCACTTCCAGTCAATATTTCTATTTTAGGCAATACGTACGCGGGGGACGATATATTGTGCGGTTGCCGGACAAAGTAGCCGCAAATCCGGCGGCGGCAGTGATTAACATAACATGCTTCACAAATGATTTCTCGGCCTCACTTCTACATACAAGTACGGTTCATGATATATATTGTTAGTCGGGAAGAAGCATGTTCTCTACTTCTTGCCTATCGAAGACATCTTCGATTTCAGACCCTTGGTATCGAGTGATTAAGTCTCTACCCTTGATGTAATGACAATGCAAATCCTCTATATAACTGGCGGTATAATGAGGTGAGTTAAGAGTTATAGTTACAGTGCAGATTGATGCACTCACTTATTCCAATCGTAAAGTATATCAACAAACTTGTGGGCGCGGTCAATGGTGGTTGCATCAACAAGGGGTTCAAGATCTTCTGTGTCGGTTTTATCTTCGTGAGTTGGTATAGGGCAATCGGACATGGTGCGGTGGGTTGAGTCGACAGGACAGTCGAGGTAAGTCAGATTCCCAGAGGTTCCCTGGTGCGAATCGTCACTGGAAGGGGGATCTGGCTCCTGTTCTGATTGACTCGCTGACGATTCTTCAGCTTGGCCCCGTGGAGGGGATCCGCTTGGGGAAGGGCCTAGTTGCGCAGTCACGAGAGAAGCCGATGCGTGGGTATTTTGTCTGCAATAAGGATTCAATATTTAGTCGGTGTAACAGTGAGGATGACTTACTCTTTCATCAGATGTCTTCGCTCCCTCATGCGAAGTCTACTACGCTCGCGCTCAATTTCTTTGTGCCTAAAGCGCAATGAGCAAGAAGCAATACATGATATTATGATAAATACACATACTTTTCATAATAACGTTTGGACCGAGTGTCAGCAGTGTTATTCATGGGGCTCATCTTGTTGTGGTTGGGGAGCGTTGAATCTGTGGGGAGAGAAAATGTGGTGGCTTGATATCGTCCCCGGGGGATGATAATGAATATGAAACTGTACAGTTTTGTTTGTGTGGCTGATTATCGTACACCAAGAATGATATGCGGTCTCGATGACGTACCTTTGACTGTTTCGGTTCTGGTGGTCGTAATACTGTCGCGCCATAAGTAATTATTCTATATTGGCAATTAATACACTACTCTAAATACGCTCTATATGTTCTCGTAGGAATTTGGTTGCTGTGGAAGCCCCTACGACATGATTGAGCCCATGCAGCGCGAGCGCGAGCGGAGCTTGAACACGTGGGAATTGAACTTGGCCAGCATCGCCGGGGTACAAAGCACGACTGTGAGCGATTTTGAGAGAATTGTACAGTCCTCCAGCTTTTAGGTAATTTTATAACATTCTTTGCATCAGATATTATCTACCTAGACAATATTTTGACCATAATATACCGTGCCGCATGTTTATGACTGCCAATAACATTGAGCGCCCCCCATAAACATCGTGAGAAATGTATTCGAGCTGGATGATGACAGATTATGAAAGGAATACATGGTCTGAAGGGTTTTAAGTAATTTTCTGCTATAGATAACACAATGCAGTATCTACCTAAATAAATGTCTGGGTATAGTATACTGCTCTGCACGTTTCGGGCACTCCGTAATGAAGGGTAACTTCAGAGTGTAGGTTATTAGAAGGTGCATCTTTAATTTATCTGCTTCTTAATATAAAGGATTGTCGTTCAAATTGGGAAATCACGATCGTGCCTGAAGTACGATTTGCCATCTTTAGAAATTGTATGCGAGAGAGGGATCGTTCCCCAGGAACGAATGCCACAGCTTCCGTACCGCCGGGACGATCAGATAATGATCGGGAAAAACAAAACCAGCGCTCCAATCACTCTTCAAGCTTCACTTTCAATCACCATGCCAGATAGCGACATCGATTCTGACTTCTCCGATGAAGTACCACCCTGGGATCTTCTGTCGGAGGCCGAGAGGGTCCAAAAGGTCCACCAGCTGGAGTTAAAACTGGACGAGTTCGAGCAGCTTTTTTTTCCGAAAATGATCACATTTTCACCATCGCGACGGTTCAAATAATCCGCGACATTGCTATCGAAATTGTGCGTACATTTTCATTAGTATGATTCCATTACTTATTCTCCCGAAGCGTACATTAGGTTTCATTTGCACCGATGTGGCTCGGAGGATCGAGCTGTTCAAGCTGGTGGAACACCTGTGGAATATAGAACGACGGGTGTTGTCGCACTACAGAATGTGGCAGCGCTTAGATGTGGACCATTGCCCGGAATCAGAGTGTCTTCGTGAGATGTGTAATTATGGATTAAGACACGATCTGTGCGGTTATCGAGATGATTGTGAGTAGCTTTCTAGGATTTCCAAGTCAAATCGTTGCTGACTCGTGTGATGACTATAGTAGACATGTGGAGGTCGTCCTTAGTTATAAGGGGAAGGAAGGACTAATGTTAACATCCAATACAATTTTCTTTTGACATAATGAAATGGCATTATCTGAGTGGAATAAGTACATCATGGGCTTCAGATACAGTAGGGACAATATTAAAAATGCATACTAGAGCATATACCATCCCCCAAGGACGACATAATGGCGTGTACCGTTCTCCGGGAACAATACTATATCGTTCCGGGAGGACGATAGATACCTTAGGGCGCGTACCGTTCTCCGGGAACGATACTATATCGTTCGGGGAGGACGATAGATACCTTAGGGCGCGTACCGTTCTCCGGGAACGATATACGCCGTGGAGCGCGTATCGTTCTCCCTGAACGATATACGCCTTGGAGCGCGTACCGTTCTCCGGGAACGATACTATATCGTTCGGGGAGGACGATAGATACCTTAGGGCGCGTACCGTTCTCCGGGAACGATATACGCCGTGGAGCGCGTATCGTTCTCCCTGAACGATATACGCCTTGGAGCGCGTATCGTTCTCCCTGAACGATATACGCCTTGGAGCGCGTACCGTTCTCCGGGAACGATACTATATCGTTCGGGGAGGACGATAGATACCTTAGGGTGTGTACCATTCTCCGGGAACGATATACGCCTTGGAGCGCGTACCGTTCTCCGGGAACGATACCATATCGTTCGGGGAGGACGATGTATGCCCTAGGGCGCAGATCGTTCTCCCTGAACGATATACGCCTTAGGGCGCAGATCGTTCGGGGAGGACGATCAATACCTTAGGGCGCGTACCGTTCTCCCTGAACGATATACGCCTTGGAGCGCGTATCGTTCTCCCTGAACGATATACGCCTTGGAGCGCGTACCGTTCTCCGGGAACGATACTATATCGTTCGGGGAGTACGATATACGCCTTAGGGCGCACATCGTTCGCCGGGGACGACGCGATTGTCAGTGTTCGAAATGATTGCACGTGCGCGTGAGGAGCAGATGGCGGCGTTGCTTTCGTTTCTACTTGACTTTGCTTTCACCCTCAACCACCACAATGTCTACAATGTAGACGGCATAGTTCACTGTTAAGACTACAACGGTATCTGATCGTTATTACAATATATAATTGTAATACATAGCCTGGCACCACTGGTTGGGTAAGTCCATCAGCTAAGCGCTTGCTAAGCGCCCATGGTGATCTCTCCAATAGGCTCAACACATGTTAGCCTGGCTGCTTCCTTGGTGACTTCTGAAGCTAAATTCGACTAATATCCTGTAACTGCGAGAAAGTTGGTTGAATATAAGTCTTTCCACATTGATTCCCCCTCATTCCTGCCCCCAGACTGCATTCCAACCAGCTGCTACCCATGCTCTCCATTGCCAGCCTGAAGAACCTTATCAATTTCAACTCTGCCATCCTTGATCTATCAGTGACTGCCATTGACAACCTTAGAGGTAATGAGGGCTTTCCAACAGAGGGTTTTTTATGGTGATGTGAGTCCTGTTTTCTTTGTTCAATGTACTGGAACTAATGATCTCACAAGGTGCTGGAAACACGGGCACGACGAGCACCTCACTGCTCGACTTTATGAAAAAATAGGAGATGAATATGTATATCAAGGCGCAGCTCATTTCGGCTCGACAATCAATGACAATCCTTTATTAAGGCGCGGGAAGGGGAAATGAGATTTGATCTGGGCGCTACACAGAGGGGGCAAATCGATTGAGGTGCGTTCGCTGTAAATAACTGGAGGAGTAGGCTCTGATCAGCGTCCTGCAGGGGAGAATTCTGAATAATATCTCATAATCTGCTTCAGAGTACACGTTTCAAAATTCAATTATCTTGTTGCTCTACCAATCCTGACGCTGAGTACCTGTATTTTATTTTGGCACGCGCGAACGTAGTGAGTGCGCCTGGCACCTTCTTCACTTCATGCGTTGATCATCATGCGCCAGGTACAATCCACAAAAGTAAATTACCCTACGCGGTGTAGAATATACGATTTTTTTGTAATGCGGAGGGTATATACGACAATATACAGCGAGCTACGACAAGACACCGTGTGAGATGAACGTTATGTGAATATGGGATAGGAGCGGTGTGGGAAATGCGGCATGCAAGGTGTGCCATGCGTGCCAGGGACCGGTGCGACTGGCGGTTGTGGCACCCTTCCGTTATTCGCATTATTGCAAGTCTCGACATGGAGTTCGATATCTCGACATTTTTCGAGGGGCTCTACCTCCCTGCCCTACAGACCCTATTGCTAAGCACTTTCACAGAAGATTGGAAGGACATCTACAGCGCACGCCTGGTTCACAGAATTCTCAAATCCACCCCGAATCTCATGACGCTCGCCTTGGGCGCAAACCTTCTCCATCTGGGCGATTTTTGATGCTGCGAACCACGAGAAAGGGTATACTTCGTACACACACAAGCATGACTTAAAGCCTATTTGGACACATGCCCTCATCTCGAGCATATACATCTGCAACTACCCTTTGCCCGCTAGTATATAGCAGAGACCAAACATTTGGCTGGGGAGATATTGTATCGCTGCGTTGAAGAAGTTCTCGCCGCCGACGAGAAGGATCCTGACCAGTGGCTCGCCCTCCATAAACCGGCCTGTCCTATTCGAGTAATTACACTTGTTTTTGATCTGCTCAAGCATGTTAGGGAGGATGAATGGGCTGTAATTCGGAAACGCGCAAAGGAAATGGCCCCCAATGTTGACCTTCGGTTCATCTTGACAAATATGGAAGAAGAAGAAGCAGATGAGTATTTGGAGTGGGGCGCAAGAGACCTAGATTGAACATTTTCAGGTACATAGAGTTATAGTGCAATATGTGTCGTCGTTTTTCATAGACACATGAGTAGATAGACAGAATAATAAGGAGTAAGCTTGTTGGTAAAGAGGTCATTTGTAGTTCAAGTCTAGCAGATTCAGATGCGCATCGCGGAAATACAGCGACAGAAAAACAGAACAAGGAGGTTCCAGATAATCGGACGTCACTACGGACTTTTGCCAAACAGAAAGAAATTGAGGCAACGAAACGAGGAAACTGCTCTGCAGAAACCGTGCCCATATAACCCGGTGTACGATACCCAAGTGCGCATTCGCGTTCGCTGTGCGAGCGCATATTTGATGCTCGATAAGACTTGAGGCATTGAAGCAGAATCAAAGATGAGCGCAAGCTAGGTCCTATGTGCAGTCGTTAGACGTCAAGATCCTAAAGCACTTGAAGCAACTGAGATATTTTAATTTAAAGGAGCCAGAATCAAGCCAGAACCGCAAGTTCAATCTATACTTGTCCACTTTCTCAAAGATTTTTCGAAGTCGTCCGTCCGAGTGCGCACACATACATGTCGATCGAGGTCAATCATCTATCAACGCATGACTCTACTCCGAGTCATGATATTCAGCGCCTCGCAGCGAGTCTGGACCAAGCAGATAGATATAAGCTTCTTCCAAGGTAAGCAGTGGCGCCAGATCTAGGGAGCGAATGAAAACAGTGCAACCTGAATAAGCGGGCTATTTACGCACTGTCTATGTGCCATGAGGGCCGATGGTGTGCTTGCCAGGTGCCTACGTATGGAACGGAAATGCCGCTCGGCGGGGAGCCTGCTCGAAAGACTACGTGAATTGTGACCCCACTCAAGAAATGTGGGTGGGGTGAAGAGAGCGGTCGGCAGCGGGTATACGAGTCATATAGAGCAGGTCTGGTACCACGCCTGACACAGATGGGGAAGGAACCTCACAGCTCCTCATTCAGTCAGAAGTCTTTGCGCGGCCGCTACAAATCCACGTACCTCCCCCGACACGCATCCTACGAGGAGTCGAGGACAATCAGATAATATCGATGAAAAGTGGGCTATAGATTGGAGGAGAGTAAAGGGAGGGTGACGGAGGGATATGGGGTGCGCGGTGGAGCCGTATCGCATTTCGGAGGGAGCAGAAGCATGATTTGGAAGGCAGAGAGGGCCTTGGACGCTGACCGTTGGGAGCTGAGGAGGTCTAGGCTACAAATACGCATTGCGCGAGCAGTGCTGGGGCGAAGCGGAAGCTTTGCAGCGTTTAAGGCGCTCCAGCGCGTCGAGGAGTTGGGAGCTGGGTCTGATCTGGACTGTTGGCGTCGCCCATGATCAATACATCGCAATGCGCGGGAAGGAATTGTATTCCCTGAGGATTTATGTCGCATAGCCCAAGCCAGCATGATTGACGTTTCCTGTACTCGTCGTTCTGAGGTCTAGACTCCAGCTGGGGAAGAACCAGTCGTGCACACAGGGTAGATCGTTTGTATGGGTTGCGCGTATGCGGTGTAGGTGACGGCGACAGCGGGTGAGCCAGTATTCGCAAAGTATTCGAGCGATGGGTTTGGGTCAGGCCGAGATCTGAGTATGCGTTGGGCTGACGGTAGAGGCGCTGGGGAGGAGTCGAAGACGCGGCGAATGCGTCGATGGGCTGGAAGATAGGGTATGATCTTGATCGTTGACTGTGAGATTATGATTGGATTGGGTGACTCGGAGCGCGAGGGGGGAGCGAAGAGAATGCCCAAGGAATTGTTAGTTGATGGTGGAGCGTGTAGGGATGAGGCTAAGGCTGCGTTCACTACACACTCACTGTGACAAATGAAACGTAACATGACCAATCATTGATTTCCTCTGTGGAGATCTGAATCTATGTCATACTGCGTTCCCGGTGTTCTTAGATTGAAAATTAGACCTCGGATGGGGATGGTGGTGGACGGAGAGAGTAATTAGTGATCATTTGTTTGGATGCATGCGTGGAGGGTGACGGCGACGGCGAGTGTGCCAGTCTTTGAACGATGAGGATGAGTGCAAAATGCGGCCGCAGTTCCCGGTGCTCGACCCGTTTTGAGGCAGAAACAAGGTGGGGGATTAGTAGGCGGAGAGGGCGGACTGTTGCGTTGGGTAGGTGGTTGGCGGGAACTATGTGGATGGAGGGGGAAGAGTGTCATAGGGCCTGCCAGTAGATTAAACATTGCGCCGCTGGGGTAGGCTTTGGAATGTGGGTTAAAATTGGGTCAGAAGGGCATTGGAGGCGGATGGCGTACCGGCGTATCGTGATACGAGTGTGCTGGTGTGCTGACTGCAGGCTAGAGCTGGTAGGGAGAAGTAGAAGTCGGGACGACATAGATGCAGACACTGAATCGGCTAAAATAGGCGGAGAAGTCGCGAGAAGGAGGTGCTTAGAGCGCGTGTGCGAGGAGATGAGGGAGATTTGGTCCGGTCCGTATAACGGGAAAGGCACGTTTCAGGAGGTGTGCTCATCGATGTAAGTTATGGGTGGAGTCTTGAAGAGAGAAATGAGGGCGAGGAGAGTGAGAAGAGAGGGTCCTTGCATTACCGCTGCTGATCCACAGCCGACTTCCAACATGTGTCCTACGGGGTTGAGTACTGGGTGCGCAGGTCAAGGCTTGGCCTGTAATGGGGCGTAGACAAAGCTGGAATAGTAGCAGACGAAGAAGGCATAGTATGTGTGGCCTGCTAGATGGGCGCTGATGGCGGAAGGGATGCGTGGAGGGGCTGTACGTGGAGTTGGAGTTGAACGTTGACGTTGAACATTGAACATTGAACATTGAAGAAGGGGCTGTCGTCGGGCTTTCTGGACATTGCGCGGCTGAGGTAGCAGGGGAAGGGATGGGACCCGCAGCAAAGTTGGACTATGCTTCTGCGAGAGAGGTCGGAATCAGTTCAGAAAGACCTTGGAAAGCGGATGCGTATGGGCTACCTGGGAGGAGGTGCACACGCTGCAACTTCATGCGACAGTAGGTAGAGTCTAAAAAAAAGGACTAAACATATGCATAAGCAAAGGCGCTTTAAATGTGAAGAGTGAAGCAAGCTAGGTTGAGGTACGCACAGAAACTGAGGAAGCGCAACTGAGGAGTTGAAGAGCAGCGACATGCTTGTCATCATTGAAATATTGACACGCGCCCGTGTATGTAAATCGGGATTTGAAATCCTCGGTCCTCGCCGTCGGCATCAATTGACGTAAACTTGACTCTAACGTTCATGCGAAGGGGTATACGAGAGGGTGTGCAGCCTCACCACCAAGTTCACCTGGACCTGATTCAGAGGGACAGTCCCATTCAAAAACTCCGTCTGTGACGCTCCCCTTAGACTCTGGCTTTCGCTTCATTTGTGGGTCTGTTCAAGTTCGTACGAGTCTTTTATGTTTATTATAGAACACTACGCTAAAGAGTATCTTTAATAAGAAAGAGAAGATAACAGAATATACGGCTAATTCAGTCTCGAACACCAATCCATCCAATCCTCCGAGGCAAGAAACTCCATACTCGCCATCTCGAACTTCAGGTCAAGGTTTGGCGCATTATCCTTTTGTATCTGCCGAATGTCCGCCCAATCAGCATCGTCTTTAATGCAATTCAGCTGGTTGAACATGACAGTGAGCGACTTAATTGGACACGCGCTCTTCCCTAAGGCAAGCCACAACTCAGGATCAGCCTCGTCAGTGGCCAGAATCTCTCGGGTGTAATACACCAGCTCATCCCCCGCATAGTAAGAACTTTCCTTGTTGAAAGGAAGCTCAAGTTCGAGGTGTTGAAGACGGGGAGTATACGTCCAGATAGGCTCGACCCCGGTGCGTGCGCGGTCATGTGTGTACCTCATATATACTCGTGCTAGGTCAATGTCGCCTAGGGAGAGGAAGTAAGAGCATAAGGCTAGTGTCGTTATGTTTGGGGAGCATTTGAGGATGGTGTGCAGCTGGGGGATGGCCCGGCCATTCTGCCATGACTCAGAGTCGCTATTAAGAGACATAGTCCTAAGGGCCGGGAGATGGAGGCCGGAAAAGAGGGTCGAGATGTCGGTGTTGTTCATACATGACACATAAAGCGTAGACAGTCTTCGAAGAGTGCACGACGTAGCTTTAGACATTGTGAGGTGCTCCACACCAGTCAAAACCGCATCAAACATGAAGAATCCCCACTCCAGGTTAGGCACCGCGTGGATGAGGGAGAACCAGAAATTCAGCGAGATGGTGCAGGGTACAAAGCAACAACGTAGCGTGAAGC
Organism: Pholiota adiposa; assembly: GCA_009935795.1. Classification (NCBI taxonomy): domain Eukaryota; kingdom Fungi; phylum Basidiomycota; class Agaricomycetes; order Agaricales; family Strophariaceae; genus Pholiota; species Pholiota adiposa. The sequence goes on from QEYC01000003.1 coordinate 50,110, forward strand.
ACGCTAAACGGGACGGCTACAGTGCAGCGTGTGACACGCTCCCGCGGGACCCCGCGGGAGCCTCTTATTAATAGTATTAGTACTGATAGTAGCATTAGTATTAGACTAATAGTAATTGTAGTATAATAAATGTATGGTTTGGGGTGCGGCAGCATGAATTGCGGCAGCTTGTAGGGGCATGCGGCGGCATACTGATGTGCAGGACAGAGCGGCAGTAAATGGGGTACCATCTGGCGGCTGTTTGTAAATGCCCTGGGCTGGTCGGGAGCAACCAGCGCACCTAGCGTAGCCACTCTTGGTGTCGGCTGGGGGTGGGTGGGAGCAACTGGCGGCTTCTATTTGTGCAGGGGAATAATGATTGCGGCTACTGGGGCGGCTGCACATGGGTGCCTACTGGTGAGCGGGCACAAATGCCGTGTGTATAGCGGCTTCTGGATATGCGGGGGAATAATTATTGCGGCTCGTGGGGCGGCTGCACACAGGCGGCTCCTGCGGCGGCCGCGCATGGGCGCCTACTGGTGAGCGGGCGCATATACTGTGCATGTAGCGGCATCGCGATCCGCGCAGGAATAATTATTGCGGCTTCTGTAGCGGCTACGCACGGGCGGCTACTGCGTCGGCTACTGGTGAGCGGGCGCAAATACCGTGCATGTAGCGGCATCGGGATCCGCGCAGAAATAATTATTGCGGCTTCTGTAGCGGCTACGCACGGGCAGCTCCTGCAGTGGCTGCGCATGGGCGGCTCCTGTGGCGGCCGCGCATGGGCGCCTATTGTTGAGCGGGCGCAAATACTGTGCATGTAGCGGCATCGCGATCCGCGCAGGAATAATTATTGCGGCTTCTGTAGCGGCTACGCACGGGCGGCTACTGCGTCGGCTACTGGTGAGCGGGCGCAAATACCGTGCATGTAGCGGCATCGCGATCCGCGCAGGAATAATTATTGTGGCTCCTGGGGCGGCTGCACACAGGTGGCTCCTGGGGCGGCCGCGCATGGGCGCCTATTGGTGAGCGGGCGCAAATACCGTGCATGTAGCGGCATCGCGATCCGCGCAGGAATAATTATTGCGGCTTCTGTAGCGGCTACGCACGGGCGGCTACTGCGTCGGCTACTGGTGAGCGGGCGCAAATAACATGCATGTAGCGGCATCGCGATCCGCGCAGGAATAATTATTGCGGCTTCTGTAGCGGCTACGCACAGGCGGCTCCTGCAGCGGCTGCACATAGGCGGCTCCTGCGGCGGCCGCGCATGGGTGGCTACTGGTGAGCGGGCGCAAATACCGTGCATGTAGCGGCATCGGGATCTGCGGGGGAATAATTATTGCGGCTTCTGGAGCAGCTATGCACGGGCGGCTCCTGCGGCGGCTGCACACAGGCGGCTCCTGCGGCGGCCGCGCATGGGCGCCTATTGGTGAGTAGCCACAAATACAGTGCATGTAGCGGCATCGGGATCTCCGGGGGAATAATTATTGCAGCTCCTGCGGTGGCTGCACATAGGCGGCTCCTGCGGCGGCCGCGCATGGCGCCTATTGGTGAGCAGCCGCAAATACAGTGCATGTAGCAGCATTGGGATCCGCGCAGGAATAATTATTGCGGCTCCTGTAGTGGCTGCACACAGGCGGCTCCTGCGGCGGCCACGCATGGGCGCCTACTGGTGAGCGGGTGCAAATACTGTGCATGTAGCGGCATCGTAATCTGCACAGGAATAATTATTGCGGCTTCTGTAGCGGCTACGCACGGGCGGCTACTGCGTCGGCTACTGGTGAGCGGGCGCAAATACCGTGCATGTAGCGGCATCGGGATCTGCGCAGGAATAATTATTGCGGCTCCTGTAGTGGCTGCACACAGGCGGCTCCTGCGGCGGCCGCGCATGGGCGCCTACTGGTGAGCGGGTGCAAATACTGTGCATGTAGCGGCATCGTAATCTGCACAGGAATAATTATTGCGGCTTCTGTAGCGGCTACGCACGGGCGGCTACTGCGTCGGCTACTGGTGAGCGGGCGCAAATAACGTGCATGTAGCGGCATCGGGATCCGCGCAGAAATAATTATTGCGGCTTCAGTAGCGGCTGCGCACGGGCGGCTCCTGCAGTGGCTGCGCATGGGTGGCTATGGCGGCAGCCGCGCATGGGCGCCTACTGGTGAGCGGACATGAATACCGTGCATGTAGCGGCATCGGGATCTGCGGGGGAATAATTATTGCGGCTTCTGTAGCAGCTACGCACGGGCGGCTCCTGCGGCAGCTGCACACACGTGGCTCCTGTGGCAGCCGCGCATGGGCGCCTATTGGTGAGCAGCCACAAATACAGTGCATGTAGCAGCATTGGGATCCGCGCAGGAATAATTATTGCGGCTCCTGTAGTGGCTACGCATGGGCGGCTCCTGCGGTGGCTACGCATGGGCAGCTACTGGTGAGTGGGCGTAAATACCGTGCATGTAGCGGCATTGGGATCTGCGGGGCAATAATTATTGCGGCTCCTGTAATGGCTGCGCATGGGCGGCTATGGCTCCAGCTGTGCATGGGTGGCTAATGTGGTGGCCACGCATGGGTGGCTGCTGGTTAGCGGCTGCAAATACTGTGCATGTAGCAGCATTGGGATCTGCAGGTGAATAATTGTTATGGCTCCTGTGGCGGCTATGCACAGGCAGCTATTGGGGCGGCTGCACACAGGTGCCTACTGGTGAGTGGGCACAAATACTGTGTAGCAGCTTCTGAGTGTTCTGGTGCACAGGTATATGTTGACATTTCACATAGACTGGTGAGGTGTCTAAAAGTACCATTCACACAGTAACACTGTTTTCTATTGTAATTGGCCATTCTATTGAGCACTGTGTCTAATTTCATAGAGGGCACTGTACTCTACTATGCTATGCTTATAATTTGACCATGCTGAATGCAACATGTCTGTACTAACTGACCACCATAGCAGAAAAGCATCTGTAATTATGGTAATGTGCATATTATAATGGAATCACAACCAATTTGCAGTATGCAACTACAATGGGTGTATTATTGGTGCTCAGACTTTGAGGCCAATACTCATGAACAGCCAACTGGTGAATAATGTGAAGGTGCTACTAGTAGGTGTGGCATATGCATTGACATACCCTAACTAATGAAAAGAGGCAACAATGTGAATGTTAATTATTTATGCACACCAGGAGATGCCACAAAATGGTAGGCACAATAGCAATTCCTGCATGCGAAGAGATGCTGCTATAGGCACAAACAAAAGCTGCTACATGCACAGTATTTGCGCCTGCTCACCAGGAGGCACCCATGCGCGGCTGCCGCAGTAGCAGGAATAATTATTCCCCCGCAGATCCCGATGCCACTATATGCACTGTATTTGCGGCTGCTCACCAATAGGCGCCCATGCGTGGCCACCGCAGGAGCCACCTGTGTGCAGCCACTGCAGGAGCCGCCCATGCGCAGCCACTACAGGAGCCGCAATAATTATTCCTGCGCGGATCCCGATGCTGCTACATGCACGGTATTTGCGCCCGCTCACCAGTAGGCACCCATGCGCGGCCGCCGCCATAGCCACCCATGCGCAGTCACTGCAGGAGCCGCCCGTGCGTAGCCGCTACAGAAGCCGCAATAATTATTCCTGCGCGGATCGCGATGCCGCTACATGCACGGTATTTGCGCCCGCTCACCAGTAGCCGACGCAGTAGCCGCCCATGCGTAGCCGCTACAGAAGCCGCAATAATTATTCTTGCGCAGATCCCGATGCCGCTACATGCACGGTATTTGCGCCCGCTCACCAATAGGCGCCCATGCGCGGCCGCCGCAGGAGCCGCCTGTGTGCAGCCACCACTGGAGCCGCAATAATTATTCCCCTGCAGATCCTGATGCCGCTACATGCACAGTATTTGCGCCCGCTCACCAGTAGCCACCCATGCGCGGCCGCCGCAGGAGCCGCCTATGTGCAGCCGCTGCAGGAGCTGCCCGTGCGTAGCCGCTACAGAAGCCGCAATAATTATTTCTGCGCGGATCCCGATGCCGCTACATGCACGGTATTTGCGCCCGCTCACCAATAGGCGCCCATGCGCGGCCGCCGCAGGAGCCGCCTGTGTGCAGCCACCACTGGAGCCGCAATAATTATTCTTGCGCAGATCCTGATGCCGCTACATGCACGGTATTTGCGCCCGCTCACCAGTAGCCACCCATGCGCGGCCGCCGCAGGAGCCGCCTATGTGCAGCCGCTGCAGGAGCCGCCTGTGCGTAGCCGCTACAGAAGCCGCAATAATTATTCCTGCGCAGATCGCGATGCCGCTACATGCACAGTATTTGCGCCCACTCACCAATAGGCGCCCATGCGCGGCCGCCGCAGGAGCCGCCTGTGTGCAGCCGCCCCAGGAGCCGCAATAATTATTCTTGCGCAGATCCCGATGCCGCTACATGCACGGTATTTGCGCCCGCTCACCAATAGGCGCCCATGCGCGGCCGCCGCAGGAGCCGCCTGTGTGCAGCCGCCCCAGTAGCCGCCCATGCGCAGCTGCTGCAGGAGCCGCCACAATTATTCCCCCGCATATCCTGATGCCGCTACATGCACGGTATTTGCGCCCGCTCACCAGTAGCCGACGCAGTAGCCGCCCGAGCGTAGCCGCTACAGAAGCCGCAATAATTATTCCTGCGCGGATTGCGATGCCGCTACATGCACAGTATTTGCGCCCGCTCACCAATAGGCGCCCATGCGCGGCCGCCGCAGGAGCCGCCTGTGTGCAGCCGCCCCAGGAGCCGCAATAATTATTCTTGCGCAGATCCCGATGCCGCTACATGCACGGTATTTGCGCCTGCTCAACAATAGGCGCCCATGCGCGGCCGCCACAGGAGCCGCCCATGCGCAGCCACTGCAGGAGCTGCCCGTGCGTAGCCGCTACAGAAGCCGCAATAATTATTTCTGCGCGGATCCCGATGCCACTACATGCACGGTATTTGCGCCCGCTCACCAGTAGCCGACGCAGTAGCCGCCCGTGCGTAGCCGCTACAGAAGCCGCAATAATTATTCCTGCGCAGATCGTGATGCCGCTACATGCACAGTATATGCGCCCGCTCACCAGTAGGCGCCCATGCGCGGCCGCCGCAGGAGCCGCCCATGTGCAGCCACTGCAGGAGCCGCCCATGTGTAGCCGCTACAGGAGCCGCAATAATTATTCCCCCGCATATCCAGAAGCCGCTATACACACGGCATTTGCGCCCACTCACCAGTAGGCACCCATGTGCAGCTGCCCCAGTAGCCGCAATCATTATTCCCCTGCACAAATAGAAGCCGCCAGTTGCTCCCACCCACCCCCAGCCGACACCAAGAGTGGCTACGCTAGGTGCGCTGGTTGCTCCCGACCAGCCCAGGCATTACAAACAGCCGCCAGATGGTACCCCATTTACTGCCGCTCTGTCCTGCACATCAGTATGCCGCCGCATGCCCCTACAAGCTGCCGCAATTCATGCTGCCGCACCCCAAACCATACATTTATTATACTACAATTACTATTAGTCTAATACTAATGCTACTATCAGTACTAATACTATTAATAAGAGGCTCCCGCGGGGTCCCGCGGGAGCGTGTCACACGCTACACTGTAGCCGTCCCGTTTAGCGTGCTTCACGCTACGTTGTTGTTTAGGAATGTGGATGGTCACATTGATCATCGATATGTGTGTTAGCGAAGACCAGATATGGGGAGCAAGGTTATCCGTCACGAGCCTTCCTGAGTTGATAGCGAGGTGCTTCAGTAGCATTGGTGCAGTGACAGTGTGGCTTTCGAGGTGCCCGAGGGTCATAGCCGATTGAGCCGCATACAATTCGAACGCGTCCTCACTCGCAACAGACATCGCCAACATCTGAAGATTCGGGCAGGCAAATTGTCTCTTTCGGATCAGTTGCCAGAAGAATGGAGTGAGCTTCAGACACTTCGCCGAAGCAAGATACCCCAACACAAACTCCCAGCCAGCATTTCCTGCCTCAAAGAGCACAGGATTCATCTCCCAGAGATGCTTCTCCTCAAATCAAAGGCGAGGGATGGTAGGATCAGTTCTCCGTGGTTCCCTCTCCACCACTTCAGGAATACCAAGTCTTTCTTGAGGTCAAGTATTCTGGTGCGGTCATACATTGTTGGATCCTGAGCTTGTAGCGGAGGTGCGACCAGAGAGTCGAGCGCGACTGTGCGCCAGAAGGAGGAGACTTGGCAGAGGACGAAGAGTGTTTTGGGTGTTGGGCACGGCAAAGGTGTGTTCAGGCATGTAGTCTTTGAAAATCTCGTGCAGGATATCGTAGGGTATGTTTTCAATTGGACTTCGGGAAGGAGCGCTAGATTTTGGGGCTGGTTCCATTGTATTACGGACCTTTCAGTGGTGCACTCAAAACGGGATGGGGGATCTAAAGAAAGAAAATAAGAAGGGTTACGTGGCATGTTAGGTTTTAAATGTCGAAATCGATGCGCTTTACTTAGATGGACACTGCATTGCACTGCATTCATTGGCCACTCCTCCGACCGTACTCGTCTGTCGATTTCCTAATTGAATTTCACGCTTTGGCCCTCCCTCCATTTCCTATTCTAGTATTTCAGTAAGTGGCAGCGATCATGTATGATAAAGGCAACGAAACAAAACCAAAAGCAACTTACCAAAAAGTGCGAAGAATGTGACATCCACCCGTGAGACGCTCGCGGATTTGGTACTCGGAGAGCATTCATACCCAGTAGATTCGGTCGTGAAGACAAGGGGAAAGCTCATTAAACTTGGCCTGAGTGCTGTCTCTTCAATAATAAAGGGGCTCGACGATGTTTGGGGCTGATGGTACATTGTTAATGTGCTGACTAGTGCTAGCGCTGACTCGTCGCTCTCACTTACTAATTTCGATCCAGAGGTATTTGCTTTGGTGCGACACTCTGTTATCCATTTCGGATCGATTTGCTTTATGTACTCTACAGGCTACAGTTGGCACTTTTGGGTATCGGTGTCATGCCACCAGGGAAAGCGCGTTTGAGTTAAAAGCAGGTCAATTTCTTTTCAACATCAACTCACAGAGCCTCTACACCCAAATGTCGCTGTCTATCAAGGACGCGGGTACACCCTCGCACCCAATCAACAACATGCCCTACGACATCCTCCAAGTGATCTTTACCCACTACCTTCCAGAGTACCCCCTATTGGATCCCAAATTCAGAACGGCGCCAATGATACTATGTCAGGTCTGTGCTGCTTGGAGAATGGTGGCGCTCACCTCTGCGACTTTTTGGGCGCATTTAAGCTACGACGTCACTGTACAGAAGGTCAACGGTGGAACAGAATTCGAATATGCTGTACTCAAGAAAGATTTCGAGTTCCTCAAGTGGTGGAAAATAAATCAGCGCTCGGCCACGTCGTTCCTCACCTTCGAATTCATTGAAGAGCATCCAGACGAGATAGATCCCGAGGAGTTTGACACTGGTGGACTCGTTTGACTTTGTCTTACGCTTTCTTGCCAGGGCTTGGTATCTCAACATGACAGCATCCTACTGGAAACATTTGCGAAAAAAGAAATTGCGTGCCCGAATATAAGAAGCTTGATACTGGACTCTGAACATCAGGATGACCATTTGGAGAAGGGTTATTTCTACAATGCTCAATCAGTTCTTTGCCTCATGCCTCGCCACGGATCACCCCTGCTACAACATCTCTGGATCCAAGGGGAAATTTGCCTGCAAAATAACATTGTCCCGCACCTTTGGTGTTCTTTAACACACATCGTCATAAACAATATGATCTTCTCCATCGAGGTTTGGCACTCCCTCATATGTGCAGCATCCAATCTGCAATGGGGATGTTTCATGTTCAGCAGTATTCGGACTAATACTGCGGAAGACAAGAAACTGACGAGGTTCATCCACTTACCTTGCCACCCTATATGTTTTGAGCTTCGAGGATTCAGACGACGCGGATTTGGATATTTCTAAGCTCTTTACCTCCATTCACCTACCCTCCTTGCAGAGTTTATCACTGTCTACTTCATGGGTCGACTACCGTACCGCTGCCCAGATCCACAGCATTCTAAAATCTACTCCAAATATAACGACTCTTTCTGTCGGTGAAAGGACTCGTTTTTTGTATGAACATCCAGCACTGATCTATGGCTACTCCGACATGACCACGAGATGGGCATAGAGCCAATTTGGACATATGCCCCGCACTTGGAGCATCTCGAGCTTGGGCTTCGCGAGACCAAAAAAGGAAGCCGATGGACACGTCCATGGTGATGAAAGAAGTCGGGCTAATGTTCCTGGCCATGTTATACCCAAACAAGTGGCTTGCATTGCAACAGCCTGCCTGCCCCATTCATAGCGTCACTTTCCTTTATGAGCAACTCGAGCACATTGTGAAAGCGGAATGGTGGCCTACCATTCCCAGAACTTATGCCGAAACCACACGGAATGTTAAATTACGGTTCTCTTCGGATAAGTTCGATGAAAAAGCCCGCTGGGAATGGAGTACCAGAAGCCAGGCGACAGTATACTCACGGATTTATACGCACCCTGACATAGTGAATATGATGGAATATGTGGAGGAGTAGACAGATCTGCCCATGTACCCCTTTTTTGTTTTTTTTTTCTGTTTTTTTTTGTTTTTTTTTCCTGATCAGCTCTTCAAAAAAAATTTCAATTAAAAACTTGGAAAGTAAATCTCATGATCAGAAGATATATATGTCTCGTTCGGTATCGCCTTAGTCTAGACAAGCAAAGTACGCGTCCCGCGTTTCCCAGCAGCGCTTTCGATTTTCTCTGTTAGGTGCAGACGTATCGTCTTTACTTGAGCTTCTTGAGAACCATCCAATGGTCACGATGAGGCCCTTGGAAGGTTAAATGAACAAGGCTAGCGTCGTCGAGCTGGGAAGCGCAAAAGGTGTGCTTATTTAATACATTCACACGGTTCAACCCCACTATTCAATTTGCCACGTAGCCTTTCTGCACCTTAACTTCTGCCCCCATTCTCTGCGTCTCATCCTTGTTTCACGCACACCGAAACTGCTTCCGCATAGCATCTACGGCGTGGTCAGCTCCTTTCTGCATAAGGAGCTGGAGTTGAGGCAGGGTATGAGATATTAGATGATTTGGGTGCAGCACTCCGGATGCACTTGCATAGCGTCTGGAGTGGCTATCTCCTTTCTGCGTGAGGGGCCGGCAGGTTCTTGAGAATGGGTACAGAGACATGGGGGTATATATTGGGAATCTGGGGGTATATGCTGGGCAGATGTTGGGCAGATGTTGGGAATCTGGGGGAATACGGGGCTCAGGCCCAGGGGACAACGTGGGTTTATTGGGGAATTTATGGCGCTTGCAGAAGTACATCACGGTTCACAGATGGTACGTACTGCCCACTTATCTCTTTGTCCACCATCTCACATCCCTCTTACCTGCCACCTCTACCTCTATCTCTCCCCTCTCAGATTCCTGACCCAGAACCTTGAAGGGGTGGGGTGGTCATCTCCGCATCTCGCTCATCAGCTCATCCCCTCCATTTCTTGCTCGACGCATCCCCTTCATCTCTCTTGGTCATCTTGCGCACCCATCGCCTCCGTCTCTTACCCATCGCCTCCACTAGATCGCTAGAATGCACTCGACCAGAGGAACACGCACGTTCCCCTCTAACCCTTTCCCCCGCGGCCGCCATGCGTCACCCTGTCGTTGCTCCCTAGACCGCGTCACCATCGACCACGGCCCTTCCACTCCGCCCACTCTAGAAGCGAAATGCATGGCTCAGAGCCTATCGAGTCCCCGGCGTCACTGATGAGCGAAAAGAATCGGAGCACCTCCGCACATGCGTGCGTCCTGAGCCTCTCGCTCGAGACTCCCTCGCTATCTCCGACATCTTGAGTTGTTTATACCTCCTACCCTCAGAGACGGTCATTGCTGCCGAACCTAAGCCCCAACCTGAGCCTGCTTAGGTTCGTACTCGTTCCGTCGCCGCCTCGTTGCCGTCGACCAGCCTCTCGACGTTGCGTTGCATTCTCTCACCCCACCCCTCACATCCCCGAGTCGTAACGCACAATGCAAACGCGCAATTTTCAAACCTCCATCCATTCCGTCCATCGTGAAATTACACACATCCGTGCTTCTGTACCACCCTCAGTCCCAGCCGCTGCCTCGTTATCTCCTACACGTCAGGCGTCCGTACTCTCGTCTTCTGAAACCCGGAATGTTCACGCGTACGTAGCGCCCACATTCGGGCTTGCGGAGGTTCGTAATTGTTGCCTCGTCGCCTCGTCTGCGCTGACTTGGCCTCTGTTGTTCAGAACCCCATGGGACAACCCTCCAAATCCTCCAGCACGCCGTCATCCCACCCTGTCCTCGTCAAAGTCATAATCTGCAAAACTTCACCTCGTTTCAGCCGTCTCTTCCCTAGCATCTCCACCCTCAGATCAACCTCCTGCTCGCTCTTTCGTCCCACCATCCAGCTGCCTTTCCTCCTCCCTCCAGTTTTCATCACCATCCCCGCCTGTCGTCTCGACGAAGCCTTCGCCAACTACGACAATTTGCTACACGAAGTATGCAACGCTCCAGATGGCGCATGTATCCGCATCCGCCAGGCCCCGCCTTTGTTACGACACTTGCATTCGCGTTGACTTGTGATTAGGCATTGCAGGTACCCGTCGCGCCCTACTTCCTCGTCTCTTCGTTCCCTCCATGCACAGCACATCCACATCATACGTGCGGCGTTTCATATTCGCCCACTTTCAAGGCGCAAGGTCCGTCTCCGACTTGCCTCGACCTTTTCTTCTCACCAACGCGACCGCATATATGCATATACGCTGCTACAGAATTCCTGAGGGGCGGAATTTGCATCTACGCTTACCTTCACCAACTCTTTCCCGTCTCATCCACGCTTCATGCGGCCCCAGTCCGTCTGCCCCAATGCTTCTCGGTCCTTCTGATCCTTCATTGCGCTCCGCATACCTGGAGTGAGAGAGAAATTTTCTGGACTGCTCGTCCGTAGGGTTTGATTGTGCTTCCACCTTCAAGGGTCTATGGAACTTCATATGCGTTCCATCGCAACGTCCAAGCTGGCGCCCGTTTTCAAGTTCAAGCATCAGCGCCACCCAAGCTTACCCTGCAGCGCATTCGCTGCCCATCTTCTCTCTCCCTCGTCCGCTCGCGCCGCCGTCCCCGCAGTTCGTAGCGCTCTCCCCTTCTCTCCTCTCAGCCCTGCCCCTTCTTTCCCTCGCTCGTACTGATACACTCTGTCGCTGTCTTCTCGGTGCCCGACCGTTGTCGGCACTCGTCCACTTCACTTGGTTATATTAAGACGAGGCCGAAGCGTAAGTTCAAAGTCGTTACGGGGATGACTCCGATCTGAGGCGGCAGGCTGAGATCGTGATTGGACTACATCTTCGTGCTCCAACCACGCGCGCGCATCGCACGAATGGGGCAGCGGTGATGGACTGGGAGTGAGACGTTGGTCCATTATCGTCGTTGGCGTTCGCCGAGTGCGATTGAATCTCGGATCGACGATACATCCCTGCATGCCGATACTTATTGATAAGACGTTAAGAAACGTTGACTGGCCATAGTGGTCGCTGGGGCCGCGTTCCGTCGAATGAAGGCTCTGCGCTCTACATTTTTCGCTTATTGGATTATATCTGGCTCACTGTGTGCGGTCCACGACGTGCGCGATGTGGATTGCATGTGTACGTGTGCGGTGCGATGACCGCGCATTGGACTCTGGAAGCGCAGTCTCTCCTGGTGCTGGCTAAGTGCCATGATCGTTCGGTCGTCTGAGCCTCTCTGAGCTAGCTAGCTTTATTCGGCGTAGTTCGAGTTGGGTCTCCGGATTCTAGTATTGCGTGGGTGCCTTGGACTTAAGTCTGATCATGTCTCGAGATCTCCTTTCTCATTCGGTTCGGCGGTCGGTTCGATAAGCTCATGATTGGTCTCCTGTACACTGTTTCTCCAAATCAGGTCGACATCTTGGGCTAGGACTGGGTTTCTTGGGTTCAATGAGCGAGCTTTGAGCTTGATTACTTCGAACACCTTCGAACTCTGTTGGTCACGTAAGGCATCTACTTCTGCTGTCAGTTTTAATTTCGATGTCTTTTCACATGGCTGGGTAGCATGGTCCTGCGCTTGACGAACGCCTATGCATTGCATCAACGTGCCATCCTTCCATTATGCTACCCGGCTCGACTAGAGTTTCTCGCTGCACTAACTGTGTGACATAGGTGGGGGAATTGCATCAATCTCCATTGTCGCTTCCTACAATCATTCTGCCTTCGTCTAATGTCTAAAACACAGCAGCACGGTTAATATTAATTCTCTCAAGCGTAATGCTTCGGATAAATGATACCTAGTAGACGTCATGGGTTCGGTGTATTCAGAAAATGTGTTCAAAAGCATTGAGATACGAATAGCATCATGAATGAATTTGTATGATTCAGCCATCAATTCGGTGGTCAATTTGGATGGCAGCCAGCATCAAGCATATTGGAAGGAAGTTTCACTGTCGGCATTTTCCGACTCATATCGTCAAGCCTCGTTGCGCAAACGTGTCCAGAATGCTCAACGCAAACAAATCCCGCCACCACGATAATCTTCTTTCCTCGACTGGTCCCTCAAAAGTGTCGAGCAATTACCTCATGTCGATCTCATTCAAATCCACGATTCGTTCCACGAGCCCTTTTGAAAAGATTCCTTACGACGTTCTCGTCGAAATCTTCACCCACTGTCTCCCACCGGAAGTCGAGGATAATCACCAGCCACGCGTCAAGACGGCGCCTATGCTTTTATGTCAAGTTTGTTCATCTTGGCGAATAGTCGCTCTCTCCACGCCATCACTCTGGACGCATATCTCATACCGCCTCACCGTAGAAGCAACTGAAGTGGTAAAGGAATCAGAAGATTCCAAGTGGGAAGTCAACGAGTTTGACGTTGAATTTCTCAAATGGTGGAAGAAGAAACACCGGTCTATTCCACCTTTTCTCCACCTTTTCTCCACCTTACGCTCCAAATGGATTATGATCTAGATCCGGACGCAAAGTTCGATATAGGTCCGGATGGTGTGTCTGCCATTGACGGTTTTAATTCGTTCTTGCTGGGATACATATCTTCGGCACAATATCTTTGTATAGACGAATCCTTTTGGCGCCACATTCATCAAGCGATCGATAGCGGATTGCACGTCGCGTTTCCGAACCTGCATACTCTAGTGAGATCCTTTTCGAATCTAGATGAAGAACAGGATGTATTCATCGGCTCTCAAACACGAATTGGTATTGTTCCAAATCGTCCTTTATCCCGACTCCAACATCTACTTATTGACTACGGAGACGTTTCTGACAACATGATTATTCCATCGCATTGGTCTACCTTGACTCATATAATACTCCTTCACAAAGTCGAAATTTCTCTCCGTGTCTGGCGCTCGTTCATTCGATCAGTTCCAGACTTACAATGGGGATTTTTTTACATTATGCTATCAGACAGCGGCAATCAAGTCAATGATAGAGGCAATATACAACCTGCTATGTGTACCCTTCACCACCTCGCTACACTCAGCGTAACGTTCCATACTCACGATTGGTTTTCTATCCATCCCTTCTTCACTGCGCTTCATCTACCAGTCTTGCACACGCTCTCACTCTCAATACCACCCTCGTCTTGGCAGAGACTCAGTCAATTATCCACCGTCTTCAAAGTAGCGCCTAACATCAGAACACTTTCTCTCGGCCATCAATTTCTCGCTTTCGATAACACCACACACTTTGTGAATGATGTAGAACCCATCTGTAATCATGCCCGCCACCTAGTTCATTTGAAGCTTGAATTTGACAGGCATGTTTTCCGAACAGTGTTGCAAACCAAGGAAATGCTCGATGTTTTCATTCGACAAGCTTTCGTCATTAACACGCAGTGGTCAGATCTGACAAATCCTGCATGCCCTATCCGAACCATCACACTGGCGGATGAGATTTGTTACATGTTCGGCAAGGCAGATGTGAAGGAATTCGTAACAACTCGCATTCGTGAACTCAAAGCAAAGGTGGCAGAAGTAGACCTTAGGATAAGCTCAGAATCATCGTACAAAATGGCTCAAGACATGTGGCGGGGATGGGGGTTGAGGTCGTGAAGCTTAGATTTGGTATGTTTTTATCTACATACAGTGGTCTAGAACGTGGCATATTAAACAGATATACTGTGCGATTTACCCTCAGTATTGTCGAGCTTTCTCTTGCAATTGTGTCTCCTCCTTCAGTCGTCGTCGTCCTTCTTCGAGCGCACGCGTGATCCTTGAAGGAAAGATTCAGAAGGGAGCGGATGCGCAAGGAGGGTCTCGTGAACTCGTATAAAAAATTGTCACGTACCAGACACCAATTTCATCCTCTCGATCCCCATTCCCTCCACGGGTACGAGGCTGGAGCATTGGTGCAACCCGTCGGTATTTAGAATTTGATTAAAGGAGACATAGTTGAAGAAACAAGAATCTGAATCAATAGCTCAGGGCGGACGAATGAATTTGACAGTTCAAATCCATAGACTCGGAGCACCTGACATTCGCTGGGAACTTAAACTTGTCGGCGAAGGGAGAAGAAAAGAGTTTCCAATCTATTCATCACGATGTACATGCAGCATATTTCGCATGCATACCAGCTGTCCGGAAAGCCTAGATCTAAAGGCGCCAACAAAAAAGTGCTGCAGAGGAACGAGCTCAACGTTCAAGGAATCAGAGTCTAATTTGCATCATCGTAAAACTTGGCTACTCGCATCACGTACGCATTCCTTAGACGTCGAAGCTTCGAGCCCTCTGAGTTATCCCTCCCAACCTCCCTCCGTACCCCAATGCCCAGTGACGGAATCGAAACCAAACCAGATCTCAAAGACTCGCTTTCAATCTGACAACGCCGGCCAAACTCCAGGTTTAGCGCTAAGTGGATGACATGTTTCTCGCATCCCGATGTCGAGCGGACCCGGAATCACGAAAACGAGATGATCGTGAATTCGCAGAGGGTTCGTGCGCCCGGCCGCCGACTCTCGCGCTCTCCGAGTCCGATGCCGAGCCCGCCTTTCGACTCGACTCATCATCTAACGTGGAGCACTGCATAGATGGGTTGCTCGACGCTCGCGGCATACGCCCTCGTCTCCCCACCCCGACGCGACCCAGCCCAAAGAGAAGCGCGACCAAAATTTAAAGTCATCCGTGCGTCTTTCGTCTTTCATCCATGCACCGTCGTCCTGGTTCTGGTCCTTGTCCTGTTCCTCGTCTTGTTCTTCAAACTTCAAGCTTCGAATGCGCATACCCACGCGCATGGGCGGAGGGTGCTATCTTCGACATGATATAATTCGTGAACGGATGGACGGATGGGCTGCAGACGGATGAATATAGGGTGGATCTGCGCGCGGTGGAATTTTATAAGGTGGAATATTGTAAGGTGGAAGGAGGGAGGCGACGTTTTCCGAGGAGGGAGGTGTATGATAAGGCGCCACTGGGCATAAGCATAGGATGATAGATAAGCTCGGACAGCGAGGTCAATCAGAAGCTTTGAGATGCGGTGATGGGTTGAAAACGTTAGAAACGTGAGGCTATATGGGCGCGTGGCAGACGTCGGTGGGGAGGGAAGAAGCTGGAGAGAGAGAGAGGCTTGAGGGAGCTGGACGACTGAACACCATGAAGGATCGACGTAGGCAGGTGCTTTGCGTGCGTGCTGTGCCCGTGTAAGAGGAAATTGAAAGAACTGCCTGTGATCGATGTGGATGCGGGCGCGGGTGCGGTGATGCAGATGGGGTGAATGTTCGAACCACCAGTTCATCGTCTCGTCGAGCGCCGTCTCGTCGAGCGCTCTCTTTCATCTCCTCCAGTCGTTGCCGTCCTTCTTCGAGCGCACGCGTGATCCTGGATGGCGAATTTCAGAAGTGTGCGAGAGGAGAGAAGTGCATCACGGTAGCGCGATCAGGGTCTTGCAGACGATACATGAAGATTTTGTCAAGGGTAGGAAGCTCTATCCGAGATCCTTTGGATCGGATGCCAGATAATATTGAGCAATTGGACCAGGCATGGTTGTGGACAAGGACAAGGACACCGCACCGTCATAAATCGGAAAGATCCTATTTTTGTCATCGGACGTGTGAAATCAGGCCGCTTCGACTCGAACTTGAAGTCGGCGTGGCTTGGATGTGCACTTCACGCTGTACGCCGTCGAGGACAAGGGACCCACCTTCGCTCAAGCTGCACTGCATCAAGCTATCGGGAAGCCTGTGATATGAACAGTCTCTGGCCCGTCTCCCCTCTTTGACGCCACGTCATACCTCCCTTACGCACGTCGCTCGTGTCTGCAGTGCCGATGACATACCAGTACAAATGCGAGTGCAAGAACCTACATCCACCATGCCTCTATTGACACCTCCTCTTCCCCAGAGAGAGTCTTGCCCTCGTCCTGCTGCTTTCCCAGGCCCTGACGCACTCCTCCATCCCTACCTCCGACTTGTGCGTATCACTTCGGGGATTCCAACGTACAGACGACATGTATATATTAGTCCTGTAGCTTAGTCTGTAGTCTGTGTACAGAATTGGCTACAAAAATCATTCGCAGATTAACTTCAGAAATAATTTGTAGAAGATATGGTATGTTTACTACAAATGAGGCTATGAAAGGCTTCAGAATATTTTCTACGGATCTCTTTCACAGAAAGATTGATAGATGACGTATCGGACATTCTATAGATTATGGTCATATATTGTCTATGAAAGGTTTCTACCTGTAGTTCTGTAGGTAATCTATAGATCAGCCTTCTGGGAATATGTACAGATGCCGTCTGTATCTATTGTTTCGCGCCAAACAATAGATACAGACGGCATCTGTACGTATTCCCACTAGGTAATTCCATAGTTAACATATGGGACCTTCTATAGATCATGCCCATAGATAATCTATAGACGTTTTTTATATGTTGTTCGGTACATTATATATCAATCTTTCTATCAATAGGATATGTAGAAAATATATTGAAGCCTTTCGTAGCCTCATTTGTAGTAAACATATCGTATCTTCTACAAATTATCTCTGTAGTCAATCTGCGAATGACTTTTGTAGCCAATTCTGTACATTACCTACAGACCAAGCTACAGGACTAACGTATACAAGACGTCTATACATTGTAACCCCCGAAGTGTATGTCCCTCTCGCAGACCAGTATGTGTAGGCGCTCATTCCCTCATCCTGCTGCCCATGCTGATTCTTTCTTCTACCTTAAATTCTCATTGTTCGCCTTTATCCCTCGCTGCTGTCAGCTTTATATAATGCGCCGTGCGGCGTGTTCCCTACTGCCACCCACCCATCCGCACCGTTCCTTCTCGAATTTCCACGCGATGAAGAATCAGGCCCAGGGCCCTACCATCTGGATTTGTGGACCTATTAGCCCTCTCCCTTCGCCAGTCTAAGGTTCGCCTTCGACGGCGCGTCTCTCCCACTGTGGCCCCTTCCCGTTGCTGCATCTCGTCCTCAAGCACATCCAATTACCTCCCCTCCTTCCTCTTTCCTCAGCACCAACCACGCTCCTAGTTCTGTTTGAACTGCTCGTGTCAACGTTGTGTATCTCTGAACACAGAGGACGAATGTGCTCTCTCGTGGGTAGCCTTCAAGCTTCAAGCCCTCAGGCAAGTAAACGCCTAAACGCCTCGAAGATTCGACGCCAACCATGACTCGAATCACCTCAATGGAGGGGCGGCTCGACATCTCTGCGCTCATCACCCATGCGGCAATCTTACGAAGAATGGAACGAGGAGGAATGGATGGATGGATCATGGTGTAATTTGAGGGGTCTTTCGCACTTACAGCATGGTGTATGTTGACGATTGTGAGCAAGGTGCGCGCTCCATATACTCCTAACTCGCAATCTGTAACCTAACGAGGAGATTAAGCCTGTCGCAATAGGCTTGCTGGCACGATTTGCGGACAAAGTCACTGTTCCAGGTCACTCTTCAAGATCTGAGCACGGAAGCTTGAATGTGCGTTCGTCTCTCTTCATTCCTTCGACGATATCCTAATACTTACTAGGAAGGAACTAGGCACCAGATCATCGATGGTATTGCCACCCTCAACGCAAATCGTACACGCCCCCTCGACCTCTACCTAGGCTCTCGCTGCCCATTTGATTTAATCGCAATGCCGATTCCATCCGTACGCCAATACGCGTTCTAACTCTGGTTTCACCCTCGCCCACGAATGCCTGCCCGGGGTCTATCTGAGCTGTATCCACCTCTATGCTGCCCTCTGAGTCTATGATTCGTTTCCGCGCTCGACTTTTTTTCGCTCTTCAGTTCTCCAGAATCCAGCCTCGATGGCGTGTTGTGGCCCTGTGGGTTAGGCCGACGGCTAGGTGTGTACTCTAGTCTATGGGTTGATTGTGTGGGATGAATGGATACGGAGGGTCGTCGTGCTCGGAGGGCCCTTGCATGGCTTAGGCGCGAATGGATGGATGGATAGATGGATGGAAGCGGGTTTTGAATTCTCGAATTAAGATGAGCTGCGGACAACGGAGATACGTGCTTTTATGTAAAGTATATTTTATCTCATACTTGATCTGATTTGATATGAAAGGTTTTAACGGATGCGTTCTGGGTACATTTCGCTTGCGCCTTAGGCAATTCCTGGGTGTTTAATACGACGCACCTACATTCCGCACCCTCTCCCCTTCGTGCGCCTTTTTCTTCAATGTACTATACAGCGCTCTATTTCAAGAGATCTTGAGTCACTCCGAAGCTGTGTGCTGCGCATATCATAAGAATTTGAAGCTCCATTGAAATACCACGTGTGCAAGAACAGACAACTCCGAGTCCGAGTCAAAAAGCGCAAGAACGAATAATTCAAATGAACGATAGCAATACATGCCACCCATCCAAGCTTGTCCAAGGTAGAGATGCGAAACAGAGTCAGCCCACCTCTCTATCTATGTATCCCGCATCGGGCTATTTACTGTCCTGTGTACTATAAAGTAGATAGATCTATGAGGAGTTCCTCTGATGAGTCCATGGACCTTTACGCGCACGTGCATAGTTGAAATGTCCTCTGCTGACGATGGCAGAGCTGTTCTCATTCCTCAACCACGATTTACACTCAAGCCATTGGAGCAAGACCTGAGTACGCCTTCTACTTCCTTGTTTCTTTCTTTTCCCAGTACTGATTGGGGCCAATGTCATTAGATTTCTTGCCAATTATGTCTCTGCATTCGAATTCAAACCCAACTATCAGCTTGCCCTATGACGTGCTCCTCGAAATTTTCCAGTGTTACATTCAACAGTATCCTTTCGACGCTCAGAATGACAACTCAAGGGATGGCCCCTTTCCACCAATGATACTCTGCCACGTTTGCTCTCTTTGGAGACAAGTAGCACTCTCATCCACTACCCTTTGGTCCCGTCTCTCCTATACTATCACGCTGTCTGCGGCTCGAGTTCAAGGCAAAGTTCAAGGCATATTTCGAGGCAAACGTCGAGGAATAGAACTCTTCAACGTGGCGCGGAAGGATATCGAGTTCCTAAAGTGGTGGAAAGCTAATCTGCGCTCAGTTTTACCGTGTCTCTGCATTAGGTTTGCCCTCGACTCGGCCTCGATGCATGACCCGGCTGTTTTGGAGGGAGACGAGGTAGATGCTCTGGGCGACATTTGGAAATTCCTTGCTTCAGCGCAATACCTCCATCTTTTTGACCAGGTTTATTGGGCTGAAATGCGCAGAAGACCGACTGGATGCCCGAATCTGCACACTTTGGTGTTAGACCGGGAAGAACCTTATGATCATCGTCGTAACAATAGGCCGACTGATTTCAGCAAGATTCAAGAGGTTATGGCCGTATTACCGGGTCATGCCCAGAAAACGTTGCGACGTCTATGCATAAAAAAGGCAGTTATTTCCGACATCATGTTTATTCCGACCCTTTGGCCTGCATTGACACACCTCGCACTGTACCATGTCAATTTATCTCTCAACTTCTGGCATCACCTCATACGTGCACTTCCAATGCTTCGATGGGGATACTTCGTTATTGACAACGAAGTGAACCCTCCGTCGGCAGCCAACATTGTTGACTACACTCATACGCACCTCGCCTCGCTCTTCATTTTTTACGAATGGAAATTCGACACTTCGCTATTCTTCACGAATCTTCACCTACCTGCCTTGCGGACATTATCGCTAATGTTTGGAGACATGTTATGGGACGCCAGTTACAGCCGCGCTACGACCCAACTCAACACCTCCCTGCGCTCGACTCCCAATATCACAACACTTATTTTGGGACGAATCTTGATCGACCACCCCACTCTTGCGCCTAGCTTAACTTTTTACGATGAAGACTTGACCTCGATCTGGGCAGACACACCACATCTCACACATCTGCAGTTGGAGCTGTACAAATATGTTCAGCAACAATTGCCCAGAGCGCTAGACGGAATAGGCCGATACGCCGAACATATACTCTACCCAGATAACAAGTGGTTGCGTCTAGTGGACCCTGCTTGTCCCATTCGAAGCATCACCATAGCTGATCTCAATGCCGATGTTGACTATGTCAAAGAATCCCTTGCGCAGTCAAAAATTTGGGACATCTTCGACAACTTCAAAAACACGGTAGCACATATTAAGGTTCAGCTTACATCGAAATCTGTCGAGAAGGAGGCATATCAAGCATTGTTGGGATGGAGTGCGGAAAGATAAATCTATTATTTAGTGCAGTGCGAATAGTTTTGGAAACATAGCGCTATTATATCATCCTCGTACTTGCAAGACCATTTCAAATATTGATCTATACGCACTTTGCTTTTTTTGTTCCTTTCAGAATCAACAATTGATTTCGAACGAGGACTCTTTATTTTTGACGTAGGGTTTACAATGTTCGACTACTTGAAAGCAGATCTCCAGGCCGAAGTGGCCCCCGTCAGGGAGCGTGGCGGAGTTATCGTCGAAGGGCTCGCAGACCAAGGAAAGGGAGGTGAGTTTAGGGGGCAGTTGGAGATGCGGTCGATAGGCACCCTCGTGACGGTTCGAGCACAAAATGCGTGGAGGATGTACGAGCGAATATATGTTCATTGGTGTTCCATCGTCTGAGTGACGCATAGGACGGAACCAAGTGCGTGAGTTCAGACAGAAATAAGAAGGATATCGAACCCAGTATTAGGCCGTACGTTGGAGACCACCAAAATTCCAAGGAAATAGGACTCTGATCACATCGTTCGACAGACAGCAAGCATACTTATAGCACATACACACCAACCCCCAACTCGAATCGAACGCGGACGATGTACGAGAAGCACTCAAAGCGAAAGCCCCAAAGCGAACCGACGAACGCACCTGAGCCACACCTCCAAGGTACTTGAGAGATTCGAAACAGAGTTATATAGCCCCCAGTCCTACCACCGCATCTAATAGCTAACCTCTTTCACATTGGAGAGTGTTAGTGAGCGGCCTGAAAGTAGGGAGCGACTTTAGATTCAGGCCAGGCTGGAAGCGCAGCCGCATTTCCTTTCTATTCATGTTACTGACAACCGTACCGCGTGCTTAGAGGGGCCGGTGGGATTTGCGCTGGACTGGTAGATCTATAGGATAATCATATACATGATGTTATCGAATCGTCGTTTAAAAAGAAAAAGAAGAAAAAGAAGAAGAAAAGAGAAAGAAAGAGAAAAGGAAAGCAAGACAGAGAACGCACCTTGCCCCTCGGACCCCATCGCGCACGGCACACATTAACACCCCGACATTCTGCTCCAAATCTCATCCTTTCCCTAATTTCCCCGGCCCCAATGTCTGACGCCAATACCTGAAGCCAAGGCCCAAGGTCGCTGCTTGATGCTCATCTCTGTCACGATCCGTCCTTAGGCGCCCGCTGATTCCTTTCCCGTCCATTGATTCCATTCCCGTCTTGTTCTATTTCTAGCTACACACTCCTTTTCCGTCAGCCTCCTATATTTAGACCACTATATAAGTCGTATTTACGTGTGTACCGTTCCTTATTCGCAACCTGGTTATTTGCCCCATAAACCTCGCGTTCCGTCTCATTGATTCCGCCTCGCGTCCGGCCTCTATTGAGCGCTCGCCTTAACAATCTCACAGTAAATGATATTGGAAGAGGGCGAACGGGCCGGCAGGGAGAGCAGTAAACAGAAAACGGCAAACAGGAAAAGGGGAGTGGGCGCCACCATCCTACAAACGACCGTCACCATCCAGCCAGTGTACGCACGCACAGAATCATAGCTGCTAGAGTCTAGCATTGAAAGCCAACCGATATTCATCGAGGTGACAGAGGGAAAGTTACACCTGGACTTCGTCCCCGTCCATCCCGCATCTATACTAAAGCCTGATCACCTCAGAGCCCGGGCATGTGCGTTATGAGCGTACGCTGGGCTTGGAGGTGTATATTATATGCAGAGAGTGATAGAGGCAGGAAAAGGAGGTGTGGCGGGAGGATGGGCAGGAGGGTAGGAGAGGACGTAGAGCCATAGATCCAGAAACGGCAGAAGCGTCCAGATCACCCGGGAGATGAAGCAAGGAAACGGCGCCGATGACTCGAGGGTGCCGGTGAGGTGGGAGTTGGGTGGGAGCTGGTGGGAGAGGGACGGGTGCGCCCTCATCAAAGAAATTGAACTCCGCGTGAATTTCCAAATTTGCGGCGCGGCGTGGACGCGTGGACGCTGGTTTGAACATTACCTGCAATCGCACCCTTGCAAAATGCAGATCACGTGCTCCTCGGCGAGTCCCGGCCATCAACTCTAACCGGGTTTTCGTTCAAGTGCAATATGTTCTGCGCAAGTTCTGCGTCGTCGCCGCCTCGAGGAATACGGCCACCATATATTAAGGTGGTTTGTACCTGCTGTATTATAGAGAATATATTATGTACTTCAAGATGTATCTAGTCCAAAAATAAGGTATTAATATTACTGTCTTTCCATGTCCTTGGGTTCTTTTTCCGTCGCTTATGTTGACCTATGTCACCTCCAACTCTTTGAATCCCTCGAAAGACATTGTCCAAAACTTGCGCCATTTTTGGATGTACCCCACCAGTCTGTTCAGCGACATCAATCATGTCGCTGAAGCATCTCTTTAAGCTTGCGAGCTGAGTTTCCGAGTAATAAATCTGACATAAACGTGATATGTCAGATATCCCACACTATCTCCATGCGGTCGAACTGCGGTCAATCAACAAGGAATAACTCACACGTCGTCGTTCTTCATGTTCTTCGTCGTCGCTCAACCACCTTGTTGAATCCCCCTCTGTTCTTGCTTCTTGCTCTCCATCTGCATCATCACTCGGTGTATCCTCCACCTCCTGCTCTGTCGGTGTTGGTGAACTGCTGCGCTCTGTCTCTGGCAGTGGTGAGCTTGATCTCTCAGACATCCTTGAAGTGTGTCTTCGTCTCAATCCGTGTCCCAAGAGCAGAATCTCAATATTTTCCTCGTCCTCGTTGTCTTCTTGGGGGGAAGCACCATCCCTGTGATTATTGTGAATCTCCGGTATGATATAAAATGGCGCGGAATGTTGTCGTCGAAGATCCAAAAAGAAACGGAGATCTGTAAGTGGGCTACCGTTCAAGATGATATTCACCTGACGAACAATATGTTTGCAGAGCAAAAAACGGCTGATGAGGTACGCCGGACAGCTGCACGTCCATCTCTTGATATCAGTATGATATGTTCCAGGTGCGCGGCCTCTTCCTTCTTCGATCTCAGCTAATCTTTCGGCCCTTCCTGGAGTTTTTCCCGGCTTCTTTAGCCAGCTTAATTCCTTGCTTAGCTCTCGTAGCTCGTCCGGCTTCGACATATCGACCCAGTCCGCTCGGAAATCGGTTTGCCATTCCGATAAGGCTTGCGGCCGTCCGATTCGCCGCACACCTCGCACATAATCGAGCGACCTCTTAATTCGCGGTAGAATGCTCGTCATGACAATGTGAGTGACTAAATCCAGTCGGGGGCGGTTGAATTGACTTAAATCGCGCCGTTTCAGCTGCTTCCAAAAGCCTTCAACAATCATGGTGGTCTTTATATGTGGTATGTCGGTGCATGCAGACCGCGCCCATAATTGCCATTGTGTTGGGTTGTACCAGCGGTTCCATAGGTACGCCCACACCTGAGATAGATCATAGCGACGGCAGTATTCATACACCTCCTTCACAGATGATTCGTATATTTCTTTTGCCGTCTGATAACATTCTTCATCAAGGTTCAGAGGAATAGCTGGATGACGATGCAGGTGTACGCGAAACAGTTCGGTAATTGCGGAGCGATTCCCCTCTGGACAGAACTCGGGACGTTCAGCCTCGGAGACCTTGGGGGGGTTTGGCCACACGGGAACACGAACATCGCCCGTTTTCAAGATAAATACCGGTGGTCGCGCAGTACTTGGGGGAGCCTTGGGACATGATTTATTGGTAAGTTTCTGCTTTTTATTATTCACTATAAGCTGAACTCACATCTTCTTCTACATGATCTCCATTGTCACTGGTCTTTTCCAATGGCGGCAGCTCAGCATCATCAGCATGAACACCGTCTTCAAGCCACCCTGAGGTTACTCCAGGGGCCCATGTTGGATCGATAAATGACAGGATGTTGTGCGCTTTCCGAGGGTCAAACGCAGCAGGTGGCTTGTCTTGTCGTAATCGTTCAGTGATGTATTTAATCGCGTGCCAGTAGCACAACTGATGTTTCGCAGCCGGCATCTTCGTACGAAAAGCATTAATCTCGCTTACGTCTTTGTCGGACAATGTAAACTTGATAGCAGGACATCGTTGCGCGATATACTCGAGAACATCTTGTAGCATACGATCCTTGGCCCCCTCAGCTGCTGTGCCATCGCTGGAGGATGTGAAGGCAAAGGCGAGAGGGATTCCTTGCCCATTTGCTTCGCCAAGAATGGCGTAAAGTTCGTACCCTTTTGCGTTCGTTTTCCCTGCGCCAATAGATCAGTATATAACTTTCCGCTGATATTCAATGACGTACAGGTTGAGTCCATCGCCACTTCCTCAACATCCTTTCCGAAGCCTTCCAAGATTTCATGAAACGTAAAAGCGACTGTGTTGATTCCCTCCTCACTGCGAATTGGTACAATCTCCACCTCTTCTCCATTTATCGATTTCAACAGCTTTATAGCTGATTGGACCTGATCGTTGTCCAGTCGCCATGCCTTTTCATTTACCCTCACCCATTCCGAGTATATCTGCTTTTCTGTCAACTCGGTCGCGCCATCTTGTCGCATAACCTCGTCCCAAATCTAGGTAATCATGTAAGTTTATTTTCCGTAGATCTCTATGCGGTGACGTACCTTTGACGGGGTCATATTCTTTAGGGATTCAACAAGTTCAGATGTCTTCTTGTCGACATTAATGTCGACATAGCAGTGATGGGTGCGGTGATGTTTGATATGGATGTATGCTCGTTTTTGACTGCAGTCCTCCATTGTCACCCGAAGCCATCCATTACAGTCAAATCTGTCCATGGTCATCCTAGCCCTCCGCTTTTTCTCGTCAGCATTGAGCCGGACTTTCGTCTCTTCACCCTTTAGTTGTGCGCAGAAGAAAATGTAGGTTTTTATACTATCAGAGGTGCGACTTTCTTGACAGTTTTTATATCTATATATGGTCTGTTAGCTTATGTGCCCCTCAATTTCAATTATAGCTCACATGAACCGATATCCTATCATTGCTCTCACCCCCTCTGCTATTTTGGTTGCGACTTTCTGATTGGATGCAAGCTCTGCAACCCCTTCGAGACCTGTGAGGTCCACCTCGACATCCAACTCAAATGCCTCCCTCCCATGATCACGTAGCAAATTGCGAACAGCTTCCCATGTCAAGGCCAATCGCTCTTGCTCGCGGATTGTAGGTCCTCGTCGGTTTCCGGCAGTATTTGCTTTTTCTACACTGGCTCTGGCCTCCCTCATCTCTGCACGCTTTCTCGTAAGGGTTTCTGTACACTTGTAACATGACTGTGTATACTGAAGGTTTTTCTTGATAGGAAAGGTGCTCTGAGGGCCTCGGTATGGGCATCGAGTGCATTTTACTGTAATGTTATGTCATTTGGCCATAGTATATGGCATTCTCCAAATATACTCGGTAATAAAACACACCTTCAGAGCTCATAAATATGGAGGATTTATAGAAAGCAGTTAGATAAATTTAGGAGGTAAGAACTGGTATGAACACTGCGTCCTCGACGCGCTGAATCATTTTTTTTTCCATCCCGTCAACTTCGCAGTAACTGAAGTCCTAAGCACGTGATGTCACGTGTAAATCATGTGATCTGCATTTTGCAAGGGTGCGATTGCCTGAGATGGTTTGAACTCGACGCTGACCTCGACACTGACAGTGAGGGAAGGCCAAGCATCCCGACTACGCTGCGGATGGAAGAGAGGATGTATGCCCTTCCCTTAGCTGAGGGCCATCACTGCCTGCCCGAGCTATACTTCAATGCTACAACATTCATTCAGTCCAGCGACCAAGTTCCTCTTCCTCAACTCACTTCGATTGTAAGGCGACTGTGACGCGAATCTACGTGTAAGTAGCGTGTAGCTCCTGTGTTTCCGTCTCGCTGACCTTCCTTCCCTCCTCCAGTTATTGCTTCATAGGTACCCATAGGCCTCTCATAGTCCTGCTCACGCTCGTATTGAGCGTCGGGTCCTTCCCTCCTGCGTCCGATGCTCTCCGATCTCAGCGCCGCACTGCTCCTAACTGCGCATCATCCCTTCATGCGACTGGGGCTCTGCTTGACAATCTGGAGTAACGCCAGTGCTTCCTCCTCTACAGCGCTGCGCCAATCATCCTCTCCAATGCCCTCTCACTTCGCTCTACAACCCCCACCTCGTAACGATTACTCCATCCGCCTCCGCCTCCGCCTCTCCTTTTCTCATGCGCCCGCCCCCATCCGCTCGACGCGCCCCACTCGCCCACGCGTCCTCTCTCTGGACCTCAGTGCATCGTCCCGCGAACTAGTGCCCACCCGAACCATGGAATTGCTTCGAAATCCCTGGAGCACGAGGGTGGCCTCCTAGCCTCATACTCGACAGCATGCGTGGAGGTGCGCGGGTGCGCTTGGGGTGCGTTTGGGGCATGCGAGTATGTGTGGGTGTGCTGCGGAAGGTGACAAAGCCGGCCCAGGACGTGGATTCGGAAGACGGGGGCGAGGATAAGCCGAGTTGGGGCGTGGATGTGGGATGTGGACGTGGATGTGGATAGGTAGCGAAGGAAAGAAAGAGAAGCGGAAAGAAAGGGAAGGAGGCAGAATGGAGAAGAAATCAGAAAGCAGAAGAAAGCAAAAAGAGAAAGGAGCAGGAAGACCGGAGGAGCGGGTTGGCACTTAACGCGTCAACGTTTAACGCCTAACGTTGGTTGTTTATCAACGAACGAGGCGTGCGTTGAGAGCGAGCAGGGATGCGCTGACGGGATTGATTAGTTGTACTCAGGGTTCTGGGTGTTACATAGCCTCCTAATCCTCGTTCGACTTTCGCTGTTCGCTGTTCGCTGTTCGCTGTTCGCCCATTCGCCCATTCGCCCATTCGCCTGTTTTTTTCCAAATCCACATTGGCCACTCATCGCCTCATTTCATTTACCCATCCACTGCTTGCCTTGGACCTTTTTCTTCGAGATCCATAGGGTGTTGAGCGTCGAGCGGCGAGCTTGTGCCGGGGTTTGGGCACTGGCTCGATGTTGTTGGTGGTGGAGGGTGCAGTGGGATTGAAGGGAGGAGAGTTGGAGGGCGGTGTGGGGCGCATTGATCTTGAGATCCTGGGACCCGGCGGGGCGGTGCGTCCGTCTACCTCCTTCCCTTTTCGTGACGTGCTGATACTGGTCCTTAGCTTGTATGTACGAGGCATTGGGCGCCCGAAGTGAGCACATACCTTATCCGCCCATCGACATCTTCTACGTGGGCAGCGACCCGCGAGTTTGGAGTTATTAGAACGCGGAACGGAATGGAGGTGTGTGCTGTGTAGGCTGATTGATGGGCGCTGAGCTGAAGGGCTTTGGTGCTAGGACTACGCTTTCTAGATGCAGCTTCTTTTGTTACTGCCCTTCCGCACCCTCGCCCCTCTTCGGACACCGTTTTTTGTGCACCTTCTTCGTCAATGTACTATACAGTGCAAGGATCTCCTGCATGCATTGACTTGTAGCTCTCGTATACGACTCTATGTTTTGGCCTTGAGGATATTGGCTTCAATCTACCTGACCCTATGCTCCTCTATGTTGACACGGACGTACCCACTACGTCTAACTAACCCTCAAAATGTACTCGTGCGATATCAATACTTATGGAAGTGATCTGATTCTGGAGAAGGTATATCATTTCGACAGTCGGAATTCTGCTTATATTATTTAAGGAGTAAGACTCTGCGATTTGTCCTGATTATTTGTTCGAAATCTTTCAAAAAATCAAAAGTGTCACGTACTAGAGTAGATTCCAACTTCATCTTCTGTCTCCCCACTTGACCCACACTTCTGAATATTCATGCATCATTGATTCCGCGGTAAATTGAATTTGCACATTTGTGTTATTTTCGACGATCTTGAGAATTTTTGACGTTATAAAATCGCGGAAATCATCCAGCTCTTTGTCGAAAATGGTGATCGTATGAATTGGACAAGTAGGGTCCTTCAGGCCCAACCACTTGTTATCTAGGTGAAAGAAATGATTTCGGATGATAAACTCCAATCTCTTTTCTGTCTCGTCCACTGTTAAAGCCATAAAGATCCACCTAGGTAACCCTAAGTGAAGATGTGCCAGGTGACGTACATCCATCCAGAAGGGCACCATGTCCTCCAAAGACATGTCAAGGACTTCTTTAAACTCATTGTTGCGGATGGAAAGAAAGTCTCTTCCAAGATAAAGTGTCGTGAGGTTTGGCATGCAACGAAGTATGCGGCGAAGTGCAGCAATGTCCGATATGTAGCACTTAAGAAAGAGAGTTGTGAGTTTGGGAAGGGTACATGCAGTCGGGGTGGTCACGTCGTCATCATCAAGACTGGTGCAGTCGAAGTATCCCCATTGAAGGTTTGGGACACAGAGGACAAGGGAATACCAGAAGCTGATGGAGATAGAGACACCAAACAGTGCTATGTGGGTTAATGTAGACCAGAGATATGGAATACAGGACGTATTTTTGTCGAGTGGTCCTCCTTCCATGTAAAGTCGTCGTAAAGGTGGTAGAGAATGCCTTGGTATGTTGCTGAGAACTGCTTGTACTTTCGCGAAAACATAATCGATGCACTCGACGTCCGCATACAGAACCAGCGTATGCAAGTTGGGAAATTTCATATTCTTGTGTTCCATTTCCCGCCACCAGAATAAATCCGTAGTGCGGAGATATTGCGCTGAGTCGAGGAATGTCAGAACCTCCTCCACTGAGTCCTCACTAGAGGGCACTCGAGATCTTAGAGCATAATTGATTGGGTAGTCATAACCATTCATGTCGATAAAAGGCGAGGTTGAGCGTAAGTTCTGCCTCCACCAGCGGATAAGTTCGAGGCTACAGGTTAGAATCACCCATTTCTCGTCAAATTTCTCGTCGTAGGCTTTTTCTGCGTAGCAATTAAAGTAAACATGGGACCAGAGTGTTGGGGAGGAGAGGGCGACTGTTCTCCATGCGCTGCATACCCAGCAAAGGACCAACGGTGCATTTTTGGCGATGGAATCGTCAACGTCACAATATCCCGGTAGGCAGTGAACGAAAATTTCTCTGAGCACGTCATAGGGTAGATTGCTGATCGGGCTTGCGGTCAAGGGAGCCGGTTCATCCACTGTGGACTTTGGTAACATTCTGCTCTAGGATCTTGTTCAGCAAGTCAAGGAGTGAATGAGGCATGGGCAAACATACTTACTTTTGTCTTCGCCGTATGTATGACTGCTAGATTGTCCTTACTAAGATTGAGATGAATCGGTTGGCCTGCCGGAAATTCCCGAGAAACTGTACAGCACCGCCTTTTTCTGTCGTTCGACTGAACGATTGTCGATGAGGAATTTTAATGCCTCTCCTGATTTCGGCCTAGAGGGCGATGCTTCATTCCTTATGGTACGTTCCAACGTTAAGCACACGTCGACACCCAGATCGCGACTCGATTAGCAGTGTGGGAAGCCCCTAAATTAGAATGACAGTCGAGAGAATGAATTTAGCGCTGGGTACGTGATGATTTTAATTTTTATGTCAGTTCGCCATATGTCATGTTTAACTGCTCAGACTGTTGTTAACCTGTGATTGGAATGAGACAGTGTAATAAACAATGATCTCTTGTTTAATTGACAAGTGACGGTGAGGACATAGCGAAAGGTCTGACCACAATGCCATGGGCGATGTTGACATGGACACCAGAGTGGCGCGGCGGGTCGCGCGACAACGAATATATTGAGTGGGCCCAAGCTTTTCGGGGGTCATGTTCTCTCGCTGGACCGAGAGCCTTTAAAGGCTCCATCTCACCTGTCTCTTAGTCTCTTTTAATTTCCTCTATCATTCAATGCCCTCAACCTGGCAAGATGCGCCTACGACCTCTTCCTTAAATGCCTGCCATATCAATAATATCCCCTACGACGTCATTCAGGAAATCTTCGCGCACTTCTTACCCCCATACCCCCTCGAGAAACCCGGATCCAAGAAAGTACCCATCCTCCTCTGCCACGTCTCCCAATTCTGGCGAACAGTGGCGCTGACATCCCCATTTCTCTGGTCGCACTTAAACCACGTCGTGACCATCCAACGCATCGAAGCCCAACCAGGATATGCAATCCTCAAGAGGGATGTGGAATTCATAAAGTGGTGGAAGGCGAATCAGGGTGCGGGTGCGCCTTTCATACGGCTTGACGCTGTGGATGAGCGGTTGTGTAAGGGAAAGAAGGGGAGTTTTGAGGCTGGGGACGCGTTAGATTTTGTGTTGAGGTTTATCGCGTCGGGACAATATGTTGATCTCTGTCCCTTTTTTTGGAGATGGCTTCGGAAGCGTGGGGTTGCGTGCTTGAATATGCGTACCCTGGTACTGTCTTTGAGTCAAACGGGACCGGGGATAAATGATGCTTCGTTCATTGATGCACAATCCATTCTTGCTTGCACGGCGCGAAGGCGCATCCAGAAGACCGCGACCGCATCGCCGCTCCGCCGCCTCGCTCTCAATGAGAGTGAATTGTTAATAGGGGACGTCATCATCCCCCAGCTCTGGGCCTCGCTTACCCACATATCGACCCTCTACATCAAGATCTCCCTCGGGTTTTGGTCCTCCTTCATGCGCGCCGTCCCGAATCTTCAATCGGCGAGTTTCCTGTTCGCCGACATCCTCTTCGAGCTGGAGCCCAAGAAATTCGAGCGCTGCACCCTCCCGCACCTCGCCTCGCTCTTCGTGAGGAGTAACTCGTGCACCGCCGATACCTCGGAGCTCTTCGCCGACCTATACCTGCCCGCGCTGCATACGCTGTCGCTGGATGGGTGCTCGGAGGAGTGGAGGGACCACCGTGTGACGACGCAGATCCACACCATTCTCAAATCGGCGCCGAATGTCAATATGCTCACGTTGGGCGTCCTCTGCCTTGGTCTCGGCTACGTTCCTTCGCGGCGGGCGTATGTAGCGCACACGCATGATCTCGCAAGGAGGGGGTTGGAGCCTATCTGGAAGGACGCTCCGCAGTTGAGGCATCTGCGATTCGAGCTTTTCAGTAGCCATGTGCTGCTGTTGGGAGCGGCGCAGGTGTTCAATTACCATTCAGATGTGCGGGAGTGGGAGTGGGGCACTGATAAGTGGCTCGCTCTGGAGGACCCTGCGTGTCCTATCCGGGTCGTTACGCTGATTACGGGTAAGTTGGAGCAAGTGCCTGAAGATGTATTGGATAGGGCGAGGGAGATTGGGAAGAGGATGGTACCGGGTGTTGATCTGAGGTTTGTGTCGACGAGTTATCATATTAGAAGGTATGCTGGAGATGAGTGGTTGGAATGGGGTTCGCGAAAGTGATAAATACTGTTGCCTATCCATTATGACATCTACCTATTTCTTGAATCGAAACGAGCGTCGAGCATAGTGTATTTCAAACGTAAATTCATGACTTTCATTTCTAATTGCACATAAAAAGCACACCATACGATAACATATGTAGACGGTTTGTAGATCTTTGCAGCCCCGTACGCACCGCCATCTACTCGAAACGCTGGTCACCGGTTCGCCTCCATCAGGGAGTTAATAGGTACCTTTGTACTGCGTGTATCGTCATTCCTCGTACATACACTGGATATCAACGAGGAGGAGAGGAGGAGGAGTCAGGGTCAACTGCACTGTAATGCTCGTCGCGTCCGGAACATCGGCTGATAAATAAATCGCAGTGTCAGTTTTCGTTTCGGAAGGCAGAGGTTCAGCTGGTTAAAACGCACCGACATTCTTCTCGTCCGGCTTTCGAATCAGCTCAGGATGGTGGAGCAAGATGCCCTCCATCCTCCATCTGCTCTCCAGAACCTGAGGCCTGAGGTTTGATAAGCCCTTAAAATAACAGAAAGAGAGCGCTTTGAATTGTCGGCGAAATTGACAAGCAAGCGGCGTCGAGCATCGAGGCCAAGAACTAGAAGAAGCGGGACCCGCTATCGCGAAACATACTATAGCTGCAAACGCCAACGTTCGCCAACGGATGCCCAAGGTCCAACAGAGGACGAAGTGGTATAGCGCGTAGGACGGAAAGAGGTTCAGGGAGTAGGCTGGGTCGAGAGCGCAGGACAGAAGCGAGGAGCACTAGAATTCCAACGGAAATAAGATCGCGTCGAGCATAACAAATGCCAGCCAGATATACAAGCGCTGATCCAGGACGAACATAAATGCACCTCTCGGGCGTCCAAGCTTCCAAGCCGCCACTTCAATTTATTCCGGAAAAGGCCTGCGCCTCCCCCTCCCAACGTCTGAGTCAACGGATATCCCGCGTCTACACGCGATCCGCTGGCGTATCACCTCCGAGGCCCGGCGTGCGTTGTATGATTGTACGCAGTACTCGGGGGTGTGCTTTGCGAAGAAGGCGGTAGAGGCAGGAGGAAGTGGGCGTGGACGATGAGGAGGGAGGGACGATATGGCAGGGGCTCTAGTGTTGGGTAGCGTATACTTACGATGTGGAGGAGTGCAGGGAGAGCCGTATGTGCCGCTATTTGTTCGAAATTGATACGACGGGCGGCGGCTCGCTGTTCACCTCCATCAGGGAGTCGAAATAGGTGCCTTGGATAGACGGCAGTTCATCTTGGTCGTGCAAATATCACCGTTCCTCGTATAAGTGCTGGATACCGAAGAGGGCGAGGATGAGGCAGGGACAACTGTAATTTAAATGCGCATCGCATCCGGA